>MWVB01000009.1:267411-278694 GCA_003054985.1 Leucosporidium scottii
ACCCCCACCACCCCCACCTCCGGCCGAGCCTGCGAAGCCGTCGGGCTTCAAGATCTCGTTCGGCGGGGGCTCTAGCTACGGCTCAGGATCTCCCGCTCCACCTCCACCGCCGCCCGCCGTCAAACCTCCCAAGCCGCACAAGATCAAGGTCACGCGCGACTACTCGGACGACGAGGACGACGAGGACTGGGGCAAGCCCTCGGTGCCGAAGCACCACCGCGATCGCGACGACTCGTCTTCACACAAGCACAAGAAGAAGAAGGACAAGGATCGCGACGGCAAGCACAAGTCCAAGAAGGAGGTCAACTACGCCGAGCCCGAGGTGCCCTACCTTCCTCCCGCCGCGCTCCTTCCTCCTCGACCCGAGATTCTCGACGAGCCACCTCTTCCCCATCCATCGAAGTGGGTCAAGCCTTACGATCCCGTCGACGCCAAGAAGGCCAAGGGAGTCATCCAGAAGGTGCAGGCGATGCGAGAGGCGTTCTTCTTCCTTCAACCCGTCGACCGCTACGCTCTGCCCATGTACGTCATCACCTCACTTTGACCCTCCTACTTCTGACCTGCTGCTGAGCTGACCCTGCTTCTCACCCACAGCTACTACGACGAGATCGCCCAGCCGATGGACCTGCAGACGATGACTCGCAAAGTCGACTCGGGCCAATATCACAACTACATGGAGCTGTTCGACGACTTTGACCTCATCGTCGCTAACTGCAAGCAGTTCAACACGCCCAATACGGAGCCCATCTGGCACGTCCTCATCATCGACCGAGCGTGGAGGGCCGAGTGGGAGAAGGCCAGCAAGCTCTCGTACAACACCAAGCGGTCGCTCATGTCGATGCTCAAATCGTTGATGAAGGAGGGAGCGTAAGCCACTTATCCATCCTCTCCCTCTCTTCCTTCTTGTCTGCCGAGGTCGAGCTGACGTTCAACCCGCCCGCTCGCAGTGCTCAGCCTTTCCTCGAATCGGTTCGTCCCTCGTTTGCTATGTATCGACCTACAGCACGCTGACTCGCTCTACCTACAGATCAACACCATCATCGAGTTCCTTCCTACCTACTTCGACATCATCCCTCGCGGCAACGAGCGCGACCTCGGCACAATTCGAGCCAACCTCGAGAAGGACGTCTACACATCCATCGAAGCGCTCGAGGCGGACGTCAACTTGATGTTGCACAATTGCTTCACGTTCAACCCGCCTGACAATGCGGTCCACAAAAGTGGTGAGGAGGTGCAGAAGCTGTTCAACGCTGGGATCAGTAGGATCAAGAGCGAGAACGGGAAGAAGCGCGCTGGGGACAAGGTGGGAGGTAGCAGTAGTCACAAAAAGGCCAAGTACTAGTCTGAAATAGTCGCCTGTACATGCTCACAGCGACGGACCGAAGTTAAACGATCAAGTTGGTCGCCGAGAAGCGAACCGAGTCGGCGCCGAGCTTCTCGTTTTCGACGTTTCCCTCGCTCTCTTCATCTCGTCACGTCCCTTGTCCCGGTCGCCACTGGACTGCAGCCCTTTCGACTGCAGAGACATGCCCTCCCCGACTGCTTCCTGCGGGTGAATTGAAGAGTGAGATCAGTCGAATTCGAGTCGAGCCGAACAGGCGAGCGAACAAGGCGATGCGCCAGCTTAAAGACCAGCTTTCTGCGATCGCAAACCACTGCTTCGGTACAGAACAGCGGCTTCTCCATCGCCTGGGAACGCGCATTAGGTTCGATCGAGCTCGAGGCCGGCGACTGCGGCTCATGTTGAGCGATTCCCCTCGACGCCAAGTCCTCTTTTGCTCGCTTTGACGCGCCCGCAACTCTTGTCCTTTTACTTCCTTCAACATCTCGCTACAAGAGCCAGCATCGAATCTCGTACAGCGAGCCCCAGGATGCTGCCGCTCAACCTCGTCCTCGCGCTCCTCGTCGCGCTTCCCCCTTCCCTCGCCGCTCTCTCCGCCCCAGGCCATCGACCGGCTCCAGGCGCACACCATCTCTTCGCTGCCAACCAGCAGCATGGTTCCTCGTCTTCGTTGCTCGAGCGTGCAGCTGCTAGTGTAGGGGACTCGTCGCTGTTGGATGATGCTCTCTGCACCGATGGACCGACAGCAGGGGAGCTCGACTTGGAGGAGCTGATTCTGGCCAAGGTCAACATGACCGTATCGGAAGACGATTGGGAGGATGGAGAAGAGCGGGCAGCCATGCGATTAGGCAAGAGGGCGCCGAAGAATCCCAAGTACTGGGTCGCCAACCCCAAGTTCAGCCCTCGTCCTGCGTCGACCGCTAGCAAGACGACTACTACTCGGTCAACGACGACGACAAAGGCTGCTGCTACCTCTGCTACCTCATCTCGGACCTCTACTACCACGACCAGCGCCTCCGCCAGCGCGACCCCCGTCGCTTGTGCTATCACCGCCAATTGTGCTGGTCAGCCCATCCCTCCCAACTCGCATCAGTACTGTGCGAGTAAGATCTGTAGCTTCCGTGAGTCTATATCTCACGTGTAGACCACGTTCGCACTTCGGAGCTCGGCGCTGATCTTCTCCTTGTTTGCAGGCTGTGACTCGGGCTACACGCTTTCGGCAGGCTCTTGCTGGAAGAACGTTGGCACTACGTGAGCTCTGATGGGCTACATCATCGACTCGATTCGCTGACCTCTCTGTTCTCCTCCTTCGGCGACCAGCACCAGCAAGACCACGAGTACGACCACCACCACCAGCACAAAAGCAGCATCTACGACCGCTCTTGTCCTTCCCAAGCCTCCTTCCTCTACCTGCGCGACTCAGTACACCAACACGGCGGCCGGAGCGGTCTACGGACCCGGTCTCGGCGACTTCCCCATGAACCCTCGCCCTTCGACGTTTGTTGTGCGGTCCAAGAGTGCTTTGTATCTTGATGGAGAGGTCTACCGAGTCGTCGGACCCAGTAAGTTGGTGTTGAGGGGAGGAAGGAGAGGATGGCTGAGGTGCTGACCTTCGGCGTTCCCTTGCAGACATCTACTGGCTCGGATTGGAGGAGAACGTCGTCCCCAGCCCTTCCTACCCCGACAAAGGACGTGTGAGGGAAGCAATGGCTCAGTCGGTAGCCATGGGAGCCAACACAATTCGTGCTCACACGCTCGGCATCAGGTGAGCGCCGATACGAGGCGACGAAGGGGGATCCGAGCTGACTTCGGAGGTCGCCTCCAACAGTACCGGAAACTCGTTGAGTGTTTGGCCGAGTGCTTACGCTACCAACGACAAAGCTGTAAGCATCATGATCCTTTTTGCTTCCTTCGTCCGCTGACCTATCCTCCCCTCGCAGTTCGAGGCAATCGACTACGCTATCTGGGCCGCTCGGAACTACGGTCTGCGTTTGATCATTCCTCTCACTGGTGAGTCTGAGTCTCGACCGAATCGCGTCGTTGTAGCTGACTCGGCTCTCTTTTCGCAGACGAGCACGCTTACTGTGCGCTCTTTCGTCTCTCGCTATAGGCTTTCCTCGGCTGATCTTTCTCCCTGCAGATCATGGTGGAAAGTACGACTTCATCAGGTGAGCCTCGGCCCTGCTCCCTCTCTCTCGACGACGCCGAAGCTGACCCGACCTCTCTTCGCAGATGGGCGGGCGCCGACACGAGCGACGGAACTCAGTTCTACACCTCCGCTGCGACCGTCACGATCTTCAAAGCCTACATCAAGGTGCTCTTGACGCATGTCAACCAGTACACTGGGGTAAGAGGCTTCGCTCGCAGACGAAAGAGACGAAGCTGACCTCCACTCCCGTTCGCAGGTCGCGCTCAAGGACGATCCGACCATCATGGGTGCGTGACATCGGCGTGTATTTCTCTAGACTGTATCTGACCTTTTCCTTCGCGCAGCCTGGGAGACCGGAAACGAGCTCGGCGCTTACATGCTCTCGGCTGGTGCTCCTCCCGCGAGCTGGACCAACGAGATCGGCAACTACATCAAGTCGATCGCTCCCAGCCAGCTCGTCGCCGACGGCACGGACGGTCTTGTGAACTATAGCGGTGGACTCGCTAACACTGGTGTCGCCGTGGCGCCCGTCGACCTGGTGTGAGTTTCGCCGACCGCTCGGCGAGGAGAAGAGAAGCTCACCCATCTTGCGCGCTATAGAACCGACCACTTCTACCCTGCGCTCAACTGGCTCCTCCAGAAGGACAAATCATGGATGCAGTACTACACCAAGAACTTCTACGTCGGCGAGCTCGATTGGACTTACTCGGTTCGTCTCGCTTGCTTCCCTTGCGACCGCCTGAGCTGACAGCCTTCTCGCTTTGCAGAAGGGCGGAGACTCTCCTTCAAGCTTCTACGCTATCATTGAGTCGATGCCTTACGCGGGCTCGATGATCTGGAGCGTGTTCGGCCATGGTGAGTCGAGTGAGCAGGGAAGAGTGAAGAGCGCCGAGCTGATTTTCGCTTTGCAGACGCCCAATGCTGCAACTGGGTCACTCATGTGAGCCGCTGGAGCTCTCTTCAGTGTGCTGAACTCTTGCTGATCTGCTTCATCCCACAGAATGACGGCTACACTTTGAGCTACCCCAACGGCAACAGCTCGGACTTGCAGAAGCAGATCCTCCTTCTCGTCCAGGTAAGTCATTCCCACTTCTCGTCTCACTCTCGCAGAGGGGTTGTTGACTCGCTCTGATCCACAGCACTGGTATCGTCTGCGCGGCCTCACTCCCCCCGACGTCCTGCCCGCCGTCGCGTGCCCTCAACCCGACCTCCTCCCCTAATCGTTTCCTCTCGCGCTCGCTCATAGACCCTTCGCTTTCACTTGTCCATACATATTGATCGCCCACGCTCGCATCTTCTCTCTATTCATCTTCCTCCTCTGTATCACTTTCGTAGAGCTTAGGTCGCCCCTCTCATCATGTGGAAGCCAAGCCCGGTTGTTCAGCTAGCGAGGAGTACGAATGGCATTGCGAGACGGAAATTGTGGGCTATATGAAGTGAAAAAGAATGGGAAGGCGGGAGGGCGATTACAGCTTGGCCGACTCGGCGACTGCGGGAGCAGAGCCTGGTCAGCGAGTGCTCGGCGCCGAGCTTCCTCAAGTCGAGCGTACCGGTTCCCTGCGGGTAGAAGAGCGTCAGCAGAGCTCGTAGACTACACATCGAGAACAACTTACAATCTTGAACTGCTTGGCCGTCTTCTCGAGCACCTTCTTCGAGTGGAACTCTGCGAAAGAGGGGCGACAAAACGCCGAAATCAGTCCCCGCTCTTTCGGCGGAAGTGTAGGACGTCGAGAACTCACTCCAGAACTTCTCGGTCGAGTCCTTGCCGCATGACCTGTACCATGGGAGCGAAGGATCAATAACCGGCTCAAGCGCTCCCCTACTCCGCGCTCGAGCGTTCCCAGCCCAGCGACTCACATCAACAGGATCTTCTTTCCTCCAGGGTGGTCATCGAGGAAATCGGTCATGTCGTACACCTGTCCCCTGTAGGAGCTGGAGCGTTACAAAAGCACAGAGAGAGCAGCGGGTCGCGGACCACTCACTCGACTACGACCCATGCCGAGTCGGTTCCCGTGTGCTTCTCCACATCTGCCATGGTGTACTAGATCATCCATCGCACAGCGCAGCCAGCAGCAGCACGAGCATCGGGGTCGACGATAGGCGAGGTAGCCGGAGGGGGGAGGGGGGGCGGGCGTTCAGAACGTCAGCTCGTGATGAGGTACAGCAGGAGGGAGAAGACATACAACTTGGGACATATCGTCTGTGCTGTAGCGTGCTGGTTGAGGTGCAAAGAGGAGCAGAAGAGCGAGAAGCTGAACGAGAATGATGCGCGGGGAAGGCAACCCGCGTGAGGACATGTGAGGAGGAGCTGGCGCGAAGCTCATTGGATGGGAGAGATGTTGTCGAGCGGTTCGCCGAGAAGGAAGAGCGGTAGGAGCAGCTTTGAGCAGAGCTCCTACGATAGCTTAGCAGCCTCCAGCCTTCTCACAAGCGGTTCCATAGCAGCAACCCCTCGCCGAGGTCTCAATCATGCGGAAGCGACGGTTGCAAGTGAGGGAGCGGAATGAGGGGGATGACACAGAGGCACATAATCAAGAGGGGGTATGTACGAGGTTGGGCAGGCGGGTATGAAGGGGAGTCTACTCATCCTCAGGCTCAGGCTGTTCGGCGCGCGCAAGACGAGAGGTCAGCGAGCGAAGATGAAAGGGCGCGAGAGGAGCAGCGCACCTCGACGGAATCGACAATTTCTGAGATGAGGACATTCATCAATCCTGGCACTTCATGCTCGGCCTGCTCGATTGCTCGACGAAGTTTGAGGATCGAAGTCCTCGCCGAGGGGTTGGTGATGCGGTCGTGGATCTGCAGCATGAGGCGGTTAGCTCCGAGAGGCGAAGAGATGTAGAGAGCGAGAACCCACCGAGTCGAGAACAGGGAGAACGACCGTATCCATGATATTGCCGGTATCCTCTCCCTCCCCTTCCTGCTGGTCCGGGTGCTCTCCATTCGTCGGTGTCCTGCCACCACCCCCCCTCCTCTCCTCCTCCCCCTCAGCAAACCTCATCCTCTCCAACCTCTCCCTCTCCCGATCCAACTCAACCCTCGCCCTCTCCTCATCCGGCACCGAAGGCCTCGAGCTGAAGTCCGAGTACTCCGAGTGCGCCGAGTTGGACGCTGCGGGCGAGCCGGTACGGGCGGGAGGAGGAGCTTGACGACGGACTGTGTCGAAGGCGGGTTGGGAGGCTTGGTGTGCGGCGCCACCTTGAGGGTGGTGAGGGTGGTAGGCGGGCTGCTGCTGGTGGGCGTAGTCGTGGGACCTGACACCGATGGGAGTAGAGGGATGGCCGGAGTGCTCGGGGTAGGCGGAAGAGCGAGAGGGGTAGGCCTGTTGCTGCTGCTGCTGTTGCTGCTGAGCGGCGGCAGCGGCGGCGGCGGCAGTCGCTTGATTCTTGCGCAAGGTTCCAGCACGAGGTTGAACATGACGGACGGTTCCAAAGTCCCACAAATCGTCAGCGATGGGCGTGGGCCTGTGTAGTAGATCGTCAGCAACCGCTCGGCTCGGCGAAGGCTCCCTCAACCTCAAGACTCACTCGTATCCCCTCTCCCTCTCCTCATCCTCCCCCCCTCCATCCCTCTCCCCACCCTCCTGTTTCCACCTCTCCAACCTCTCAATCAACTCGACCAAATAACTCGTCTTCTTGGCCGTCTTGATGAAGCGATGCTTGAGCAGATCCTTGGCCGTGGGCCTCATCAGCGGATCACGCTGCAGGCAGGCAGACACGAAATCGCGGAAGGGCTTGCTGAAGTGTGCGCCTTCGAGTTGAGGAGGAGCGTTCTTGGGGATGAGGAAGAGGACCTGTTTTCGAGGCGCGCCGAAGGAGAGGGTCAGCGTTCGGTGCTCGTCTCGAGGAGGTAAAGGCGGCGACAACTCGCCTTCATGGGGTGTAATTGACTCAATGGCGGCTCTCCCATCGCCATCTCGATCGCCGTGATCCCGAGAGACCAGATGTCGGCCTTGGAGTCGTAGCCGCTCTGCTTGATGACCTCGGGCGACATCCAGTAGGGCGTGCCGACGAACGTGTTCTTCTTGGTCATGGTGGCGGTGAGTTGGCCCGACACTCCGAAATCGGCGAGCTTGACTGTGGGTGGGCGGTCAGCTCGGGGAGCGAGGAGACGGAAAGAGAGCCGAGAACGAACCATCTCCGTTGGCGCTGAGGAGGACGTTGGCGGCTGTAGTAGGGAACGGAGGTCAGCTCATCTTACATCTGACACTCTGATCGACCTCAGACACACCCTTGATATCCCGATGCAGCTTCCCTTCTCCATGAAGGTACTCCAACCCCTTCAACAACTCCCTCACGACGATAGCGATGTACTCCTCCTTGAACACGCCAGGCTTGAGCAAATCGCCACAGCTCCCTCCGGAGAGGTACTCCATGACGATCCACAGCTCGGTGCCCCGGAGCCACGAGCCTTCGTACTTGGTCACGAAGGGCGAGTCGAGGGAGGAGAGGATGGAGATTTCGGTCTGGAAGGAGGGGAGAGGGTCAGTGAGGTGCGAGGGTAGAGGTGGAAGCAGAGCTCACTTGGATGTCTTCAATCTCATCCTCGGCGTCTTCGAGATCGATGACTGTTGGCGAGAAAGGGTCAGCCGAAGGAGCGAAGCTATCGCCGAGTGCGAGGCCGACTCACCCTTGATAGCTACAGCCCGCTGAGTCTGCTTGGAGTATCCCTTGTAGACCTCTCCGAACGAGCCCTTGCCTGTTGTGGTGATGCAGAGAGGGAGGGTCAGCGTTTTGCACGGGTCGGGTCGCCTTCGCCGAGCTGGGCTGTGCTGAGTGCGTCAGGCGACGAGTGGGAGGGTTTGCGCGGCCAGTAGCATCGACTTAGTCTGGTTCACTCGCAGACCAACACAGACTTCCGTCTGCACCAGCCAAGCGAGTGCCACTGAGCGATGTCCGAGCAAAGCGTCTGCGCGACGAGTCGTCGCTCGGGATGCTGAGGCTGTGGCTCAAAGGCGCAGCAGCAGAGCTCCAGCAGACTTCCCAGTCTATCAGAGTCTACCGCGATCTCTGAACACCCCAAGCAACCCTCTGCCCACTCTGCATCTCCTACCAACCCCGACCCCGTCCTGCGCGCGTCCCTCGCGTCTCTGACCACCCAGCCCGCCCAGCTCCACCGCCTGACCAGCCCAATGAGCAGCAACTCACCGATCCTATCCTGCTTGACGAAATAATCCAATGGATCTCCATTCCTCGAACTAGTTTCTGAGGGGGCAGGTCCCCTGCTCGAAGGGTAAGAGCTCGAGTTGTTGGAGAAGCGCGACGAGGAGGAGGGGCCAGTCTGTAGGGAAGAGGAAGAGGAAGAGGAGGAAGGTGCAGGGGAGTGAGAGTAGGGTGATGAGCTGGTGTGCTTGTGCTGCTGTTGAGCTTGTGAGGCGCGGCGGAGGAGCGAAGTGGCCTGTGCGGCGAGCGACGAGGGAGAGAGTTGAATGAGCAATGGAGCAAAGCTGCAGAGGTACAGAAGAGAGCTTACCATGGCTTTCGAGCTCTCACTGAAGCTGCTGTAGCCGAATCGAGAAGCGAGCAAAGTGGAGGAGCGCAAGAGCCACCTCCTCGACCAACTTCTGACCTTCGACCTTCGAGACTTGGGCGAGCGAGCAGGTCGCTCGCTCGTGCCCCTCGGCCGACTTCACGTCTGTCAATTCCGGTTTTGTAGTGAGGCAGAGCGGGTCAAAACGAGCTCGTAAATCAATGATGAGTACCGCCTATCCCTTTACAATCCAGCAGCATCTCAATCTCGGCCTTCAATCGCTCGGCGCTCGCACTCTCGCTTCCTCCCACCATTCTCGAAAGCAAAGAAAGCGACGCTACACTACACTCTCAGTACACATCCATCTCACACACCTTCACGGAGCCTACTCCTCTCCCCCAGCCTCCCTCTTCCTCTTCTTCTTCTTCTCCTTGTCTCCCGTCGCTCCAACCACCGCCCTCGCCGCCGGTTCATCAGGCGCAATGAAGGCTTTTGCCCGCTCGTCTTGTCGTGCGGTCGAGGCGGCTGCTTGCTGTTGTCATCGAAGAGAAAAGGTCAGCGGGGAGCAGAGGGAAGGGAGAGGGAAGGAGGGAGAGAAGGAGCGAACCTTGGCCCGACGACGCTCGTCCTCCTTCTCTTGCTTCTGACTGGGCTTGAGGAAGTATTCTCCAGAGTCGAGTTGCAGGTCGATCTGTCATGCGAGCGAGCGAGAAGGTTAGCTCCACGAAGAACGAGACGAAACGACGAATCCGACAACTCACCTTGCTGGGCATCTGCGGTGGCGGGAAAGGAGTGTACACCTTCTTCTCCATCTTGGGCTTCTTCTTTGCCGGTCCCTCGGCCGGCATCTGCTGCTCGTAGTCCTCGCCTCCACCTCCTCCTCCCAAAGGCATATCGTTGGCGCCCGAAGTATTGGGCGGCGGCACCCAACTGTTCTCCGATGCCTTCTTCTTCTCCCTCCGTTTGCGGAACTTGGGCAAGAACCGTTCCCAGTTCTCCTCGGCGAGTTTGGGGTCCTTGGCTAGCTCGCGCTTGATCATGAGTTCCTAAACGTCGGCCGAGAAGGGAGCGTTCAGCGCCGAGCCGACAGAGACAGAGAGGAAGGAGGAAGGGACAGAGGAGAACGCACCTTGATGTGGTAGATTGGGTGAATGTTCTTCATGCAATCCAACACAATCTTGCGCACTTCCTTCAAGCCTTTGTGCCCTCCCATCGCGGCGACCGTGTTTCCCTGAACGAGGACGTAGCATTGCGTGAGGAGCTCGATGGCCTGTAGAGAGTCCAGCGTCAGTGAGGGAAATGCTCGGGAGATGAAAGAGAGGGTGGTAGAACCCACCTTGAGCGTGGATCCACCAGGACCGAGAATCCTCTGTCGGCGCTTGACGAATCGGTCATTGTTGCGAATAATGTTGCCAATCTTGATGATATCGGCATTCACGGCGTCCTCGAGGATCTTGACAGCCTGTTCCACACATCCACTGCATCAGCGAGCCGCTCGGAGACGGGAGCAAGGATCTCGAGAAGCTCACCTGAGGGAACGGGACACTTCGAGCGAGCAACTTGATCAAATCGCGCGCCTTGAGGATGATGTAAGGGTCGAACGTCTTCCTCGTAGTCTTGACCGTCATCGAACCTTCCACCAAATCCAACGTCGCGCTGATACCCTGCAAAGTCCCACCGCCGCATCAGCTCTTCGCTCGCTGCTCTTTCCCAGCAGCAAAACTCACCTGCTTCTCCAACGCACTGACGACATGGCCCCAAATTTCCCTCAAGTAGACTTCGCGGTACTTGGGGAACAGAGTAGCAAAGCTACTCTCCTCCAAGAAGGGGTCGTGCTTCTTGCCGTCGACCTCTGCCTCGAACGGGAGGATGGCCCAATGGTCAATATCGTCGGTATCCCAGGGCTTGTCCTTGCGATGTTGCTTGTTCTTGCTCTGTAGTAGAGTCGCAAGGAGGGATATCAGCGAGCTGGTAGAGAGGGAGACAGAGGCTCGAAAGGTAAAGCGCACCTTGACGGGCGCGACAACTTGCTCGCCTCCCTCTGCACCTTCTGTAGGTTGGTTACCGCCCTCCAAAGCAGCTTTAGCAGCTGCTGCCGCTTTTTGCGCTGCGTTCTTGCGAGCCATGACGAGTCGAGAAAGTTCCGAGCAAAGGGGAAAGATGAGGAGCGAAAGCGCAAGCCGCACTTAGTGAGATTTTGAAAGGGGCGCGCGCGCGCGAGAGAGCCGAGACGGCCTTGGACTTGTATCGTTATAAAGAAAGGAAGCGAGGTTACACCCGACGCGGACGACGAAGACGATTCGCCCACTCAGGGAGCTGCCGC
>MWVB01000009.1:278729-338133 GCA_003054985.1 Leucosporidium scottii
GCCCCAGCTGTTCCGCTCCCGTTTAAAAGAGAGAGACCGCACATATCCTCATACAGCTAGCTAGCTAGCCCGTCCTCCTTTCGGCGCTGGCTCGGCGCTCGGCTCAACGCAGCCTCCTCCCCGCTCCTCCAAACCCACTCAAACTCTCCTCCTCATTACTCGTCGTACTCGCCTCACTCCCCACCTCCTCCACCGGCCCATCTCACAACCTCTGTCCCCCTCCCCCTCCCGCTCCCTGCTGCTGTCCCTCAATACTCGTCGCCACATATTCAATCGCCGCCCTCGGCGCCGTCACGGGCAACAACAACCAAAAGAACGGACCACTCCTCGTGTGCCCCAAAGCATACTTCAACACCCGCAGCAATTGAGCCAAGGTGGAGGAGCGCGCTTGCTCCTGCTCGTACCGGATCGAGGAGAGGGCCGCCGAGGTGGAGGCGATTTCAGACGTGGCGAGATTGAGCTTGGCTTCGAGCAGGTGGAAGCGGTCTTCCGAGGAGAGGCGGAGGAGGTCCCCTTCGCGGTTGAAGCTAGAGGAGAGCAGTGAACGTGAGCGAGCGCCGAGGGAAGGAGGGAGAGACGAGACGAACCGACGAACGGCCTTGGACAGCTGGGAGAGAGGGACGTCTACACCATCACGAAGGTTGCGGACGTCGTCCTTGGTGGCGAAAGCTCGAGAGAGCTGTGAAATGGGTCAGTGAGCGGATCAGAAGCGAGGCCGAGTGGAAGACCCACCTGCTTGAGCTCGGATTCGAGCTTGTCGATGCGACCACGGAGGTAGTGCACCTCAGAGTTGGGGTACCAGACTTTTCTGTGGATGAGTAGAGTGTGAGCTACGTATCACTCGAGGGGAGAGAGTGAAGCCTACTCTTGATGGTAGAGCGAGTCTGCGAAAAGCGATCGCCGAGGTCAGCTCTCGTCTCGTCTTCAGCGCTCGTTGACACCACTCACAATTCTTGACGAGCTTGGAAAAGTGCAACAGGGGCTTGACAGCCGTCGCCATGATGAACAGTCCAATCACAAAGCCATTGATGTACCTCTCGGGGTCAGAGAGCAATCGCCTCACGTAATGGAGGAGCAAGCTACCCGCGGCGGGGGTGATGAAGGTAGAAGCGAGCGAGACGAGTTCTACGCGACGCAGGACGGCGGCAGAGTGTTGGCGTTGTGCTGCGAGGGCCGGGTCGTAGGAGGGGTCGCCGGGTTGAGGCTCGGAGGAGTGGAGGACGAGACGGCCGTGGGAGGCGTAGTAGATGTCCCAGGGGACTGTTGAAGGGAGTGAAGGGGGTTAGCGAGGGTTGAATGTGAGATGCGAAAGCAAATGCACCCTTGACGAGCTGGTACAAGTACCAGCAGACGAGAAGGAGGATGAGGGCATCGCTCCAGTTCTCGGCTCGGCTGAAGCGAAAGGGTTCGGGTCAGCTTCGAAAGGGACGGTGAGTCAAGCTACAATACTCACCCATGAACGATAGCGCCCAAGGGAGGCAGGGCGACGAGGATCAACGGGAGGTGATGAAGCGTGTCGGTCTTCTCGGCTTCGTGATGGAGCTGTGGCAGAGCCCTCTGTCAGTGAGTTCTCGCGTATAGCAGGCTGATGCTATGACTCACCTTCCACTCCTCCTCAGTCTCGTACAAGCTAGGATCCCTGGGCGGCTGCAAAGGAATGCGCTCTGCTCCCCCGCCCCCACCGCGCTGGTGGTCCCACTCCTCGTCGCTGTCGTCCTCCAAATCCTGTACGCTCCTGTGCGTTGCAGCACTACCGCGCCTGGGAGCACTCCTCATCCTATCCCTGCTGCTGTCTCCCGCAGCCGAGCGAGGGATTGACTTGGCCGAGTGAGACTTGGTGGAAGCGGTTGGAGCGTGAGATGGGCGAGGAGGACGAAGGAGCGGTGGTTGTAGGTCGTCCGTGGGTGCGGACGTTGTAGCGGTTGAAGTCAATGGAGGAGCCACGTTGAATTGATTTGCTCGTAAGGTGGTAAGAGAGACGAGGTGCGAGGTGCGAGCCGAGGAGCGAGACTAGTTGCTGCCTGACGACGCGGTGAGTGGATCGAGGTTGCTAAGGCGACGGGGGTGGAGAGGCTGTACAGGGAGGTGCTCTCGTTGTAGTGAATTTACTGTAAAGAAGCGATAATCCGAAATAGTGAATAGTAAGAGTACAAGAGATGGATGCGCCTCGATTCGACGCGTCGGTCCCTTCTCACGCTCTTCCTTCGTTCCAATTCCTGCTTGCTCTGGCTCTACATCGCAATGGAAGCAGTTCTCGTCTCTCGCAACCCAGGTACAGACCAACATGGCAACCAAACTACAGCAGACTACACTTTGCAGGTCTCTCTAGGCGGTCAGTCCCTCCCTTTCTTTCCTCCGCTCGTCCTCGGCTCACTCGGCTTCTCTCATCTACAGGTCGTCCTTCAGCACCAGCAGCCCAAGTGACTCAACTGTACATTCTGCTCGCTCCCTCACTACCAGTCCCCGCCTAACCTTCTTCATCGCAACCAGACCCGAAACCGAATGGGCCGGCTCCTCCAAAGCAGGCTCCCACCCAAGCGTACAGCAAGAAGTCACTCCGACATATCTGTACGCTACCCTGCTCTCCCGACCTCTCTCGCCTCCCGCTGATCGCGCTACCAAGCAGGTATACGAAACCTCGAGCTCTCGCAGGCTTCTCCTCCTTCGGCTCGGGCGAGACCAATGAGTTTGCTACCTGGATCCAAGGGAGGGAGGCGTTCTTGTCCAACCCCAAGGTGCGCTTCGGCTTCCCTGCGCCAGTCCTTCAGCGTGAAGCTCACCTCGCCCTTTCCCTCTCCCCTCCTAGCTCCGCGAAGGCTGTGAAGACGACATGCGCTCCTTTGCCGAACGGTCGGATCACACCGAGGTACTTCCCCTCCGTCTCATTTACGCCGCGACCGCTCACGAGCTATATCTACAGGGCTTCATGCTCTCTTCGACCATCTCGGACGGCTTCTCGGGCTTCACCTCCATCTTCCTCGAAACATTGAGGGACGAGTTCCCCAAAAACAGTATCTTCAGCACTGCGATGCTGACGGATGCGCTGAGCTGGAAGAGGGAGGATACCGAGGTGCGTTTGGCGCGACAGGTGGAGCTCGGCGATGGCTGCTGACCCCGCTCTCGTCGAACAGAGATCCAAGAACCAACGGCTACTCAACGCTGCGCTGAGCATGCAACAACTGGAGGAGCTCTCCTCTATGGTGCTGCCTATCCAGCCTCCATCGGCATGGGAGGATAAAGCGCCGTGGACAAAATTCCTCCGCGACGATGTGAGCTTGTCGTTCCGCCCTCGTTAACAATTGCGGCCGCTGATTCCTCGACTGGCAGGTCCCTCGACCAGAAGCCTACTCCTTTGTCCTCAACGCCCACCTCCAAAGCGCCAACAGCGAGCTTCGGTCCGTCCACCTCGCTCTCCTCGCTCTCGGTGCTCGCTGAGTCCCTCTCCGCTCTCACAGGGAACCCGACTGTCTCAACTCAATAATCACCCAGCTCAACTGGCGCGGTGACAACAAGATCTGCCACCTCACCGGTTCCACACCCCTCCTCCCTCCCCATCTACTGCAAGGACCGAGCGGCCAACAGGCGCTAAAGGAGAGTTTCAAGGATTTCTCGGTCTTCAACCCCATTCCAACGCGGAAGGAAGAGGAGGAAGGTTTACCGAGAAAAAGCGTCAACAGGGCTGAGCCGTTTGCGCAGTATAGTGTAGTGAGAGGGTACGAGACGGAGGAAACGCAGGAGCTCGGTCCCATCCTCGAGACTTCCACCTCCCTCAAAGAGCCTCTGGCGACCTGGTGCGCTCCTTCCTCTTTCTCTCTCCCTGCAATTCCTCAACTGACCCCTTCCTCTCTTCACGCGCGCAGGGTCTGCCTCACCGATCCCTACCCCATCTCCCCCTCCTTCCCTCCCATCTTCCGCTCCCTCCTGCCCAACGGGCGACCTCTCATCCTCGCCTCCCCTCCCGTGTACGACCCCTACTCCCCACGCGGCCTCTTCGGCCTCCCAGACCCTCTCTTCGAGCACACGAAATCGCACTACTTCGTTCAACCGACGAGCATCCCCATCCTCACTACCCTCTCCACTTCGCCCGACGCTAGGCATTTGCTCAGGTATTTGAGTATGGGGGTGAAGGAGCTGGTGAGGACTCGGGATAGGGTGTTGGTTGAGTATGAGGAGGGAGAGTTTGGGATTGGGAGGGAGGGGATTTTGGAGGTGAAGGAGAGACTTGAGACGTTGGCGGATGGGTATGCTGGGGGGTTTGATGAGGAGGAGGATGATGTGGAAAAAGATGAGGATGAGAATTGGGAGGCGACGGAACAAGGGGAGGATAGTGATGGGTTGTTCGATGATTAGAGAGCGGCGGGGAAATGGGGAGGTTCGGTGATGAGGGATGGGAGATGGAGATGAGAGGAGGGAGAGGGCGAGCTGTCGTTGAGGAGACAGGTTTGTATTGTGCTCGAGTTGCGCTGCTTGCTTGTAGCTTGCTCGAGACCCCCTCTCGAGGCCCCTTCGTCGACCTCAACTTTCTGAGCGCCGAGCTTCCAAATTCGCGCTCCGCTTCTTGCTCTCTGGCCTCTGGCTCTCTTCTCATCTCACCTCGCTTCGACCTCCTTCAGACGCCAAATCATGATCGGAGTACCAGTGAGTGACTTTCAGGCTGGATCCAGGTGCAGAGCGCGCTCGCTGAAGCTGAGTGCTGACGACGGACGGCTTTTCCTCTCCCCCCACGCTCGCTCTTCTCGCTGGCTGTAGTCTACCTCGACTTCGAGAAAATCCAGCTCTACTCACACCTACACTATCAACTACGCACTCGTCAGCGCCCAAGGCCTCTTCGTACGCTTCTCGCTTCTCTCCCTCCTGCTCCGCACTCCGCTCCCCCTCCTCACCCGTCAGCTTATCTCTCCCTCATGCCGCAACAGGATGGCGTCAGGTTCGAGCAGTACCTCCTTGAGAACATCAAGGTCGAGGGCAAAGCCGGTCAACTCGGAGAGCAGATCACTATTGGCAGGGTGGACGAGGAGAACGAGTTGAGCATCGTGTCGAGCGAGCCGATCTCGAAGAGGTACATCCGGTGAGTGGTCTTCTCTCCCTGCTGGGGAAGCGTATAGGTAGCTCCCTCCTCGGCTCGATCTGTAGCTGATCCCTCCCTCTCTCTCTCGCCGACTGCAGCTCCCTCACGAAGCGCTACCTCCGCAAATCCCTCATCAACGTCAAAGAGTGGGCTCCCCTCGTCTCGGTCCACACGGCAGAGGGGAACGATTTTGTGATTCGATACAGGAAGGATTTGCCCCTTCGTCCTTGCCGCATTTGCAAGTGCTCAAACCGGAAGGAGGAGGCGTAAGGGTGGAGCGGCAGAAAGGGGAGGGATTTGGGGGAGGAAGGTGGAAATAGGTTTGGGGAGTAAAGAGCTTGAGTGCGATTGAGCCGTCTGGTTGCGGCAGGGGAAGACGGCAGGGGAAGACCAGCTAGGGCTGCGAAGGGCTGACGAGCGCCGAGATGATCGCCGAGCAGCTTTCAGCAGCGCCGAGATGGCCGAGTAGGCCGACCCCAACACCTCTGGAGATGGCTGCTTGCTTTAAGCGGCTCTGTACCGCTTCAAGCGACCACTCGCCTTCGTCTCGGCGGAAAGACGCAACTTTTCCAGCTCTACTCAGCGCCGAGATCACTCTCCTTTGCTATCCCACTTCGCCAGCTCTTTGCAGCGACTCTAATGACCCTCGCTCGCCTGTCTTCACCCCTTCTACTCCCCTTCGACAGCCTCAGCTCCTCCCTTCTCGACCTCCCCGCTCTCACCCCTCTCGCAACTGCGGAGGACGACCGCCTCGCCGCCTCTGACGGGTTTCCCTCCGACCACATCTTGCTCTTGAAACTCGTCTCGAGTCGCTACACAGCTACAGCTTCATCTCCGACACTCGAGCAAGGCTACAGAACTACAGCACCCGCTTCCTCCCTTCGTCTCACCTCTTCCGAGTCCTCGACTCGACACCCTCAACCGTCGCACAACGACACCACGCCCTCACCAGAACGCTCAAATGGCCTACCCCGTCGACAGCGACTACGATGGCATGTACGATAGCGTCGGTACGTCTGCTCCCTTGTTCCCCTTGTCCTCGGCTCGGCTCCCAAGCTGACCCACTTCGACAGCCTACGACAGAGACGGCGATGGCTTCGCAGATACGCTCGAGTACGGCGGAGGATACGGAGGAGGATATGGAGGGTATGGCGACGGGTACGGTTATGATGATTACGGGCTGGGGGGAGGAGGAGGGTACGGTCTCGGCGGAGGGATGCCGGGAGGATGGGTGGGAGACGAGTACGGCGCAGGGCTCGGTTATGGAGGAGGGTATGATGCTGGATATGGAGGAGGGTATGGAGGTGTATACGACGACTACGGTTACAGCGGATGGGGAGACGGCTACGATTTGTACGGCGGGATGAGTTGGATGGACCGAGAGATGCCTCTCTACGAGGCTTGGGGCGATTACGGAGGATGGGGCGACGATCAGTACATGTTTGCAGACTTAATGGTGAGCCCTCATCCCATTCTCGAGCAGCGGAACCTGACTCTGCCCATCCATCCGGCAGCACTACCAACGGCAACTCGAGATGGACACGGCGCTCAACGAACAAGAACGTCTCCGTCGCTGGGAGGAGCGTCTGAGGTGGGAGGAGCTCGACGAGGCTGAGCGTAACATGCGTTATCGCTCCATGGACCCCTACGCCCTCTCGAGCTTGGGATTGTCGGGTTCGCTCAAGCTACTCGTTCGACCTCGTGAGCTCGGCGCTAATCATCTCTCCCTCACAGGCGGATTTTGGGGTCATCGTCTCGGTGGAAGGAGCGATCTCGACCTCGGCTACCTTCGCAACCTCAACCTCACCCGCGGTCTCTTCTCGGCGCCGTATCGCTCCCACTTTGTTCGCCACCACAGTTCGTTTCTCCGCTCTTCGCTTTGCGTTCTCCGAGCTGACCCGTCTCGCTGCAGACCTCGGCCGTCGCTACATGCCTTACTTCTCTCGGAGCGGTCTTCGTCCGTACGCCGGTCACAGTCATGGGCTCGGCCTCGGCGGGCTCGGCGGAGGAGGACTCGGGCGAGGATACGGACGAATGAGGAGGCAGGTGCCGCCCAGCTTCGGCTCGCGCCCTCTCGCCGGAGACGGGATGCTTTCGCTGAGGGAGCAGGAGCTTCGCACGAGGCTGAGGATCGCCGAGACGAGGGGTGAGTCGATTGCTTAGCTGCCTGCACTGCTCGGCGCTGACCTCGCTTCCTCTCGACCTCCGTCGCAACATTTACAGCCTCCCTGACCGGTCTCGCCGCGGCACAACGCGCCCAAGCACTCAACGACGCCCGCATGATCAAAGAGCAACTCCTCAACGAGCAGCGACTCGCGCGCACCATCGACCGCGACGAGCGCCGAACCGACGCTCTCGACGTCGCGAGGGAGGCAGCGCATCAACGGAGGGAGATTCAGGCGGATAGGGAGCACGAGAGGGATTTGATGAGGCTCGAGCAGATGGCTGTGAGGCCTCCGTCGAGATTGGGAAGCTTGGGGAGGGCGAGAAGGATGAGTGGGGGCTTGGGAGGGATGTGGTAGACGAGTGGTAGAGGAGGGGATGCGAGAAGGGGAGAGAACATGCTCTTATTGATGTACTAGACTGCTCTGTACAGGTGCAACTTGGCTGATCATTTTCCTTGTCGCTCACGTTCCGCCTTTCTCTCTCGTATACCTTCGCTTGAAACTTTATCTACCACTCGCATCTCTGCTCACATCTTTCTTCCTCACTCCCCTTCCCCTCCCTCGATCGCTCCGCCCCCCTCTGCACCAGCTCGGAGAAGTGATTCTGAGCCGAGCTAGTCGCTTCAACCGTTTACCGAGTGTATCAAGGAGGCGCCGGGGTGCGAGAATGAAAGCGAAAGGCGGCAAGTCGGAGGTGGGCCAGGCGGAGAAGGGAGCATCAAGGCCATAAAGGTGAGGCGCACCTTCTCTCTCTCTCTCTTCTCCACCGACACCTCTCCTTCGCCATGAAGACTCTCTCCACTTCCCTCATTTCCCTCGTCGTAGCTACAGCTGCCTCTCCTACCCTTACCCTCGAGCCGAGATCATCGGGTCCCATCGTCGACCTCGGCGCTGCTGGTCGCTACCTCGGCACCGTGCAGAACAACGGGACTGTTCACGCTTGGAAGGGTGAGTGTCGGTGTTTGAGAGTGTAGAGACGCACAACTCAGGGTAACGCCACCTCTCTTGCTTCCCGGCAGCGATTCCTTACGCTGCTCCTCCCGTCGGCGACCTCCGCTTCAAGCCTCCCGTTGCTCTCAGCAAGCGTAACAACACCCTCGTCGACGTCAGTCAAGATTTTGACGGAGTCCCTACTGCTTGCGTGCAGTTTGGCACCACCAACTTCGCCGGCGTCAACGCTGGGCCGGGTCAGGAGGACTGCCTGAAGGTGAGCTTTCGCTTCCTCCTTCCCTTGCAGCAACAGCTGATCTCTCTCTTCGGTGTACAGCTCTGGATCTGGGCACCCGCTGGTGCGAAGAAGGGCGACAAGCTCCCTGTGCAGGTCTACACGGTACGTCTTCGTCTTGCTCGACTCTCGGCGATCTCGGCGCTGACCTTTCACCACCGCTGCAGCATGGCGGAGGCTACCAGAACGGCCAATCGCCCAACAACGACTTCAGCGACTGGGTTGGACAAGACAAGAAGTTCATTGCCGTCAACACCAACTACCGCCTCGGTCTACTCGGATTCTTCAACGCTCAGGGGGCGCTCAACGAAGGGGGCATGGCTAACGTCGGCCTTCTCGACGCTCGCTTTGGTATCGAGTGGGTTGTCAAGAACATCGCAGTGTTCGGTGGCGACCCCAAGAACATCGCCATCAGCGGTCAGAGCGGTGGAGGGGGGATGGCAATGAACCAGCTCGCCCTCTTCGACGGCAAGAAGCCCCCTTTCCAAAAGGCTATCCCTCGCTCGATCCAGCGTCCTGCAGCATACAATGTCTCAGAGCTCGTTGTACGTCTCCCTGAGTTGTCCCAGGCTCACACAGCCGCTCGGACTTGAGCTCGGCCATCGCTGACATCGCGTTTTGCCACTTGTAGCCTCGCAACGACGCCTTCGCAGCTTCCGTTGGATGTACGGACTCCGGCTCTACTCCCGCTGGTGCTGCTGCTCAGCTCACATGCCTTCGTGCCCTCTCCGCCGAGACAATCCGAATCGCTGCGCTCGCTTTCTCAAAGACAACCCAGTCGAATGGGTGAGTCGTGCTCCGAGCCTCCGCCCAATGTGATTGTGTTAACTTGTTCTCCTCGCTCAGATTCGCTTGGCCTGGATGGTACCCCTCCGTCGACGGCAAGTCATTGAACGAGCAGCCGACTTTCCTCTTCCGCAAGGGCAAGTTCGCCAACGTCGACCTCATGGGTGTGTTTCTCTTTTTCACAGATCATCAGAACTTAGCTGACGATCATAAGCCAGCTTGCCACGTCACGAACGAGCTCGCTCGTCTTGCGCCGACGTTCCCTTCAAACTTCACCGCGGTCACCAGGCCTCTCGTCGGCCCGGGCGCTGATGCTGCTTTCCTTGAGCGTCTCGACCGCATCTATCCCGCTCCCATTTCCAACTTTTCGTACAACACCAACACATACCCCAGTCAGTCGACCTACATTCCCCGCCCGCGCCGAACTTGACGTCTCTTTCTTTTGCTCGCGCAGATGCCCAGCTCCGTGGCCTCTCCGTCTCGGATGATTACAACGCCAAATGCGCTGCACCTATGATCATTCGAGCTGCCCGTGCTCGAGGACAGACCGCCTACGAAGTGCGCTTTGACGCCGCGTGAGTCGATCAGGCATCGCCGAGCTTGCGCCGAGCTGACCTCCTCCGCTCCACCTCCACAGGCAGCCCGGCTACGCCACTTATCTCGGATCTACTCACAGCTCGGACAACTACTACTTGCAGAACTCGACCGCCTCGATGAACGGCAACGCGACCGAGATTGGAGTCGCTCTCGAGTAGGTCGAGCTTCGCCTCGGGACCCCCACCAAAGACTGACGGTGCTCTTTCCTGAAAGATGGCGTGCTTATGTTGCGAGCTTCCTCCGTCACGGGGAGTAAGCTCTCTCCCACTCCTCGCCCCTTCGGCAACCGCTGACCTTTCACCTTCCCATCTTTACTGCACGCTCCACTCTCGCTACTTACTCAGTCCCAACACCGAGAAACTCTCCACTTCTCCAAAGTGGTACCAGTCTTCGTCGGACACTCGCTACGAACCTCGTATCGTCATCTCCAAGGCTCAGCACTCTGCTCCTCACCTCGGTGGCGACCCCACGAACACGGGTATGGAGGTCATGGACACGCTCGAGTGGGAGAGGTGCAAGTGGTGGACCGAGGACGAGGTGGTCACCGTCACGCGGCAGTAGCTGGGCGGAAGGAGAAGCCGAGGGGAAGAAGCCGAGAAGGAGAAGGGAAGCGACCGCCCGAACGGTCGCCAATGCTACATACCACCTCACGAGCTACTCGAATATGCAATGTCCAGTACTTTGCATATCACTGGAAGTCTGCTACACTCCGTCATGCCCTCAACTTGCAAAGTCGGCCTCGGCGATGCACTCCCGGGCGCCCCTTCCCAGCTGGAAAGCCGCGCCGGGCTGCCTTCGTTTGTCTTGCCCTCGGGCGATGGTAGAGCAGGAAAAGCAGAGGCAGAGATGCATGAAGCAGTGCAACGAACCGTCTTCGCTCATTCGCAGCCGACCCGCGCTGCAAGTAGAAGAGGAAAGATACAAGTTTCGGCGTTGCCGACGCTATCCTACACCAAACACCGTAATCCTCGACACCCTACAGAGCACTCCCAAACACTCCTACTCATCATCTCCCTTAGCCTTGGATTCCCTCCGGGCCTTCTTAAGCGCCTTGCGGGCGGCCTTCTCCTCGGCCGTCTCCTCTGCTCCGTCCTCTGCCTTCCTCTTCTTCTCCTTCTTCTCCTTCTTCTCCTTCTTCGAGGGAGTCTTTTCTGCCTCCTCAACCTTGGCCTCGACGATGGTAGCCTCGACGGCCGTAGCGGAAGCCGACTCGGCGGGGGCGGGCTCGACGACGGTGGGAGGCTGAGTAGGGATGGTGGTAGGGGCGCTGGAAGCGACACCCTCGCCCTGCACCGAGTGGTCGACGTACTCGGCCTTCCATGCGGCGGGGGTAGCCTCGTTGACACGTCCGTGCTTGTCGAGCTTGCCGTCCTTGACCTGCGAGCGCCGAAGGGGGTCAGCGAGACTCACACGGCGTCGAATGCACGACGACTCACCATCTTCTTCTTCTCCTGGGCCTTAGGTCCAAGTCCCCATTTGCGAGGGTAGGTATCCCTGTCCATGATACACCTCTTGACCTTGGCGACGACTCCGTGGTCGCAGGTCGAGAGCTCGACGGTGGTCATCTGGGCGATTCCGATGGCGATGGCCTCTCCCTTGGTGGTCATGAGGACAACCTCCTCGTTGAGCTCAATGTCGGCCTCTATTGATGTGTTAGAGAGGTCAGCTCGAGGCCCTGAAAGCGCTGGAAACGCGAGACCACGAACCGTAGCGGAGGAGTCCAGGAATCATGAGCTTGGCACCGTAGCAGACGGCGTTGACGGCACTGTCCTTGACGACGATGCGCTTGTAGCCAGTGAGGAGCGACTCGAGAGGGCGAACGACGCGACGGAGGTAGGACTCTGCGAGTTGGAAGGTCAGCTTCGGCGATTCTGCGCGCTCCTCGAAATCAGTACGCACCATCGCGAGTGTTGTCGTAGAGCCACTGAGCATCGAGGACGTCGTGCATGGTGACAATGTCGTCTCCCTCGCCCATAGCTCCCGACCTCACACGCCTGAGCTCCTGCATGTGACCTCCAACGCCGAGAAGGAGTCCCAAGTGCACGCAGAGGGTACGGATGTAGGTTCCAGCCTCGCAAGAGACCCAGAAGACTCCGAGGTGACGCTCGTTGTCGAACTCGATGAGCTTGGTCTGGTAGATGGTGCGGACACGGAGCTGACGCTTGACGGCCGAGATGAGGGGAGGGCGCTGGAAGAGGGCTCCGGTGAGGGTCTCGAGGCCGCGGGCGAGGGCCTTCTCGGACTGAAGGGCGGCGTGGAGGCGGACAACGCAGACGTACTCCTTTCCTGCAGAGCCAAACGAGAAGAGGTCAGCTATTAAATCTCGGCGAATGCGTCAAGACGAGCTGGCGTACCGGCTCCCTGCTGGGACTTGACGAGACGAGTGGCACGGTCGATGCAAACGGTCAAGCAACCGGTGACCTTGGGGTCGAGAGTTCCAGAGTGACCAGTCTTCTCGACACGGAGGATGCGACGAATCCAAGCGACGACCTCGTGCGAAGAGGGGTTGGAAGGCTTGTCAAGGTTGATGACACCAGTCCTGTAGGAAGATGGGCCAAGCTGTGATGAGCCTGTGCTCTGCCACATCTCGAGCAGCGAAACGCGGGCAAAAGACGACGCACTTGATGTAAGAGGCGAGGTCACGCTTGAGGGGGCTGCTACCGGCGGGGATGGGAGTGAAGTGAGCACCTGTAGAGCAGTAAAAGCGTGAGCTGAAGCCTTGTAAAGAGATGCCGTAGGTGCTACTCACTGCGAACGAGGAGCTTGTCGTAGTTCTTGAGGAGGAGAGGCCAGTCCTTGGTGTTGAGGGTGGGAGTGACCGACTCGGGCTTGATGGCGAAGCTACAAGGGTACAGAAGGTCAGCTAGAGCTCATACGCTGTACCACTGCTTTACTCACTCAGCCTCGAGCTGCTGGTTGGCGACGGAGGACATTGTTGCTGTGAGCTGTGGGAGGCAAAGGAAATCTCGCTCTCGGGCTAGAGCTTGGAGGGGGAAAAGGGGGGAAAGGAAGGGAGGGGAAGGGGGAGAGGAGAGGAAGCGAGAGGTAGCTGGAGAAGCCGACCGGGGTGCCCTGGAGGTGTGTTGGTGAGTATAAGACTGAAGAGAAGCCAACCCGCTCTCTCCGCCAGCTTTTCCCAGCGCGCGTCCTGGCTTGCTCTCCTTCAATTCACTCAGAAACCCTCGGCTTCTACTCTTCTACACCTTCGCTTTCACCCCGGTGAGCTCTGACTGCTCCTGCTAGCCTACATCTTGCGCTAAACGCCTTCGCCGACGGCAGATCCTCACCGCAAGGAAAACCCTCCTCGTTGCTCGAAATGGCCCCCATCGCTGTTAGTTGTGCTTTGCTTGATGGCTTGCACAGCGTCCAAGTAGGCATGCTTTACGATTGACGCGGTGCTGACTGCTTTTACCCTTCGACCGCCCTTACCGACTCGCAATTCGACCTTGGACTCGTTCTCACGCCAAACAGAAGACCGCCAAGCCCGCCAAGGCCGCCTCGCACACCTACATCGTCGACTACTCTGGCCCTGCCAACGACAAGATCGTGAGTGCAGTCCTTCGCCTCAAGAGCACAGCTCGGACGTTCAGGAGCTCGGCGCAGGGAGTGAAGGCTGTCGAGATGCAGAAGCTACAGGGAGACAGCAACCTGACCCATTCTATCCACAGTTTGATGCTCCCGCCTACGAGAAGTTCTTGATCGACCACATCAAGATTGAGGGCAAGACCGGCCAGCTCGGCGAGGACGTCAAGATTGAGCGCCAGGACGAGGGCAAGCTCTCGGTCACCTCGACTAAGCCCATGAACAAGCGTTACATCAAGTACCTCACCAAGAAGGTGAGTCCTGTGCTGTTGTGCTGTTTCAAGGGCCCGAGGCTGACTTTCTCGGCCGTTCGACAGTTCCTCAAGAAGCACCTCATGCGCGAGTGGCTTCGCGTCGTCTCTACCGACAAGAACACCTACACTCTTCGTTTCTACAACGTTCAGTTTGATGGAGACTCTGCAAATGTTGACGAGGAGTAATCCTGCACCTTTACGGAGGTAGGAGGACTTCGGCGACTGGGGAGGAGGGAGGGAGAAGAGGACTTCAAAACGGGTGCAAGGCCGGGACTGGAGGTGAGAGGAGGATAAACATGTACCACAAGGCTCGCCCGCGTCGACCCAACGTGTCGGAGCCTGTTTTTACGTAGCTTTGACCTTTCGCTGTCGTAGTTTCTCGTCGCAGGCTTTCCCGGCCTTGAATGCAGCTTGAACTTCGTCGCGTGCCCTCGGTGATGTTGCAGAGGTGCCGAGAGTAGAGCTCGACCCTGCTTCAGCTCGCGCTTGATCTTGGGCGATCACTGTTGAGCAGGTGAGGAACGAGCGGCTCGGCGGTCTTCTCAACCGGCGCCGAGCTCCCTCTTCGTTCTTTCATTGCTCATTCACCTCTTCTATCCGATCCCATCCGCCTTTGCTCAGCTCATCCCTCTTTCCAACATCTCAACTGGCCTTATCTTGTCCAGGATCCACCCTTCCCTCCCTCCACTGATCCTCCACCTCCACTTCCGCCGAGCGTCACTCACTCTGCAAGCGAGGGATGCTACGTAGAGTGGGCTCGATATAGCGCCGTATGAATCGCAGAAGTGACCGGCGTCGTCTCTTTCCCTCCTACACTCCTTTCGCCGCCCTTCTCTCCCTCGACATGGCCGCTTCCCTCCCCTCCCAAGTCACCTACGGTCGCCTCGGCAACTCGGGGCTCAAGATCTCGAATGTTATTCTAGGCTGCATGTCCTAGTGAGTCTGCGCGACGAGCAGGCGACGACGTTCCGACCCGAGCTAACCCTCCACTCTTCTCCTTGGCAGCGGTAACCGTGGATGGGCGCCGTGGGTGATAGACGATGAGGAGGAGGTCACTAAGCACATCTCGACTGCATGGGAGGCAGGCATCAACACTTTTGGTGAGCTACGACTGATTGATTGAGAAGCGCCGACTGACTGACCCTCCCTCCCTCCTTAAGATACCGCCAACGTGGTGAGTACGAGGCTCGAGCCCCGGATCTCTACTTTCTATGCACCAACGCTGACCTCGCGCATCTTCACCAGTACTCCAATGGAGAATCCGAGCTGCTGCTCGGCAAGGCCCTCAAATCGCTCTCCATCCCTCGCTCCGAGGTCGTCATCCTCACCAAGACCTTTTTCACCGTCAACAAGGACAAGATGAAGCACGTCCACGAGCTCGGAGACCCCAACAAGAGCCGCGACTACGTCAACAACCATGGCCTTTCGAGGAAGGCCTTGTTCGAGTCGGTCGCTGCTTCGCTCAAGCGATTGGATGTCGAGTACATTGATGTGCTCCAGTGCCACCGTTTTGACTACGAGACTCCCATCGAGGAGACTATGGACGCTCTGCACGATGTGAGTCGTTTCTTGGCTCTCTTTCCCCTATCTCCGAGCTCGGCGCTGATCTTTCTCCTCTCAGCTCGTCAAATCGGGCGCCGTTCGCTACATCGGCATGTCGAGTTGCTGGGCGCATCAATTTGCCGCCATGCAGAACTACGCCAAGAGCAAGAACGTGAGTGCAGCGCTCTTCGATCGAGCAGCGAAGTTCGGCGTTCGCTGACCTCTCACTCCCTCTCTCTCTCTCCTCTACCTTGCTCGCACCTCTCAGCAAACCATGTTCATCTCGATGCAGAACTTTTACAACGCTCTGTACCGCGAGGAGGAGCGTGAGATGCTTCCTACTTGCAAGGTGAGTCTCGGCAGCCTGCCTTCAACCCGCTTTCGACTCTCTCGCCGCTTTCTCCCATGCATTGAGCACGGCTGATCGTCACTTCGTCTCCAATCCACAGCACTTTGGTGTCGGCGCCATCCCCTGGTCGCCTCTCGCAAAGGGAACCCTCACTCGCCCCTGGACCGAGACTTCGCATCGCGGTTCAACCGACCCTATCCAAAAGGCTCAGTTTGGAGACATCACTCCCGAGCACAAGGCGATTAATGAGGCCATCGAGAAGATCGCCAAGGCTCGCGGTTACAGCATGGCGCAGGTGAGCTCCGAGGTTCGGCGCTCAACAAAGAGAGAGCTGACCTCTTTGTCGCTGTACAGGTCGCCGTGGCTTGGATCTTGTCAAACGAGACCGTCTCTGCTCCCATCGTCGGATCTACCAAGGTCGAGTCGATCAAGGAGCTGGCCTCGGCGACTCACATCAAATTGACCGCCGAAGAGATTCAGTCCATCTCCGAGCCCTACAAGAGTCGCTCCATCATGGGTCATGCTTAGAGTTATTAGTGATGAGCGTTTATGCTAATTAAGATGTCCCTGAACTTGTGCGAGGCACGAGGTCAACTACAAGCTCTCTGCTTTCCTTCTTGGCTTCGCTTTGCGAGCCGGCTGCGCTGTAACAACTGTTTCAACCTCTTTCCGACCTCTACGATTTATCATACGCAGCCCAATCAAACGCCTCGTCCAGCATGTCAACCTGCGGGAGAGCATCATCGGCTGTCGCCTCGAGCTCGGCGAACGAACGAGGAGAGCTGGGCGCCCCGATGGCTTGGTGGTCGCCTCGATTGGCGTCGATGGTGGTCGAGATGCGGTGCTAAAGGCTTGGCGATTTGATCAGCTTTCTGCCAACCTGAACGAACGCGAGACGACCCACCAGGCGATCCGAAGCGATGACTTGACCGAAGGCGCGCTCCCTCTCTTCCGCGCCGAGGCTGAGGAACGTTTCGAGGTCGCAGCGGGAGAGGATCCACATCGAAGTGAGCTCGTTGAGATCAAGTAGCTGAAGGAGAGCGCTCTCGTCCTGCATGCGCGACAAGGATCAGCTGCCGGTGCCCAGCTCGGCAATCACAAGAGCTCACCTCGGTCGGATCGTCCCTCAGCCAGCCTCGTTCATCCCACAATCCGACATCCGAGCCAATCATATCCTTCTTGAGGTGCTCGAGAAGCTGTCTCGTGATGGTAGCCGAGTGGGTAGGCGACTTGGAGAGGACCACCTCAATGGCGACTCCCTCTCGGCCGTGCTGCTCGATGGCGTCGGCGAGCTGGCGCAGTGCCGCAAGAGCTGGAGGGGTGTAGGCGTATGGCTTGATCCTCGTCGCCGTGTTGGGAGGAGGGGTGACGTCGCTCTCTTCGAGGAGAAGGAGGATTCGGTCGAAGCGGTGCGAGAGGTGATGAAGAGTCGTGAAGACGGCGGGATCGCGACCAGTCGGCGGCTCGTCGGTCTTGAGGTCGTCCTGACGGTAGGCGGCTCCGATGAGCTTGTTGAGAGCTCGGAAGACGACGCAGGTCGAGCCGTCGAGGATGAGATGAGGCTCCACCGACAGGCGAGAGGGACGGTCGACAATCTCGACGTTGGCTGAGCGTAGGGCTTGGAGGTGAGACCGCTTCTGTAGCAGACGAGGGAAGGCGACGACGCGGTGGGTGGTGGAGGAGGCGTCGACGGGGGAGGTAAGGAAGGGCGGGACCGAAAAGGGGATCGAGTCGGGAGGAGGAGAGGAGTGATGGGAAGGGGAAGGGTCGCGCTCCAAGTTTCCGAGAACTGGCGGTGTCGAATGCTGAAGAGCTTGATGTTTGGCCTCGACCTTGCTCGCCTGCCCTCGAGTCGTCAGGAAGCGCGAGAGGGCGTCGCCGCTTGACCAGCCGAGCTCGGGCGCTTGCGAGTCCTGCGAGGCGATGGGAGAGGGCACGGAAGGCCTAAGGGACCCACCCTTGACCTTCAATGCGCTAGGATGCTGCTGCGCTGGCTGCAAAGCGAGACTGTTCTTCGGCGCATCGACCGAAGTGACGCCGGTGAAGGTCGGATCTTGCTGAGCGCCACTCGCCTCGTCCATGCCGCCTTCCTGCACCTCGAACGACTCTTCTGCCATCGCATTGATCGTAGACGACGTCCCATCGACCCTCTTCTGCTCCAGGTCGTCAGTCTCGGGGCCGGCCTCGCTGCCATCCGCCGAAGGCTCGCCGATGAACGACTCGGGGTAAATGAAGTCGCTGGACGGCTCGTCTTGGGATGCTTTAGAAGGGCCGACGATTTTCGACTTGGAGATGGCGGTCTCGAGTTTGGACGGGGCGGAGAGCTGTCCTCGATGAGGAGGGGGAGACCAGCGAGGAGGAGGGGTGCGGGACTGGACAGGAATGGCTCCTTCGGTTTGGGGAGGGGGAGGAGGAAGCTGTTTGACGACTGTAGCGGAGACGTCGGAGGTCATGCTGTTTTCCGACTGACTGGCGGTGGGCTCCTTCTCGAGCGACTCGGCAGCCTTCTTGACCCTCGACTCAGCTACCTCGGTCGAGGCGTCTCCAGCAGAGGTGCGAGCGATGAGGAACTCGTCCCCACTATCATCCTCCGTCGCGACCTCAACCAGATCGGGATCCGATCTGCCGAGTAGCGACTCCTCCCCCTCCCTAGGCTTCGTGAGCCCATCTCGCAACACCCTCGCCTGCGCCCTCAGCTCTTCGACGTTGGGCATTTCCTCTTCTTCAACGAGCTCCTCTAGTGAGCCGAGTTTGACGTTGTGGAACTTGGTTTCGAGCTCGAGGGAGAGCGCGGGTTCGGCGATCGGCTTGAGCGCCCAGGAGGAGCCGGACGTGGGATTGAAGGACGAAGGGAGAGGTGGGGAGGTAGGAGAAGCCGGTCGAGGGAGGGTTAGCCTGGGTGCTGTGTGTTGAAGGCGCAATGAGCTTCTCGCTTCTCGGCGCAGCTCGGTCAACGAAGAGGGCAACCAGAAGCAACGACAACTCACGCTTGATATAGGCGTCAATGAGGAGCGAATGGGGCTTATCGTCCGAGTCGAGCGAGATGTCGGAGCCGAGCATCGAAGCTAGAGACGCGGCGTTGAAGTTCGAGCGGGTTTGCAGCGCGTCGTCGTCTGCGAGCTCGTCAATCTCTTCGTCCTCCGCCGAGTCGTCGAGCTGACCGAAGCGTCGGGGTGGCAGATCGAGCGCCTTGAATGGAGAAAGCGATACGCTTCGAGAAGGGTCAGGTGTCAGTCGTGAGGACCTGAACGGGAGCGGCGTTGCGACCAGCGAACACCGAGCAGCTGCGAAAACTCACTCGTCCTCGGCTTGGTCAGTCTTGTTGCTCGTCCTCGGGAAAAGCGGAGGGTCTGAGGATCAGAGTCGGTCAGTGGGAGGCGAAGGAAGAGAGGAGGCCGCAGCTTGCCCAGCTTGTAGTCCTCGAGCTCGCGAGCCGAGCGATCCAAGACGACGGGCGGCGGAGGGCTCGACCAGATGGGACCCTCGGATGGCGGCAGAGTGGAAGAAGACGGTAGGTTGAGGATGTGCTCTGCACGACCAGAGGGTAAGCCACTCGAGCGCGACCGAATCGGTTCGGCGAAGGCTCACCCTCCTCGTTCCACTCGCGCATGTTGATGCCACGACCAGTCGGCGATGATGGAATCTGGAGAGGACCGTCTCCTGCCTCCTCTTTGATGAACTTGACCAGATCGACGAGTTCAGGCGACCTCTGGCGAGGAGGACGAGCGAAGAGCGGCGGGGAGGGAGCTCGTGATTCCTGTGAAGCAGCTCAGGCGTCAGCGAAAAAGCTCTTGAAAGGGCGAGAAGAAGGGAAACTCGCTTCTGGTAAGACAAGAGTCGCGAGATCCAACCTGTCCTCCTCGAGAAGCGATTGTAGCGCGCTCGTTTGACCGGCGAGCTTGACCGAAGCGGCGTAGGCTTTCACGAACGCGATCTGCTCGGGAGTAGCTTCCAGCTGGAGGTCGCTGTATCATGGCGAAGGTGAGGAAGCGAACCCGGAAGCGCGGGGACGGAAAGACTGACAGAGCGACGTTGATGTCGGGCATCTCACTCGCTCGGCGCATTTCCTCGTCGTCTTCGGGCTCTTCCACGGGACCGCTCGCCTCGAAAAGCTCCTTGATCTGCGCCATGGTATCGGCGGGAGTGTAAGGGCTGACTGGACGGGCTGCTCGCTGCGCCTGACGAGAGAAGATGACCTCGCTGTCCTCGGGCCACCACGGCATCGTAAACTCTGATCCCCAGCAGCCTCGGGTCAGCTTTCCTCCCTCACCTCTCTCCGCTATCAGACAGCCCGAGACTCACCTCGCTCCAGCAGAGGCTCTTCCTCGCGATCTGCCAGCAGCCTCGCTCTCGTGCGCTTCATCTCCTCCACTTGCTCACTCGTCACTTCGAGCTTCTCCCACTTCTCCTGCTCCCACTCGCCCCAAGCCTTGATAATCCGCTCGTCCCTGAAGTCGATTCCGCGATCTGCTTCCGTGTGAGGCAGAGGAGTGGCGAGATCTCGAGCGATGGAAGCGGAGAGGTCGTCGAGCACCTCGTCGAAGGGAGGGCCGAGCAAGTTGCGCTCAGCAATGAACGCTCGTACTTCGTCCATGCTGTACTGTGAGCGAAGAGACCAATGAAGAGGCGACGACTTGAGCGAGGAAAGCGAGAGAGAGGGAGAGAGAAAAGCGAGCGGCAGCGGGAGAGCACTGAGCTGAGAGCAAGCTCGAGTCGGCTCAAGTTGCAGCCTCACTTCTTTCTACAGGTCAACGCAGCTTCTAAGGGCGATTTCAGCCTTCGAATGCGCTAGCCATTTCGAGCGATTCAGGCTGCTGTCGTCTCGGTTTCCATCTTCTCTCCTTCCCCGGCCGTCGTCCCTTCCTGCTGCTCTACAGGCTCCCTCGACTTGTCCTCCTCCTCACTAAGCTCCACTCTCGGTGAACTAGCCCTGACAAACCGCTCCCTCAAGCTCGCCGTGTCCATCACATCGGCCGCCGCCTTGCTCGGCTCCAGCGACGTGGCGCTGCTCAACGCTACTGGCTCAGCAGTCTCGGCTCCCCCGCTCCCTGGATCTACCTCATCCACGACACCTCCCGTCGGGGTCTGCGTATGCGGCGTAGGAGCAAGGCCAGCCTTTGCCGTCGGCGAAAGGGGTGGACCCGAGCCGAGAGAGGTTCTCCTCCCGCCTGCCGGTGACGAGCTGCTGGCGGCGACTGAGCTGAGGTCCATATCGTCGACACTTTCCAGATCGTCCTCCTTGTCCTTGACGAGCCAGGGGATGGGGCTGAGGAGGGGAGCCGCGACTGGGAGGGCGCGAGGAGAGCTGGCGGGACTTCTCGCTACCGCTGGGCGACGAGTGGGGAGCATGGGGGAGGGGATGGAGGTAGCGTTGGCCGGTGCGCCAGCTTCCAGCGTCGTCGCCGAGGTCGAGGCGTAGGGTTCAAGAGAGTCGTCCTCTGTGAAGGCGGAGCGGTCGGAGCTGACGCTGATGACGCGGTTGAGGGCTCGTAGGTACTTTGGGAGCGAAGTGTAGTGTTTCCGTGGGTAAAGTGCGAGCTCGCAAAGGCGCTGGATGGTGAAGGGTGGGCTGCGAAAGGCGAGCGAGAGTGAGATGCGCGATTGTGGCGGCCTGCAGTCCTTGAGGCTCACCCAGTGAAGCCGTCGAGCACCTCGCATGCGCCTGATCGTGCTCTGTAAGCTTCTTCAGGCGAGAGCGGCCACGGTGGGCCGAGAGCGAGGTAGCCTTTGATGTTCTGAGGGCGCGCTGGGCGGTCAGCCCGGGTCTGCAAGCAAGTAGAGCTCAAGTACGCACCTCTGCCAGCTTGTGCTTGATCATATCGCGTAGGATCGACCATTCGGCGCTGTAAAGCCGAGTAGACCGTCGCGTCAGCTCGATGTTTGGCGGGGAGAGAGATCTCAAACGCGAGTGTGGAGGCTCACTCGACTACATTGGTGGCTGCAATCTGCTCCAGCAGCTCGTCGTATGCTATCGATTGAAGGTCAGCCTTGACCGCCTCTCAAACTCGCTGTATCTCACCTGTGAACCACTCGAAGCCCGACTCGAATGCCAGTGGTGGAGCTGTGACTGCAAAGGTACAGGGTTAGCTGAAGTTGCCTGTGACTCCACTAGTAGCTACCTACACCCGTTTGCTGTAGAAGAGCTCATGAGGAGAGAATCGACGAGAAGAGCGAAGGGCAAGGAGTGAGGCTGCCTTAGCGAGGGAGGGTCAATCTAAGGAAGGTGAGCTCGAGAGGCAGACCTTGCCGAAGGGCACCCTGCAGTGCTACTGATAGCTCTACTCTTGTTGAGCTTCCTCCCCAACCCCCAGAGGCTGGTCCCCTCGTCGAGAGATCGCCTTCGCCGAGCCTGCTCCGAGTCGTTCGCTTCTGAGTATTGCGGGGTGTGAAAGGTTCTGACAAAGTGTAGACGAGGTGGCGTTGCAAACAATGCTCAAAAGGGGGGAATAACACAAACAGCGAACAGGGTATCGTCGCGCACACCTCTCTCGGCGCCCTCCGCTTCTATCAATCACTGCTCTCCGTCAAAGATGTCCCGTTCGAGGGCCCGCTCCACCGCATCCATGTCAACCTTGCCGCCCGAGTTGTAGACTGACTCGTACGCCGAGAGACTGACGCCCGAGAAGAAGGGCTCGAGGTCGCCGATCGAGTCGATGCGCCTCGTTGCCAGCAGCGGTCGCCGCCCGTTGGCGACGGGGCGAGTGCTGCCATTGGCTTGTGGAAGAGCCGAGGGGTTGGGACTCTGGTAGATGAAGGGGGTCGCACTCGACTTGCGAGGGTTGTGGATGATCTCGCCGAGGCGGTCCATGATCGCCTGAGGTAGCCAGTTGTTGGGAGGGTAGATGGCGTCGACCGTGTCCGTGACGAACATCCATTCGTGGCTTCGAGCGGGAAGAAAAGCGAAAGTCAGCGGGCTCTACTGAGAAGCAGCCGGTCGGCACAAGCTCACATCTGGAACTCCTCCGTCTGCAAGACGAGCGTGAGGTCGAGGAACTTGCAGGCGGATAGCACGAGTTGCAGGAGGTCCGACTTGTCCGGCACAGGGTGATCGACGAGAGAGTCGAAGAGGCGTAGCTGCAATCGTCGACGAGTCAGCGAAGGTCGACGAGAGACAAAGTGAAAGGCTCACGAGCTCGGTGAGGATAACGGGCCAAAGGCCAGCGAGGTGGTGGTTTCCGACTCGACAGAAGAGCACACGGAGGCAGAGGTATACCTGCGAAGCGAAGGGGTCAGCTTCGTTCTCATCCCAACGAACCGGCGCTCGCTCACCTCGGCGTGCACCATGTCGCCGACGCTCGAGCGCAAGAGGTCGACCAGCTTCTCTTGGATGATGGGAAGCTGGGTGAGGAAGCGATTCTGCTCGCCGGTGAAGATGGTGTAGGTGAGGCGGCGCAGGCTGAGCGCTCTCGACAAGCTCTCCAGCTCGCGGTTGGTGAAAATGTTGGCGGACGAGACGGTCGAGATTTTGGCTGCGAGATGAGAACAGTGAGGATTCGTACGCGAGATAGCACGTCGAGCGCGACTCACCTGTCAGCTCCACGAGGCGCTCCTTGTCCGAGGTCATGAGCGCTTGAATCAGCGGCTTCCACTTGGGGTTGCTGGTCGGCGGGGCGTTGAAGAAGCGGTTGTCGGCGAAGGCGTCGCTGACTTGCGTCTTCCACGCCTTGGTCGTCTGAGGGTTGCGAGCCATTTCGACGAGAAGCTCGAAGACGGCGGGCTCGATGTCGAAGGTCCTGCGAGGGGCGGGTCAGTGGCAATTCAACAGCAGAGAAGCACAGTGACGCACCTGGAACGAGTCTTGAAAGCGGGAGTGACGATGTAGTAGACCATGTTGGAGCAGACGGCGACCGTCTTGTCCCCGTCGATGAGGAAGCGGCGGAAGTCGGCGAGCACACGGCGAGCGAGGAACTCGGTGATCTGTAGAGGAGACGACGTCAGCTATCAATGATAGGCTGTTCCACCACTCCACTCACCTCGTGCGCCTGGTTGCCTGTCGGTGCCGGAGCGACTGGCCGCTTTTCCTCATCCTCGTCAACCTCTTTCGTCTCGCGCGACATGAGGCTGTCCGAGTCGCCTGCACGTAGAAAGAGAGTGAGCTCGAATCCCATCTCAAGGTGTCATAAATCGAGATCACTCACCGTTGACGCCCTCGATTTTTGTTCGGCGAAGCCAACCTCCCTGCTCGACGGCACGACCAGCGAGCTGAATTGAGGCGTCGGCGAGTCGAATAAACGTCTCCTGTAGATCTCGGCGCATCCGACGATCCTCGAGCGCGCTCGTCTGCGAGACCTTTTCGGAGAGCGTGGTGAAGCAGCTGGGAAGGGGAGGAGGTCAGCGAGGGAAATGACGACGATGAGTGCAGCCTAATGGACGGCGGAGAGCAAACAAGCGTACCGAAGGCAAGAGAAGATGTATGGTCGCGAGGTGGACAGATTGCCGAGGAACTCGCGGACGAATGAGAGGCAGGTGCTCCAGACTTGAACGGCGATGGCGCCCTCCATGCGGTCCAGGTAGGCCTCGAGGAAGGAGAAGAGCAGGTCGTCGGGTCTACGGAGTAGAGAGGGGTCAACAGAAGCTCGTCCGCTTGAGACTTGCAAGCGCACGCGAGGTAGGGGCTCTTGTTGCGGTCGACGACGGCGGATCCCTTTGAGCCGAGCTTGTCGCAGATCATCGAGACGACCGTTTGAGGACTGGGAGCGAGGATCTGGAGCATAGAAAAGACTTTGTCCTCGCCCTCGATGTCCTGCGAAGTCCCGAAAGTCAGTAAGAGGTAGCGAGCGGGAACGAAAGCTTAAAACTCACTCCGACGGCGTGCAAGCGATCCCAGTACACAGCGAGGTCATCCAGCACATCCGACGGTGCGGCCTTGTAGATGCGTTCGAGCGCCTTACGAGCCCGCATCTTCGACCGAGAGGCAAAGTGGCCCTGCGAGGTGCTGGCATCGTCTCCGGCGGCCGTCTCGAGGCTCGAAGTGACGTCCCACGAGAAGAGGAAGAGGTTGACCGAGTCCTTGACGCGGCTCAGAGCTTCGTGCTTCGTCTGAATAGGAAAGCGAAGTCAGCGAGGACCGTAACGACTCAATACGAACGACTCACCCTCGTCTCGTCCGAAATCTCGGGTGCCTCCATCTCGGCGGAGCCCAGCACGCCGCTCATGTAGCCGAGTAGTCCTCCAGCGCCGCTACTGTTAGCTTCCGGGGCCGGTCTCTCCGCCGACTTGGGTTCCTCATCAACGACAGCGGCGAGCGACTCGGTGACAGCGATCAGGAGCAGCCGCTCGAGCGCGTTGACGAGGACGGTGTACTCGGCATCGGTGGAGGACGACGGATCGGAGGTGATACCGAGACCTTGAGCGTCGCGCGCTGCGTACGTCTGCTTGAAGTCTTGCACGAGCGAGCGAAGGCGGATCACGAGGCAGTCGACGAGGGGGAAGATGACCGAGTGGAGCGCCTGGCGGAATTGAGGAATGGTCATGAGGAGGAAGTCGATCCAGTGGTGAATGACGGCGTTGTTCTCCTGGGCCGAGATGGCATCCGACACGACGCGAACGAACATGGCGTCGTGAGTGAGGTCGGGCGGCTGCGCTTCGTTGGGCACCTCGCGCGCTTTGGTCGGGTCGGTGGCGAGGGAGGGTGACTTGTGGTGACGACGGTTGGAGCCCGAAACGGCATGGACGACCGAGTGGAGAACGTGCAGAAGCTTGTTCTGCAGGTCGAGCTCCGAACGGTGGATGCAGAGGAAGAGGCGGGAGGTGAGGGCCGACTCGATCGCTTGAAGCCCTGCGATCTCGGCCTCGCCACGAGAGATGATGACCTGAAGAAGCTCAGCGACGACCGAGTGGATGTGGTAGTTGAGAGGGCCGAGAGAGGCAACGAGTTCCGGTGCTGGCTCGGCGCGAAGGAAGCTGAACAAGCCAAGAGGTCAGCAAGAGGTCTTTGGGGGTGAGAAAGGGAGACTCACTTGACGAGAACGGTGATGAGGCCATCGAGGTAGGTCTGGGTGTCGAGTTGTGCTGTCAAGGAGAGGCGAGGGTCAGCGCCCGGCCTCTTGCGTCTGAGCTCATCGACATACAAGCAAGCACCCGTTCCCGGAAAGCAGGGTCGAGGGTATGCTTGAGGAACGATCCCTTAGCGATGCGGATGAAGCCCTGTCCTCCAAACCTCGCGAGACTGAGCAAGTCGTCGAGGACGTGGTGAACCCTCGCCTGGTCGAACGTGTGCTTGTACTCGAGGATGGGGAGACGAACGCCGTCGACCTTGCACATGGTCGAGTGCTGCTTGATTGCGGGATCGAGGAGGGTGAAGAGGAGAGGGTCGAGGATTCTGTGAGAGCGGGCGGAGGTCAGCGAAGCGTTGGCGAGGGGAAGAGCAGCGCGACGAACCGAAGGTAGGACTTGAGGCTGCACCTCATCCATGCTTCTCCCGCTCTCCGTGTACCGAGATCATCGGCCTTGAGGCTATCGAGCATCTTAAACATGGGCGTACGCAGCACGACTCCTGGCAGTTGGGCATCCTCTGCGAAGGGCGAGCAGGAGGTCAGTGAAGCCTGGTCAGCAGTTTGCGGCAGAGTACAGCTCACCAGTGAAGCGCCACAGGTTTCCGAACGCCTCGAAGGCGGGTAGACGGATGGCGGGATTGGGCGAAGCGAGCCGATCCGAGATCATCGACTCGAGGTGACGGCAGTCGGAGAGGGCTTCCACGCCCCACAGGAGCTGCACCGACTCGACAAAGCACGGCGCACACGATGGCTGGAGGTACTCGAGGAGCTGTCGAGGAGGCAAAAGATCAGCTTCGATTCTCGGCGCTCAGCTCGCCGAAGACAGCTCGCTCACCTTGGAAGCAAGCGCCTCAACGAGATGGCGACGATTCCTCTTGACGGCGGGTCGAAGGCTGGGCGTCTTGGCCAGTGTCAAGATCGCGCTGACGATAGCGGCGTGAAGACCAAAGGAAGAGACGTTGGCTGGCGTCGCCTCGAGGCATCGAACAAACGAGTCGGTCCAAGCTTCGGGCTGCCATGGCAGCTGTAGCGTCTCGTCCGAGTGTGAAGAGGCCTTGGAGAGGGTGGCGATGATGTCGAGACTGGCGAGCAAGAGCTCGATGGCGCTCCTCGACGTCCCCATGGTCGTCGTGACCTCGATGGCGCACCGCTCGGCGAGTTGCAGCGCGGTCGCGAATCCCGAGGTCAGGAGCTCACGACCTTCCGTCTCGGGGAGGGACGCCGCCTTCATGTCCGATGCGCCATAGAGAGCGTTGGCGAGGGTTCGGCCGAGGTGTTCTGCTGGTGGCTCGACGAGGGAGTCGATAGTCTCGAAGAACTTGGGCGAGATCTCGTGCAAGAGCTCTCCGGTGAGCGTCATGACCGAGGCGAGCTTGCTGGCGTCCTTGAAAGGATCTTCCGAGCGTGTCGAGTCCTGTGAAGAGAGGGCGTGAGCTGGGAAAGCGAACGAGAAGGGGCCGACAACTCACCTCGACGAGGTCGATGATAGCAAAGGCGACGAAGGGTGCATGCAGCTTCTGTACCTCCTCATCGTGCAGTCGGAAGGTTCGGATGATGAAGCGAGCGAGCTCGATGGACTGTGAGGAGAAAGGGCTTAGCTGCAGCGCTCGGCGCGCAGGAGAAAGCGACCTACCTCGACCGATCCTGCTCCGTCAACGGCGTCGCGCAAGGAGAAGTAGATCTGCTTCCACATGAGGAACGGGTCGAGGATCTCGAAGAGCATGTTGCCAGTCATGAGGAGCTGTAGGGTGCAGAAAATCGGTGAGCCACGACCGCCGAGCACGCTGCGAGAACGAAAGCTCACCTCGTCGTGATCGTCGTTTGGCCGCAGAGATGTCCGTAGAGCAGCAAAAGCGTCGAGCACGAGCACCTCGGTCAAAGCGGCGCCAATCTCCCACTTGTCGAGCAACGAGATGAAAATCTTGAACGGCCGCTGGCGATCCACCGTATCGGTCGACTGGGCGTCCATGTCGGCCTGTAGAGAAAGCCGAGGTCAGTAAGTGGTCGTTCAGGAGCGTTGAGACCCACTCACCTTCAGCGCAGACCTCAGCAGCTCCAGCCCATGCTCTTTGAGATGAGCCACCTGCGACTCTGAGCTCTCCGATGACCCCAGTAGCCAGGTATACAGCCTCCGACTGAGCGAAAGATCTCGTCGTAGGACCACTCCCGTCACCGCGCGCATGAGGAGGATCTGATCGTCTCGTCTTGTGCTGTGAGGGGAGGAGGGATAGGTCAGCCCGGTCGACGGCGATGGGATGAGCTGGACGCACCTCTTAAATCCAACGCTATCGAGCTTGAGCGTCGTAGTCAGAAGGTCGAGAATCCCCCTCTGTACGAGGATCTGCGAATCCTCCAACGCCGCCGCGAAACCTCGAATCATCAACCCGACATCCTGACCTACGATGGGTGACATGCCTGTGCAGCAAAGCGCGGATCAGCACAGCTCCAAGACCTCCGGGTACAATGAAATGAGATCGCGGCCGACCGGTCATCAACGCACTATCCTCGGATTCCATCTTGGGCAACCGCCGAGCGAGGTAGTTGAGCGCTGGGATGCGCGAGTTGGGTGCGGTGACGAGGACGAGCCAAACGTTCTGGAAAAAGAAGGAGGGGGAGACGGTTCCCGAGACGCGGTCCAGTAGTTCGGCGACCTGCGGAAGAGGGCGAGAGGGTTAGCTCGGCGAAGAGGGTGGGAGTTGAGGACGACGACTCACCTTCTCAAAAAACTCGCCCGTCTCTTCTTCCAGCCCAGGGAGTAGGGCGAGGATGAAGGCCTTGGTAGCGGGTCGAAGACTCTCCTGTAGCGGCAGGTAGAACCGCTCGTAGATGCCGAGGACGATGGGCTGCGAGGGGAGGCGACAGAGTCAGCGCCTCGAGCAAGTGCAGCTGTAGCGCGAGAGACAAGACTCACCTTGACGGATGTTGCTGCATACTGGAAGAAGGGGAACAATCCCGAGGACCAAGCCGGGAGGTCGCGCCTCAAGTTCTCGGGCTGCTCGGCGAGGGGGCACAAGGGGGTCAGCTCAGCGGCGCTGGTCCATCACCAGCCTCCTCGCCGTTCGGACGACAACTCACTCCGATAGCAGTAAGGATATGAATATACACATCCAACGCCCTCTGGTGCACGCCTGTCGGTAAGGCCGGGTTGAGGCATTGCGACAGGCGTTTGGCGACGGTGAGCTTGTGGGGGATCATTTGGAATTGAGGGTAGCCTTGAAGGCACTGTTGTGTTGTGCGAGAGGAGGAGCAGTGCTAGGATCAGCTACTGGACGACGACGCGCGGTGGGGGCGAAGGAGGAGCGGAGAACGGACCTTGAGGAGCTTGGCGAGGAAGGTGATAAAGTCGGCCCATCTGCATCAATTTGTAGGCAATCAGCTATCGCCTCACAGCCTCTACAAAGCAGCAGCTCGGCGCTCCAGGGGGGCCGGGAGGGGACTCACTCGTCGAGTTGCGTGAACGATTGAAGTGTCTTCTCGACCAGCTGGCTGTACTTGCGCCACTTGGGGTCACTCTGCAGGGCTACAGAATCACTCCAATCAGCCTTACTACCCTCTCGCGCCTTTCAATCCCCTCCAATCGCTCCACCAACACGTCAACACGCCCTCCTCGCACCTCCTTCTGTAGCTCATCTCCCTTTCTTCGCACAAAGCAGCCCCAAGGCTCACCCTTCTCTTGCGCCGCCAAAGCAGCAAACGAATCCCTGATCCTCGTACTGCCCCTCCGAGTCGAAAGCGCCGGTTCGCCCATCGCGCTCGTGGTGTCGAGCGCTACGGCCGGCGAAGAAGTGGAAGCTACAGGCGGTGGGGCTGCCATCTTGGTAGTCGCCCGACAGTTACCCAAGCGAGCGAAGGCGGAGGTGAGAAATGAGAGCAGGCGAGAGTCGAGGAGAGAAGCGAAGCCTGAGCGGAGCGAGCTGCGAGAAGGCCTTCGCGCGAGAGGGTCGGGAGTCGAACGAGTGCTAAGCTGGATTGCGAGAGTATACAAGAGAGGGGGATAATGCTAGCTTAGAACTCTCCCCACCAGCTCTTCTTGCTGTTTTGGTGTAGGAAAAGGAGCGAGGTCAGTCGGGCTCGACATCTCGGTCTTGAGCAAAGAACGGAGAGCACCAACTCACAGCTTGAACTTGTAGGGCACATTCTTGCGAAGCCTATCGGCCGCATCCCTCGGCTTGCCAAACTGGTCGGATCCCCTGTGCGAAGAGCGAAAGCGAGAGCCTCGGGGGTCAGTTCTGTTCTCCTTCGGCGGCTCTCCCGCTGCCCACGAACAGACCTCAACTCACCACTCTCCCCTCTTGCTCGCCTCCTTGACATCCTTTCCAAACTTGGCCGCCTGAGCCTTGGCAAACGCAGCCCTCTCGGCCCTCGCTTGCTCCTCCGCTGTAGTCGCCGCCGGCCTCTTCTCACCCCCGACGACTCCCGCCCCACCGAGGACCTGCTGCTGCTGCACCGCGTTCAATCCTTCCTCAGTGGAATCGTCCTCCCCAGTGGTAGGGTCGTTGGGGTGTGCTGCTGAAGCGAGCTCCTCGTCGACGGGGAGGCCTTGGAACTCGCGGATGCGCTCTTCTTCTTCCGCTTCGATTTGCTCGTGCGCCATGAAGTGCTCGATGTCTGTTGTTAAGTCGAGATGTCAGTGAAGGGGAGAAAGGAAAGACGGGAAGGCAAGACGGACCCTCGGGGTGGATGTAATCCTCCTCGTTTTGAGTCTCGGGCGTGTTGTGGAATTGCTCCTCGTGGCTGTAGAAGGGCGAGAGGGTTAGTAACGGCGTGTAGAGACGTTGAAGATACTTGAGCACTCACTGAAGGAAGTACTCTCCCTCGGCATCTGCTCGGCGAAATCATAAGTTCGGGTCAGCTCCCCCTTTCTTCGCTTTCTCCACCGCCTCGCGACTTACCGTAATGATGACCCAGATGCTCCACACCCTTGAAGTTGGGCAATCCCCCAACTCCCCCAGCAACGAACTCCCTCATGGTCAGGACCCCATCGCCATTCGTGTCCAACTTGTCGAGCACCTCCTTGACAATCTCCTTGGCCTTTTGAGTGTGAACCTCGACCGAGTCGCCCGAGGCCTTGCGCCGCTTCTCGTGGTGCACACCATAGATGGATTCCAGCTCGTTTTGGTCGAGGATGCCGTCGCTGCGGGGAGGGGCGTCAGCGAGGGCCGCTTCCTGGCAGAGTGACGAGATGGGACAGCTCACCGGTTGAGGTCGTGCAGGTGGAAGAAGGCTTGGATGTCGAAAGAGTCCATGTGGTGCTGTAGGCGGACAGCGCAGACAGGGTCAGCTGCCTTGACGAGACGACGACGAGACGCTCGGCTCGTAGGGGCTGCTACAACTCACCTCTTGTGCCATGTGTAGCTCTGCATAAGAAGCGTCTCCTTCAATGACTGTAGCATGCTCGCCGTCGCCGTGAGCGGTTGCGAGAGCGCAGAGGGCGAGAAGAGCGGAGGCGGTGGTGGGCCTCATCCTTGAGTCTGAGGTGAGTGCTAGCGAGGGAGAGAGTATGCGCTGTAGGGCGCTAGGTAGAAGCTGTAGTCCTGTAGGTTGACGAACGAAAAGAGAGACGAGGAAGCGGACGAAGGGAAAGAAGCGAAGCGCGCGCGCTCAGCCATCTCTCCCCCTTCGACGACCAACGCATCGAATCGGCTCTTCTCATCGCGGTAGAGCAGCAGCAGCACGAGCAGAGCCCACTGCAACCTACCGTCCTACAGCCTCCTTGGCTCTCCCAACCCATCTAGCCCCCTCTCAGGCTCAGCTGCAGCTCGACCCAGCTCAGGCTCAAGCGCATCATGATCCTCATCCTCTCGTCCCTCACCGCTCTCCTATCCCAACTCGTGTCCTCAGAAGGAGCACCACACACTGCATTACTCATCTCCCGCTCCAACGGCTCCGTCATCGCTCAGACTCACTCGCCTGCTCTCCCTCCCTTCCCACCTCACTCGCTCGCCGATAGGGACGACCAAGAGAGGGCGAGATTGTACGCTGCTGTAGCAGTTAGTACTTGGGAGGAGGAGGAACAGGAACAGCAGGGTCAACCCAAGGAGGTGTTGATGCTCGAAACAGAGGTCAGTCCCTCCTGGCGTTCGAGGTGGGGAGAGTTGTTGTAACTGATCCGGGGATGGTCCAACAGCTCGGACGGATAGCCATCACCTCTATTGGAACTTTCCTCCTCCTCCTCGTCGGAACACAAGTCTCCCCTTGGCCCGTGCTGGAGAAGAAGGTGAGCCTTGGCAGCTCGGTTCGGCGGTCGTGTGAGCTCGCCGAAGTTGGTGCTGACCTCTTTGTCTCCTCGCTCGCAGATCCGCCTGGCTACTGAACAGCTCAAGGAACCTCTCAGCCGTGTTGGACAGTAGATGGAGATGGAGATGGCAGTAGATACCCCCTTCGCAGTGCAGTGAGATACCCCTTGCACAGTCGCTCGGAGATCGAGGAAGAGAGTGGGGCTTATGGCTGAGAGACACGAGCTACGACTTGCCAACACAGTCTTCAGAGTGAGCTCACACTGCAGCAGACCGCCAAGCTACCATATCCCCGCCTTCAACTCATCCTGAGATCGCTCGCGTGTGAAGAGTCGAGAAGCCGGTGAATAGGTTGTAATGCAGTTGCGGCATACCTTGACACCTCTATTCTTTCTCCTTGACTGCTCTGCAGCTCCTCAGAGCTCATCCCTGACCTTCTCCTCCTCCAGCTGAGCCTTCGCGAACTTCTTGTCGCCCGCGACCATGATGGAGCCGAATTCGTGAACGAGGTCGGCCGCGAGGATGGCGGTGATCTGGAGAGTGTTTGATTTTCAAGTGGGAAGAGAAGGGAGAAGGGGAAGTGCGGAGGGAAAGGGTCAGCACGGTGCTCGGCGAGGCGCTGTCAAGCGCGCGACGGCACTCGAGACGGCGGGACTCACCTCGGCGTTGGTATCGTATGCAGGGGAGACTGCATCAAAAGAAGATCAAGGTCAGCTCCAGCCTCCAATCGACCCCCTCAAACTCGACTCACCCTCCACAATATCAGCGCCCACAATGTTCAGTCCCTCGAACCCCCTCAAGATCCTCTTAACCTCCCTCGAGGTCCATCCACCACTTTCAGCCGTGCCCGTCGCAGGCGCGTAAGAAGGATCGAGCACATCAATGTCCAACGAGATGTAGACGGGGTTGTCGCCCACTCGCTCCTTGACGGCTTTGGCGACGCCGACGGCACCCATCTCGTCGAGAGCGTCGGTGGTGATGAGGTCGAAGCCGAGCATTGAGGAGTGACGGTAGTCGTGCTCGTCCTGCGCCGTCAATGGAGAGTGTGTCAGCGAATCGTGAGGTGGAGCGATTCTTGAGAGAGGAAGTTCGGCGATGGGCTGGAAGAGAAGAGGCCTTACAGTTCCAGAGAGACGGGTACGGATACCGAGGTGAATGGAAGGACCCATGAGACCTTCCTCGGCGGCCTGTGGGTGCAGTGAGAGGTCAGCGCTGAAGTTGCTAAGCGCCGAGCGAGCAATCAACTTACAGCGTGGAAGAACGTTCCGTGGGTCTCAGAGGGGATACCGAGAGGCTCCCAGGTATCCAGATGAGCATCGAGGTGCTGTCGAGGTGTAGAGAGTCAGCCGTGATTTCGAGGAAGCCGAAGCGAGAAACCCACGATGACGGAGATGGGTCCATAGATGCTCGAGAGGGAGCGAAGGATGGGGAGCACAATCGTGTGATCTCCTCCCATGGTAATCAAGCGAGGGTGCTTTTCTCCATCCTTGGAGAGGCCGTCGATCTTGCGAACCTCGGCTTCGGTCTCGACGGGGCGCGAGAGCAGCGAGTGGTAGGCGACGTAGAGCTGGTCGATGGCGAGGGAGGGGTCGTAGGAGGACCTGTAGTAGTTTTGTTGAGCGAGTGTCAGGGCTGAGATGAGCGAGGGGCCAGCTGAGGCCTACATAGGAACATCACCACAGTCGAGCCACTTGACGCCAGCTTCGTAAGGGTTGATCCTCAACTCGGGGTGATATCCTCGCTGAGGACGCTGACGGCGAGATCCCGAGCGGATGGCATAAGGTCCCTGCGAGCGAAGCAGGGTGAGCAGCAGCCCCGACGTCTCGGCGATGGAACTCACGAAACGAGCTCCCGGACGGAAGGAGACGAGCGTGTCAAAGGGAGCACCGAGAACGGCGAGGTCAAAGGTGAGAGATTGATTCCCGAGGCAGCCGTCGTGGTAGTGAGGAAGGTGGGCAAACGAGTTGAAGCCTGCGCCGAGCAGGAGAAGTCGGGGAAGGAGATTGACGGGTCAGCCTAGTAATCTTCACGAGTTTTCTGCCGTACGATTAGAATGATATGCATCCCAGCCGCCGCTCAACACTCGACTCAGGCTAGCCGCCACCTGCAGCCGCCCTTGCCGCCGTTTCGAAACCACGCCGGGAGGGCGCCGAGCACAGGAAAGCTACTCACCGCCATACATGATCTGTAGGAGCAGCGGAAGTCTAGTCAGCGCTCGTACATCCTCCTGCGCTCGTTGCATGGCCAAGCAGCCGCCCGGTCGCGCTTATCTTGGGGGAAAGCTCACGGGTGCAGCTGGCTGGGATCCGCCTGGGGCGTAGGTAGCAGACCAGGCATCCTTGTGGGCTGCGCAGAGGAGGGGCAAAGCCAGAGCAGTAAGAAGCAGCATGTTGGCAGAAGCGAGCGAGCGGTTGGAAGGCAAGAAGCGAAGTTCGGTCGGAGAAAGAGGCCTCCGTCCGCTAAGAGATCGAAGTCGACGAGCCGACGCTTGGCTTTGCCCGTTACCTGCTCGACTACATCTCGACTCGGTTACTTGGGACTTTTCATCTCCTTTTCTCACTACCAAAATGCCTGGTTAGTTCCTGCCACTCTTCCAGGTCTGCTCGACCCAGCTCGTCATCCAACTGACCCGTCTCTCCCTCTCGTCTTTGTGCGCTGCTCTCTCCCCCTACAGGAACTTCGCCCGACTTGACCAACCCAACGAGTACTGGTCCTGCTCAAGTGTCGAGTAAAGCAGCTGCACCCATCGCTTCACCTGAAGGAGCGGCCAAGGCTTTGGCTTCGAGGAGGGAGAGCGTCACGGCAGCCACCAAGGAGAAGGCGACAGACGGAGACGCCAAGGCTCTCAAGCAGTTTGTAGAGGATGGAGGGCACTTTAGCTTGGTCAGGTATGTCGCCCTTTCTCCCTCCTACAAGGCTACAGCCAGCGACGCCTGAGCGCAGGCCTTCACGTGCGGCCTGTTGCGACTTTCTCCCATGACGCTCATCCCCTTGCTTCTTGACATTCCTGTAGGAACTTCCGTCTCGCCGATCTCGTCACCCTCGGCAATGGCTTCTGCGGCTCCCTTTCGCTCTTCTCCTCGGCGCGCTACCTCCTCACTTCCGACCCCAAATACCTCTGGTGAGCCAGCAGCCGTTTCACTGTGAAAGGAGCGAAAGAGCTGACTTTTGACAATCCAACAGGCAAGCTCTTGCTCTCCCTCTCGCTGGCATGATCTTCGATGCTCTCGACGGCAAGGTCGCCCGCTGGAGGAACGAGTCGTCCATGCTCGGACAAGAGCTCGACTCGCTCGCCGACTCGGTGCGCTCTTCCTACTCCGCTCAGCGACAGCAAGCTAACGACTAACACACAACAGATCTCCTTCGGTGTGGCCCCCGCCATGTGCGCCTTCTGCATCGGCCTTCGCACCCCCACCGACACCGCCTTCCTCACCGTCTTCATCTGCGCCGGAATTGCTCGTCTCGCCCGCTTCAACGCCACCGTCGCTCTGGTCCCCAAGGACGAGACGGGCAAGTCCAAGTACTTTGAGGGCATGCCCATCCCCTCGTCCCTCTTCCTCGTCGGCATCATGGCCTACTGTGTTCGCAGCGGATGGATCGAGGGACCCGGAGGAAGGGGTGCTGGACTGCCTGGTGGACTCATCGTGCCGCTCAAGGAGGCTCTCGGTATTGATGTACACTATGGGTCCCTCGTCTTCCTCTTCTGGGCCTCTTTGATGATTTCCAAGACTCTGAGGTGGGTTCCGCTGTGCTCTCGGTCGTGCAAGTGAACGCTGGCTGACTTTCCTCCTTCTCGTACAGGATCCCCAAATTTTGAATCACACACGCTCCCAACGAAAACCCGAAAAGCCTCGCAACCTTTACCACCCCGTCGTCGTTCACCACCCTGTAGTTCCCGCTCGCTCTCAGCTGTTATCACTTTACTTCGCCGAGATCCTTCTGCGCGGGACGAGAGAAGAGTAGTGGGAGACTCGCGAAGCGAAATGATGGGCGTGGAAGTCGACTCCGAAGCGCTGTTACAGCCCTCGCTAAGCACTGACATGTTACTCGACCGGGACGGGCGGTAACGTCCTATCCTCCATCCCCTGCCCCGGCTTCCTGTTCCCTCTCGCCTTGGCCTCCGCCAACGTAGAACGAAAGTCGCCCATGATGGCGCGCAAGGCCCGAACTTCATCCTCGGCGCTGAGCTCGATGCCCGAGATATGGAAACCAATGACGCCGGCCTGTGAGAGACAAGGAAGAGTCAGTTGAGAAAGTAAAGATGTAACTGGGGATGCGAGACTGACCTTGAAATGCCCGACGTTGGACCGGTAGCCCAAGAGGGAAGTCCTCGTCCCCTCGAGTCCCTTCCAAATCTCAACTACACTAGCCGCCGATTCCCTCGTCAGCTCCAAATCCCTCCTCAACTGCTGTCCCTTCCACCCTTTGGCGCCCGCCACGCCACCGAGGTACTGCGCCCACCCCAGCTCGCCCTTCTCCCTCTGCTTGTTCGATTCCTCCTCCTTCATGGCGCCGAAGATGAGACGAGAGTGGTCGGAGGCTCGGGTCGCAGTGGGGATCGTTCGGTCAAGTGCTTGGAGGAGGGAGCCAAGAGAGGTGTTGATCTTCTCGAAGAGGGCGGAGATGAGTTGTGAGAGCTGCTCGGGGCTGAGGGCGTTCGGGTTGTCGCGCTGGCGGACGATGAGTTCTTCCAGGCGGGTGAACTCGTGGCTGGGAGTGAAAGCTCGCTCAGTAGAAGTCGACGAGAGAGGGGCAACGAGACGTACACGATCCAGACGAAGCTATTGAGACCGAGCGAGTTGAGCCCGATCACGTCGTCCTTGAGATCTCGCACGCGGTCTCCTGTATTGGAGGAGTAAGGTCAGTATATTGCGCAGACAGAACACGAAACAATACCTGTAACTCACCCAGCTCGTTCAACTGCTCAGCCAGAAAGTCCCGCTCCTCCAACCCCGAGTACTTCACCGCCGTCGCGAGTTCCCAAGCTCTGTAGGTCAAGTTTCAGCAAGGGTCCCCGTAGAGAAGATGAAGTTACTCACTCTACTGGATGTAAAGCCAATCCCTGCGAATCCTCGCCTCCCATCTTCAAGAGCGACTGAAAGACATCCAACGCCTGCTCGGCTCTGGCCGTAGCCTGCCTCGCCGCCGCTCCAATGACGCGCTCATCTGTCTTTCTCGGACAGCCCAAACCAATTGTAGCGCAGTACACTCCAACCACACTATGCATCCCAGCGGGCAGGAAGGCGGAAAGGGAAGTCGACAGTGCCGTTCGAACGGTCGTCACGCCGAGGTAGATGGCGAGGGCGACGAGGGCGATGGGGAGGAGGAGAGTGATGATCCAGCTACATAATGGTGTCACTGCGAACGATAGCAGGCGAAGGAGAGGGCGTAGGAGGACGGTGGGAGAGAAGGCGGAGGGAGGTGTAGGCGCTGGAGGTCGTCGTCTGGGCTTCCGGGGCGGTACAGCAGCAACTTTACGAAGCAATACCTCGTCGTTGTCGGAGAGCTCGGCGTCGTCGTCCTCCCAAGAATCGCGACGAGGCGTTGCGCGTGCAGCTGGAGAGCGAGGAGCGGCGCCACTTGAGTCGACTCGTCGGCGGGGCTTGGTGCGCAGTTTTGCGGACCCTTTTGAAGGTGAAGGAGGTCTGTTTGACATCCTTGCGCTATGGCGAGCGGAGAAGAAGCGAAACGAGAACTTGGGAGGAAGACAAGAGACGCGCGAGCGATGACGGCGAAAGACAGTCGGTACTTATGAGAGGGGGGTCGCTGTAGCTTGTTGAAGCTAGTAGAGGAGCAAGAATTCGAGGAAACGTTTCCGAGCCTACTCAAGAGCGGCGGGGCTGTTCAAGGGCTGCGAAAGCAGGCTCGGCGCTGGCGTGTGAGACTCTCGGCCGATGCAGCGTAGATTTGAGGGCGGTCTAGGATTGGCAGCTTTAACAAGGGGTAACGGCGTGATGTCAAGTCAGAAGGGGGGTACAGAGTCGATGGCAGGGGAGGGGGTGTGGAGGGGGGGAGAGGGGACGAAAGAACGAGTCGGCAGACGGAAGATGTGTGTAAATGCAAGGGGCGAGGGTATCGTGGCAGAGCGGCCGTCGAGGCGCTCAAGCCTGCTATGCTGAGTGTACGATCCGGCGAGTGCGATCAGAATGACTTGATCTTCTCGGTGACGGTCTGCTCCCCCTCCAACCTGTTCTTGAGCTTGTCGAAGGCCTCCTGCTTGCACGACTGGAGGTTGGGGCACTTGTGATCCTCGGGAAGACGGTGAGCTGCGAATGAAGGAAGCGAAGAGTCAGCCGACTGATCGCCGAAGAGGTCAGACGTCAGCGAGAGAGCCAAGGGACTCACTTCCGCAGAAGGACTTGGTGCAGTAACTGCAGTCTCCTACGATGCGGAGGGAGGCCTGCGAGCAGCGGTCGGTGGTGGTGATGAAGCAGTTGCAGCGCTTCTTCTTCTCGCCTCCGCGAAGCCTGAAACGGGAAGGAGGAGGGGCGAGACGCATGGATCAGCTTCCAGCCGTTCCCGCTCGTCTGATGACCCGCAACTCACCTCAGCGCAAGTCCGACCGTAACTCCATCGTGTACACCGTAGCTTTCGAGCGAACCCGTCTCCATTTGCCGGCCACCAAAGATGAGGCGCTGCTCCTCCATGGGGATCCCAGTCCGGTCGGCGACGGCGAAGCGAAGCGTATCGAGCGAGGAGGCATCTGTAATAGCGCGGGTTAGCTGTCGGGTCACATGAAAGAGCTTAGACAACTCACCAATGGGAAGGGAACGACCCTCGAGGGAGCGAACGAAGAGCTGCATTAAGCGATAAGGAGGGGGGTTTGACTCGGTAAGGCTGTGGTAGCGAAGGGGGGAGAGAGCGGGAGCAAGAGTCAGCTCTGCTATCCTTTCGCAACGAATGCTCAGCTACAGCAGACCGAGCTTCCTCTCTGGGTCATCCACCACGCACTGCGAGTGGCGTCTGTCGTCTTGCGCCGCCCGTGCTCTGGTCTACTGCAGCTGCAGGGACCGCCCCATGATCCACCGATGACTCACGTATCGAACTGAGCGAGAGAAGCGAGACGAGAGAGAGAGAGAGAGAGAGAGAGGCGAGGGAGTGGCTGCTCGGTGTCTGGGGTTGGGACGAGGCGAGGGAGCTGAGTGGCGAGTGAGTGAGGTGCAGGAGAGCTGTGGGGAGGGGGAAAAGAGTTCTGTAGTGTCCTGGGACGAGCGCAGGCGAAGTTGTAAAGCGAGACGAGGTGTTGGGGAGCAGTTGAAAGAGTGCGAGAGCGTCGTAAGCCTCGCTTGATTGAGGGATAGGAGGTGTGGTCGAAGCTTCGAGGTCCGAAGACATCTAGATCGTCGTAGAAGCCCCTGAGGAGCCGAGCAACCAGGCGAGACAGAGATGTAGGAATTTAGAGACGACAGCGAAACGCTGGTGAGCTACAATGAGGTCTGCAGGTGAACATAGCTCCCTTCTCGCGCCGCTCTACACTGGCACCAAGGATGTTGAGGTGTCGTCCACCATCTCTTTCCCCTTCCTTCGTCTTGGACTCTTCCCGTCATGTCGCCCGAACCTGAACCGCGGTGTTTCGTCTGCTCTTCTCCAGCTTCAACGCGTTGCTCGCGGTGCAAGGATTGCTTCTAGTACGCTCTCTGAAGCTCTGATGCTGGACAACGCGTTATCACTCAGCTACTGTACAGTCGACGCGTTTGCGGACCTCTGGCTCACAGCTGCTCGTGAGGCTCTTCTTTCACTCATACGAGCACCCAGCGACTCACATACACTCTATTGGCCTACTGCAGATCCTCGTGCCAGACCAAAGATTGGATCTGCGGCCACAAAATGAACTGCATCAACCCGGAGGACCGCGCTCCTCGTCACCCTCGTTCGCCGAGTGAGGATGACGAGGAAGAGGAGGAGGAGGAGGAAGATGAGAATTCCATTTGGCGAGTCTCGCGTCGGCCGTTCAGAACACTTGAGCTACGCTGACCGGATTCGTTCTCGCTTCGCAGGCAGGTCGCCAGCCCTCTCAAGAGGAGTGGTTTCCGGCAAGAGGCCCTCACCGACGCGCAACATTTCGCAGTCCAATTCTACTCGGCCGTCCTCTCGACTGGCAGCACCGAGCAGCTGAATGGTGAGGCCGTGGCTGCCAGCTGGCTGCTTCTCGACCGAGCCCGATTGCTAACCGAAGAGCTACACTACAGGCATGGACATTGGCCCCGATGGCGTTTCCAGCTTCTCCCTTGCAGCGCAGCGCTACACAGACAGCGACTCGAAGCGCAAGGAGACCGTCTTCGCGATTGCTCGGCTCTACTGGAAGGGCAGTGTCGCTTCCCTGAACGCACAAGGACAAGAACAGCTTCGTGCTCGACTTCGCATGTGTCTGCCATACGGATCATTCAAGGGTTTCACGGGAGAGGAGGTCACAGAGCCTACCAAGGTGTCAAATGAGACGTTGGAAGCCCTCTTCGGAATGGCGGCACCCTCCTTGACCGGCCTCGTGAGTGAGAATGCGGTGACGTCGTGGAAGCAGTTGGAGGTAATCAGGAAGAAAGTACAGGGCGCGAGTGGAGGGAGGTAGGGCGTCGAAGATTGGAAGAGGGGCGGAGGCGGGCGACCCCATCGCCGAGCAAGCTCGTTACGCGGGTCGAAGGGCTGGTCACAGCAGAGCAGATGTCTAGAGAGCAATGTGAATAGTGTGATGATCCGCACCTCGGCGACCTGTCATGATGAGGAGCCTTCTCGAGAACTCAGCTCGCCGGCTCGTCTTCGGCTTGCCCTCCGCTCCTCATGTCTTGCGCTTCTTCACCTCTCGGCTCGTGGCTTGCCAGCGCAGGAGGGGGGTTCAACTCTGTTCTCGAGTTCCGGAAAGGTGAGCCCCTGCTACATCTCTACAGTCAGCCGAAGCTCAGCCTTTCACGCTTCTCAAGATGCGTTCGGCACATCGGTCTACGCTGCGGAGCCTCTACCAGCTGGGCAAGCAGCCGTGTCTTGCCCCTTTTCCCTCGCCATTACTCCCACCTCGGCCCTCCGCTGCGTCTCGTCGCTTCTCAAGCCCTCAGCGCCAACTCCCAGCAACCACCATCTCATGACGCTCTACCTCGCTCTACACCTCATCTATCCTTCCTCGAGCGAGCTCCCCAGTGGTCTAGAGCTCGAACACTACCCCTACGTTGAGACGCTGCCGCGGCGGAACGAGATGCGGACCCCTTGCTATTACACCGACGAGGAATTGCGGCTGCTCGAGGGAACGAACCTGGTGGGAGCGACGAAGGATAGGCTGCAGGGCTGGAAGGAAGAGTGGGAACAGCTCAAGGAGCTGCTCGGTGACAAGGAGACGGCAGAGAAGCTCAGCTGGTGAGTAGCGAGTTCGCAGACGAAGGCGCTCCCTGACCCGTTCTCGCTGCAGGGATTCTTTTCTCTGGGCTTGCACCATCCTCTCGTACGCTCCAGTACTCACCTGCCTCTCTCCTATTGCTGACCACCGCTTCTGCGATAGCTCGCGCGCCTTCCCCTCCTCCCTCATTGATGGTCCTTCGGCCGATTCGACGCCCGTCCTCTTCCCCGGAGTCGACACGCTGAATCATCGCCTCGGTGCGAAAGCTAGTTGGATAACTGATGTCAGTGAGCCCGCTTTACGCGAGCCCAAGGGCAAGCTAGCGATCGTGCTGGACGAGGGAGTTGAGAAGGGTGAGTCGGCAATGACTCCACTTGCTCTATTGCTTGGATGCTGACGCCACCCTTCGTTCCACAGATCAGCAAGCATTCAATACCTACGGACCGAAACCCAACGAGGAGCTTCTTCTCGGCTACGGCTTCACAACCCCCTCCAACCCCTCGGACCTCGTCGCTCTCAAGCTCTCCCTCCCACCCTCCTCCTCCTGGCTCATCGACATCCCCGCCACTCTCTCCGCTCTCGGGATCCCCGACCTCCGCCATTTCGTCCCTCGGTCGGGCGAGATTCCCGCCGCCCTGCTCGCGCAAATGCGCCTCTTCATGGCGAGCGAGGAGGACGTCGAGGCGTTCAATGAGAATGGCAAGGGAGGGAGCGTGGCGTGGGAGGAAGTGTTGGGATTCCTGGGATGGGAGAATGAGTTGGACGTGCTGGATGCGTTGCAGGGGATGTTGGAGATGAAGCTCGGAGGGTTGAAGAGGGGAGAGCAGGCGGCGAAGGCGGTGGAGGAGAGTCAAATTCGAAGCGGGATCCGCGAGAATGTGGAGGAGTACAGGAGGGGTGAGTTGTGCCTCTGAAGCCCTGCCAAACTACCCGCCCATCTCACGATGAGCTCGGCGCTAACACCTTTTCCTTCTCGGTCGCAGGTCAGATCGACATACTGGAAGCAGCCCTTGTATGGCGGCAAGAGCGTTTCGAGGAGACTGTGGGAAAAGCCAAGGAGGCCGGAATAGACTTTATGATGGAGGATGTCGAGGATGAAGACGAGGAGGAATAGATCGAAGCCTTCCTAGCTCTCCAGGACCGAGCGCGAAAGAATCAAGGAGAGTAGTGAAGTGGCTTTATTGCTTTGCGAATGCACACTTTCCTACTCGTCATACACCTTCTTGCCCTCCCTCTCTCTTACGACCTTCAACTCGCCCTCGGTCATCTCCTCGAAACCCTCTCCCTCCTGCTCCTCCTTTGCCTGCACAGCCTGCAGCTCGTCCGCTCCCAGCTGTTCTCCCTTCAACATTTTCTGCACCGCCTTCCTCTCCCTCTCCCCTTCCTCTCGAATCTTTCTCCACATCTCCTCGATCCCCCAGACCGGCCTGGCCTCCTCGGTCATGACATGCACGACAACGTTGCCTGCGTCGAGCATGGCCCAGCCGCTCGCTTGTTCGGCGCGAGAGGGAGATGCTTGGCGTGAGCGAGCGTGCTTTGATGGTGGTGTAGGGAGACCGGTGATGAGAGGCGAAGAGGAAGGGGGTGCGAAAGCCGAGGCGGCAGGGGATGGCGAAGAGTCTATGGGGTTGGCGGCGAGCTGTGCGAGATTGAGAGAAGTGTGAGTTGATCGCCCGAGAAGATCGAGTACATCCTGCGACAGTGAGCTGCAGAAGCGCGAGAAACTCACAAAGGTCCTAACTCCTTCGATGGCACCTCGGAGACCTCCTTCCCTCCCCTTTCTGAGCGACGCGACTACCACCCAATCCACCCAAGTACTCTCGGGATCTGCTTCCCTCGCATTGATGTAGACGAGCGACTGCTTGTCGAGGAAAGGTGAAACGGAAAGGTGGTTATGCAGCGGGTGCAAGTGCCGATCGAGGTGTGTTGGCGGTGGTGTAGGTACAGGAGCGGTAGCCAGTTTAGGTGAAGATGTTGCTGGTGCTGCTGGGAGCGAGCTGGGATCCACGAACCACGGCAGCGGCTCGTCGCGAGCAGGAGGCGAAGAGGCGAAGTTTCGTCGGAGCGGTGAAGTTGTAGCCGAGTACAATGCGGGTCGAGCTAGTAGTGATTTACTGCAGCGACAAGTAGCGCGGACGAGCGATTGAGCCATCGGGAAAATCGAATCTAAGGAGATGGGAAGAGGGAGAGAGCGAGGCGCGGCCAACGCCAGAGGTCAGAATCCTACCAGCCACTCGCTACAGTTCGAGTATCCTTATAAGAAGAAATGGCAGCTCAACGTATTGTCGTGGTCGGAGGTCATGGCAAGTAAGTCCCTACAGCTTTCGCTGCTGCTCTCTCCTCCCCACCTCCTCCACTTCGTCATCGCACGTCGGTGAGCGCTGAGGGGAACCCTGCACAGAATGGCGTTGCTACAGCGATATGCGCTGCTACAGATGACAACGCTGCTGCTGCCAACTAGTAGAGAGCATCACCGCTGACTCCGAATCTCCTTCAGAGTCGCCCTTCACTTCGCTCGCCTCGCTTCCTCGCGCTACAGCGTCGAATCGCTCGTGAGGTCCAAAGATCACTTCAGCGACATCACCTCTCTCGGCGCCTCGCCCATCCTCCTCTCACTCGAGGATGCTTCCACCTCCGAGCTGGCGGCCAAGTTCCAGGGAGCTCGTGCCGTCGTCTTCTCGGCCGGGTCTGGAGGCAAGGGAGGCGCCGAGCGTACCAATGCTGTTGATTACCTTGGTGCGGTCAAGACGTTCGACGCTATCGAGCAGGTCGAGGGACAGAAGCCCGCGCTCTTCCTCGTCTCGGCGCTCGACACCCGCGACATGGAGCAGCCTGCTCCCCCTCACTACGTACGTTGACCTCTCGCCGACGCTCCCTCGCGTCTCGGCGCTTTGAGAAGCCTCGTTGAGTTGAAGAGAGCTCAGCGGATCTTTCGGACTCAGTCTCGTGCTCTCGGCGATGGTCAGCTCACGCTTCTTCACCCCCTCCGCAGACCGCTGAAGACCTCGAAGCCTCCAAGAAGGGACATGAAGCCATCGGAACTTACTACGATGCCAAGCTTAAGGCTGACCGGGATCTCGTCAAGCGCACGGCGTTCGACTGGACCATCCTGCGACCCGGCCATCTCGAGGACGGGGAGGGAACGGGCAAAGTCCAGATCGGCCAAACCCGCATGGGAGGTGTACCCGTAAGCACACCCTTTCTTTCGGTTGCTGAGTCGCAGAGCTCTCGGGGTGCGCGGGTCGACGTGGTAGAGCAGCGCCGAGCTGACCAGTCGCTCTTTTTGCTCCCATTCACAGCGCGAAGATGTGGCGGCGACTTTGCTGGAGCTCATCTCGCTTCCTGGCAAGGGCTCGGCTGGACTGGCGTTGGATTTGATCAAGGGAGAGACGAGCATCGCGGATGCAGTGCGCTCGGCGGTGGAGAAGCAGGTCAACGACTTCTTCGATTAGGCGTTTCGCGGAGCTCAGATAACAAGATAGCAATGAAACCAGCAGTACCTTCGTCATTTGCGAGCTCCTTCCGAGAAAGAACTACAGGAACTTCACGACTCGACCTCTCTCGCTCGAGCTCGCGAACCGGCTCTGCACCCTCCAAAATCGCTCGTTTCGCTTCGACTCTCGTTTGCAGCTCGTCAGGTCGTCTTCTCAGCTCGTGGACGCTCTCCGTACCCCGCTACACTCGACCTAGCCTCACCGCTTGCTCTCCTTCGTCGCCACTCTTTCCACCAACATGAGCGCGCCTCGAAGGCCGATGACAAAGGGTGCAGGCCGCGTAAAAGCACCTCGCAAGGTGAGTTGCACCTACTCGAGCACAGCCCTGCTCGCGCTGACCCAGCAACGCCCCTCACAGCACGTGCAGCCCTTGGACGACACCTTGCAGCGAGTGGAGGAGGCCGTAGCTCAGATTCAGCAGCACCAGGCGTCTCAGCTGTCTTTCGAGGCCGTGTACCGCAATTCGTACAACCTCGTCCTCCACAAGCAGGTACGCCCCGAGTGCTTCACGTCAAGCTGCTGCCGTTTCAAAGCTCATCCTCTCCGCTCCTTGAACGCGCGCAGGGCCACACGCTGTACAATGCCGTCTCGACTCTCATCATTGCTCACCTCGAGTCCGAAGCTCTCAGCAAGATTGTACCCGCTTTTCCTCCTTCCGCCGCCGTGTCGGTAGCTTCAGGCAGTGGGACGCAGAGCGGCGGACAGCAGGCGGCAGCGAGCAACATGGCGCAGGCGGAAGCTGGGCAGCTGTTCCTCGACAGGGTCAAGGAGGTGTGGGACGACCACTCGGCGTGCATGGGAAAGCTCAAGGATGTGTTCAAGTACATGGTGAGTCGAGCGCGAGCTGCGAGTGCGAGGAGCCGTAGAGCTGACCCTTTCTGCACCTCTACAGGACAAGGTCTACACCGGTTCCTCCTCCCTCCCTTCCACCTGGGATCTTGGACTCTCCCTCTTCTTCCACCACGTCATCCTTTACTCCACCTCCGGCCCTCGACCAAAACCTCCCCCTCCCTCGCGCGCCGGCTCTCGTGCAGCACCTCCCGCCATCTCCCCCGTCGCCGACCCTACAACAATCGCTTCGCACCTCATCAACACCCTCCTCTCGGTCATCCGCATCGAACGGGAAGGCGAGGTCGTCTCGCGACACTCTATCGCCGACGTCGTAGCCATCCTCTCGACTCTTACGGATGAGGGCCCCATCCCTCTTCCTGTGACCGCTTCGCAAGGAACCGGGTCGGGCACGCCTGTGCTGGGTGTGGGATCGGGAGCTGGAAGTGGTAGGGGATCGGCAGTGATGGGCGAGCAGGGTCTCATCGGACAGAGCCCGTATAGGACCTCTTTTGAGGAGGCCTTCCTGAAGCAGTCCGAGGAGTTCTACCAGCGGGAGAGCAAGCAGTTGCTCGTGGAGAACGACTGCCCGACGTTCTTGAAAAAGGTGAGTACTCGTTCTCGGCGCTCGGTTTCGTAGCTCACGTCCTGTTCATCGCCCAGATCAACCGCCGCCTCGAAGAAGAACGCACCCGCGCGCAAACCTATCTCGCACCTTCCACCGAACCCCTCCTCGTCAACCTCCTCGAGCGCACCCTCATCTCGGCCCACCTCGCTGCCATCCTCGACCACCCCGCCTCCGGCCTCTCCACCCTCATGCAAGACTCGCGATTGGACGATCTTCGACTACTCTACACGCTCTTTGGACGCGTACCCACCGGTCACGCTGCTCTGCAGGCCGCTGTGAGCAAGTGGATCGTCGAGATTGGAGGCAAGGTCAACGAGGGACTGCTCGTCGTGCTCGAGCGAGGCGACGATGAGGGAGCAGCGGACCCCAAGGGCAAGGGCAAGGCGAAAGAGGACGCTGGAGGCGATACCGACATGAAGCCCGATGTTCCGGCCGTCAAGAAGAAGCCCGAGGCGCCCGGGAACGCCAAGACGAAGGCCGCTCTCGCGTGGGTGCAGAACGTCCTCGACCTCAAGGACAAGTTCGATGCCATTTTGACCAAGGCGTTTAGTGGCGACAAGGCGTTCGAGAAGTCGATCAACGACGTGAGTCTGCAGATCTCGCTTGCTCGAGACTCGGCGCTGACCGCTTTCCTCAACAGGCCTTCTCCGTCTTTGTCAACCAAAACACTAAGTCGCCCGAGTACATCTCGCTCTTCATCGACGAGAACCTCAAGAAGGGACTCAAGGGGGTGCGTGAGCCTGACTCGTCGTCGAGCCCGCCAACGCTGACCTTTCTCACCCCCATCAGAAAACCGAGGTCGAAGTCGACGACGTCCTCAACAAGACCATCGCCCTCTTCCGCTTCCTCATTGAAAAGGATCACTTCGAGAAGTACTACAACTCGCACCTCGCCAAGCGCCTCATTTCGTCTCGCTCCGTCTCGGACGACGCCGAGCGCAACATGCTCGCCAAGTTCAAGGTCGAGGCTGGTGCCGCGTTCACCAAGAGTGCAGAGGGTATGATGAAGGATATCAAGACCTCGGAGGATGCGTTGGCGGAATACAAGCGCTATCAGGACAGGACGGGGGTCGTCGTGAGTTGGCTTGATCTACTTCGGCCTCGAACTTTCTCGCTGACTCAGGCTGCTCTCGCTCGTAGAAGGCACCCTTCTCCATGGAACCGATCGTCTGCGGACAGAACTTCTGGCCGGTGAGCCTTTCTTAGCCCGTCTTTACGACCGCTCGCCTCGATCGCTTACTACTTCGCTCATCACTTCCCTCGCCGCTCACAGTTCAGCAACAAGGACCAGAACTGCAACCTTCCGCCGATCCTTCTCGAGGGAGTCAAGGCGTACGAGGCGTTCTACAACGTCAAGCACTCGGGTCGCATCCTCACCTTCCGTCCCGAGCTCGGCAGCGTCGACGTCAAGGCCAAGTTCAAGGCTCGGACCCACGAGCTGTCCGTCTCGACGCATTGCATGTGTGTACTGGCGCTGTTTGAGGGCCTGGGAGATGACGAGAGCTTGAGCTACCAGGTAGGCGCGGGACTGAAAGACCATTTGGGAGAACGCCGAGCTCACCCCTTCTTCGCTCCCAGGACATCGCCTCGTCGACCAACATGGTCTCCGCCGAGCTCAAGCGTACCCTCCAATCTCTCGCCTGTGCCAAGTACAAGGTCCTCACCAAAGTCCCGAAAGGCCGCGACGTCGACGACACCGACTCCTTCCTCTTCAACTCGGCCTTCACCGCCCCGCTCGCCAAGATCAAGATTCAGACGGTCGCTAGCAAGGTCGAGTCGGCAGACGAGCGGAGGGAAACGGAGGAGAAGGTCGAGGAGATGCGCAATACCCAGTGCGATGTGAGTTCTCGGCTTTCGCTCTCGGCCGGTCCTCCCCCCTAGCGGCTCGCTGACCGTCTTCTTCTCCGTCTCTTCATCTCTACTTGACTGTACAGGCCTGCATCGTACGAGTGATGAAGGATAGGAAGGTCCTCCAGCACACCGACCTCGTCAACGAAGTGATCCGCCAGCTCTCGAGTCGCTTCCTCCCCAAGCCGGCCATGATCAAGAAGGCCATCGAGCGGATGATTGAGAAGGAGTACTTGGAGCGCGATGAGAATGACAGGCGCACGCTGAGGTACATGGCCTAGGAGGTGTGCTCGGCGCTTCCCGTTTCCTCGCTTTTCGCTCTTTCTATCCCTCCTCCCCTTACTTTGCTCTATATTCTCCTCGCCTCTTGGTAGCTGTAGCATTGCACCCAGCTCACCTCGTTTTGTCGTATTGTGGGGTGTCTCGCGAAGGCGTGCACGGACAACGCAGCTGCCTCCTCGGGGGCTTCCCGACTGACTTCGCGGAGGCTGTTTCGCTCTTGCCCTCAACCTCGTCGATTCCGACGTCCTCTTCGACGAGGGAGCTGCCTCAACTGCAGCTCGCCAGTTCTGACCCTCGTTAGGTGAGCCCCCCCTCTCCCTCCTTCGCTCGCCTTCCCCTTTCCCCTTCCCGCTTCGAACGCTAACTAGGCCTGACCGCAACACCGCACGCAAACCGTCGACTTTTCAGCTCATTCGACGGGAATGGCTCAACAAGAAATAGTAGACGATTTCACGACGAGTAACGACCAACAGCAGGTGCTTGCGCCCCCGCCTCCGAGCCCCATTGCCATCCCACCGCTCCGACGCCAATCGGACGAGTCGCAACGCCTCGGGCTGCCTCGTTCACCTCCACCTCGCACACACTTGTATTCTTATACGCCACACGCCTCGCCATGGTCGTCAATGAAGGAAGACGAGCACGAGGATGAGCGGGAGGAGCTGCTGCTGCTCGCCGACGCTCATCGCCTCGAGGATCCCTGGGCATCAGCTGACAAGGAGAACGAAGGACAAACGAGACTCGAGCACATCCCTCACGACAAGCTCCAGATGTCCTCGGTAGGCGCCCTCAATCCCTCCCGCTCAACCTCCTCCCTCGCCTTCAACTTCGGCGATGAGCTCGACGAGGTCGACGAGCCCCTCTACGCCACTTTCGCTTCGCTCCACGACCCTTCGCTGTTTGATCCTACCCGTCCCCTCAGCTCCCCTCTGGACGTCTCCCGTCGTTCGGAGGACAGGCGCGGACGAGAGTCAGGCTTGCTCCCCCGAAACGACTCGATGATGAGCTTCCGTACCGCTACCTCGAGGAGCACTTCCAGAGGGTCAGTGAGGGAGATGAGCCCCGATGCGTGGACGACGAGGATGATTAAGCACGCCAAGGTTGATCCTTCGTGAGTTTCGGCGACCAGGCTCCGCCGAAGACGGACTGCTAACGGGCCCTCGTTTCGCATCGCAGGTGCCAGCTGCAGGCCGAGTGCGCCTCGTCTCCGCCTCTGGATCGCGGCTCATCCCCTACGCACTCTTCCCCTCGTCACTCGCCCCCTCAGCGCTCGCGCCACAAGAAGACCCCTTCGGCCGCCTCCGAACTGCTTCAGCAGCAAACCCCCTCCGCCTCGACACCTTCCTTCTCCCGCCGTCATTCTGACCAAGATGTACACCAAAATCATTCTCCGACCGAGCCCTCCTCGTCACAAACGGCACTCGCCAAGTACCTCAGCCCCGGTCGCCGAACTTCCTTTAGTCCAACCTCCTCGACTCCCACCTCGCCCGTCTCTCCCACCGAAGACCACATCAAGCGCGGACGCTCCTCCACTAAACTCGACCTCGCCCATTTCGCCTCCGACTCGTACTTCCATCTCCGCCACGGCGTCAGCGTCGTGGGCTCCTCCCTTCGCCGAGCATCCCACATCACCTCTCCGCCTCGCCCATCCCCTCCGCTCGCATGGGCCGAAGTCAACTCTATCAAGGTGCAATTCCGAGTCGCTCAAGAAGGGTTGAGCGGCGTCAACTCGTTCTTGCTCGGTTTGCGCGAGATGGAGACAGGTGGATCGAGTCGGGCGTGGGATCCGAGGCCACCTATGTCGGCGCCCACCGGAGCGATGGGAGAGACGGTGGAAAGACCTAGGTTGGACAAATGGCCGACTGTTTCAAGCACGTATGGCGAGCCATCCTCGGTGACGGTCGAGTACACCAGCGGCATCAAAAGGGTCTTCTCGCCCGAGGGAATGCCACCCGCCGAGGTGAGCACTTTGGAGATGGTCATCGTCCGCGAAGAAGCGCTGACCTTCTCTCACGCTTTCTACAGATCATGGCCAGAGTACTCTCCTCGTCGCCGTAGATCTCCTTCCTCATCTCACTTTCCTCTATTACACTCCATCTCCCGCTCCCTCATCCCATCAACCTCTTTCACCCTCAAAAATCAACGCTCCGTCATCGCAATCGTTCCCCACCCCTCGCAAGCAGTCGTCAGTACCGCAGTTCGCGCTCTTTCCCTCTCGCCGAGCCCTTTCCCATTCGTCCGTTTCGTAGTCCCATTTCGATGTAGAAAGCAAATGACCTGTACAAAGCTTTGACTTCGAGCAATAGTCGCAGACTGAGAAGCTAAGAGAGGAGGAGACAGCCGAGGGGCAGCTCGCTTCTCGCTCCTTGATCGTTTATTCGCCTCCTTCGCTGTTCTGGTCTTCGCCGTGCGCTTCGAGAGGGACTCTCAATCGATATAAACTCTTTGACAGCAACCACTCTCGAGACGGATGGGTGGGAGAGCAGTCGCCGGCTCGCTCGGTCTGCTCGGATGAAAATGGGTGAGCGAGAAAGTGAGCATCAAGAGTCGACATGCACATGCAGGAGCTTTTCGGAGGGAAGAAACAGCAAGTTTACATGCGACTGGAGTGCTTAAAGACATTCGCCGTGGCGCTAGCAAGGGAAGGCGGACTTCGGCGCTGCCGGCTGCCAGCTGCTCCCAGTACCGCCAATTGAGAGTGCTTCAGCATTTCGGACCTTCGGCTCAAGTTTTTGATACTGGTCTAAGACATCTCCTGTCGCGAACGAGTCTCGAAAGCCTACAGAAGTGTACCGGCAAGGTCTCGGGCGAAATGGAAGAGGCCGCGGCCATCTCCAGCCGGCGTTGTAAAGGTGCAGCGTTGATGACGCGCCTCGCTTGCAGTATAGGAAGCCATTCAGACGCATGAGCACTCGCTGTACGCCGCTACAAGGAGGAGCTGAGTGACAGCCCCGAGCTTTCCGACCCCCTCCGCGTGTTTTCTGATCGTCGAGGGCTGAGCTGGGCTTGCTCCTCCTTCGCACCCTTCGACTCGACAAGATGCTGGCTCGTATCACCGGCCGCGCGCCTAGTAAGCTCTGGCTGTAGCTCTACCTGCTACCCTGTATCATCTAACCAGGTCTCTGCCTTTCTCTCGTTCCCCAGAGGCGACTTCGTTCCGCTCCCTCTCGACCACCGCTCGTCGTGAGCGCGTAATCTCGGCTTCGCCCGTCTCCAAGGCCAAGGAGGTACCTGTGAGTACTCTTTCTCCAGCTGCTGAGCCTCGCTGCACTACGACCAGATGGAGGAGAGCGCCGCGTCGAATCTGGCGACTCGGGATTGGGCGGATGATGGGCCACCGGCGAGGTTTAGAGGGAAAGAAGCAGCGCGCTGACCTACCGAGATGCTTCATACAGACCACCATCTCCGGCAAGTACAACATTATCGAGCACGAGGTGAGTTGACCGCCCCTGCTAAGTGAACCGCGGCCGGCTCGCTCACGCCCTACTTTCCTCTCCAACAGTACGATGCTCTCGTTGTGTAGGTCTAGTTCTCCGGTACAGCACGTCTGGGGCGTAGCTGACTTTGCTCGATTATAGCGGAGCTGGAGGAGCTGGTCTTCGTGCTGCTTTCGGACTTGCTGAGGCCGGTCTCAAGGTGTGTGCCCGCGAAGCGTTACGCTCGCGTTCTGCTGGCTTACCCCTGCCCCTCCAGACTGCCTGCATCTCCAAGCTTTTCCCTACTCGATCCCACACCGTCGCTGCTCAGGGAGGAATCAACGCCGCTCTCGGAAACATGACTGAGGACGACTGTCAGTCCGCGCGGGCTCTGAGGATCGGAAGGGTGAGGAACAGCGACTGATGATCTGGCTGCACGTCAACAGGGAGGTGGCACGCATACGATACCGTCAAGGGATCCGACTGGCTTGGAGATCAGGATGGTGAGCTTCTTCGACCCCCCCTCGTCGTCGGCGATCGAGCTAACCTTCTCGCTCCTCTGCAGCTATCCACTACATGTGCGCACTCGCTCGGTGTTCAAGAGAGGATCTTCACTGACTTGCTCATGCTTCGGCAGGTGCCGTGAGGCTCCCAACTCGGTCCTCGAGCTCGAGCACTACGGACTTCCCTTCTCGCGCACCAAAGAGGGCAAGATCTACCAGCGCGCTTTCGGTGGACAGTCGCTTAAGTTCGGAAAGGGAGGACAGGCTTACCGCTGCGCCGCCGCCGCCGACCGCACTGGACACGCCATGCTTCACACCCTCTACGGCCAGTCCCTGCGCCACAACACCGAGTACTTCATCGAGTACTTTGCTACTGGTGCGCTGCACTCCTCTCCACCTCGACTGAGGCTACCCCTCACTGACCTTTCTCTGCAGATCTCATCATGGAGGACGGCGAGTGCGTCGGAGTCATGGCCTACAACCAGGAGGACGGAACCCTTCACCGTTTCCGCGCCCACAAGACCGTCCTCGCCACCGGAGGTTACGGCCGAGCCTACTTCTCGTGCACCAGTGCCCACACCTGCTCGGGAGATGGAGCGGGAATGGTCGCTCGCGCCGGCCTTCCCCTTCAGGATCTCGAGTTCGTTCAGTTCCACCCTACCGGTATCTACGGTGCCGGATGCTTGATCACCGAGGGTGAGTTGTATGCTCCTCGATCCATAAAGATTGAGCTGACCCGTTTGTCGCCTTGCAGGATCGCGTGGAGAGGGAGGATACCTCCTCAACTCGGAGGGAGAGCGTTTCATGGAGCGTTACGCCCCTACCGCTAAGGATCTCGCCTCGCGTGACGTCGTGTCGCGTTCGATGACTGTCGAGATCCGTGAGGGACGTGGAGTTGGACCCGAGAAGGACCACTGCTACCTCCAGCTCTCCCACCTTCCTCCCGATGTCCTCCACGAGCGTCTCCCCGGAATTTCGGAGACTGCTGCCATCTTCGCCGGTGTCGACGTTACCAAGGAGCCCATCCCCGTTCTTCCCACCGTGAGTCGTCTCGTCACAGCGGGCCGCCGAGCGCTCGGCCGAGCTGACTCTTTCCTCACGCCCTCCAGGTTCACTACAACATGGGAGGTATCCCCACCAAGTACACCGGAGAGGTCCTCACCGTCGATGAGAACGGACAGGACAAGGTTGTTCCCGGACTCTACGCCGCTGGAGAGGCTGCCTGCGTCTCGGTCCACGGCGCCAACCGTCTCGGAGCCAACTCGCTCCTCGACATTGTCGTCTTCGGTCGCGCTTGCGCCCACCACATCGCCGAGACCCTCAAGCCCGGCATGCCCCACAAGAAGATCTCGGAGGACGCCGGTATGGACAGCGTGCGCTCGCTCGACGAGGTCAGGACTTCGAACGGACCCAAGCACACCTCGGAGATCAGGTTGGACATGCAGAAGGCCATGCAGGTGAGCCCTTGATCCTTGTCTTTATCTCGTCGACCTATGCTGACCCACTCTGTTACATCAGAACGACGCTGCCGTCTTCAGGACGCAGGAGTCGCTCGAGCACGGAGTCAAGGAGCTGAGTCGTGTGCTCGGCACATGGAAGGACGTCGGAATAAAGGATCGCTCCATGATCTGGAACTCGTGCGTTCCTACTTCATCCTCCCGCATCTCCTTCAACGGCTGACCCTCGCTTCCCTTCGCAGCGATCTCGTCGAGACCCTCGAGCTTCGCAACCTCCTCACCTGCGCCGACCAGACCATCGTCTCGGCCGAGGCAAGGAAGGAGTCGCGTGGAGCTCATGCTCGCGAGGATTTCCCCGACCGTGACGATGAGAAGTGGATGCGCCACTCGGTCCGTCTCTCTCCTCAGCTCGCTTCCTGCTTTCCTCGACGCTGACTCTCCACTCGCATCGCAGGTCTCGTTCCAGAAGGACATCAACACCGACAAGGTTCGCCTGGCATACCGCGGCGTCACCGCCACCACCCTGGACGAGGCCGAGATGAAGCCTATCCCTCCATTCGTTCGTTCGTACTAATCGACGTCGGCGGGGATTCGTGCTGAGGAAGAGCGATAGCGAGTTTGTTCCATGTACCGGTGTTGAGGCGGATGTACTACAAGTCTTGAAAACCGACCGCTACGCTGTCCGAGGAGAGTGATTCAGCTTCGGCGACTGCTCGATGGAGCCTTACTGAGCCTTCAGCGAGCTACGGGCGCAAGGTAAATGAGTTCTGGGGCTTTCTCTGCCTCTGTTCCAAGGCTCGAGTGCCTGTTGAGCGTTTGTACTTCAAAACGCCGCGATTGAGTCGGCGCGAGTTGAGCGCCCGGCCCTTGCTCTCTCTCCATCACCTCGTCTCTACCTCGTCTCACTCGAATCAACGGCAGAGATGTACCGCGGAGGTAAGTCTGAGCTACAGATTGCTTTCACCTGCACGGCTCACGCCTCTTCTCTCCCACAGGACCACCACGACAAGACAGCGGCTGGGGAGCTCGTAGCCAAGGAGGGGGAGGCTTCCCACCTCAGCAGCAGCAGCAGCAGCAAGGCTACCACCAGCCTCCACCGCACATGCAAGGAGGAGGAGGACCTCGTCATGCAGGACTCGGCTCCTCGGGCGCCGCTCCCAACCTCCCACCACCACCGCACCTCCCTCGCGCGCCCAACTTCTCTCCCGCTGGAGGCTTTCCCGGAGGCTCGCCTACGCCCGCATGGACTGGCGAGAAGTTCTCTCTTTTTGTCGGTAGCATTGCCGATGGAGTCTCGGACGGCTGGCTCGAGAGGATCCTCGGAGTGCGTGCTCTCTTTTCTCTTGCTTCCTCCCCTCTTGGACCTGGAGCTCACTTCGTGCGATGTATTACAGACGGTCGGGACAGTGCTCTCCATGCGTAGGCCATCGCCGCCCTTCGCGTTCGTCGAGTACGGCGACGCAGAGGCTGTCCTCCGTTGCCTTGAGGTCGTCAACGGCGCCACGCTTACGGGCAAGTCGGGCCAGGAGAAGGCTTTGCTCGTCAAGGCCGACGAGAAGACCACTGCTCGCTTGGACGAGTACAAAACGTCACGCGTTAAGAGCGAGGTGAGCCGGCGGGCTTCGTTCGCCTCCCTTCTTCCTGCTAATCTCGCTCGCACACAGTCCGAGGACGAGTACCTGCTACAAGCCAAGGACGACCTAGCCGCCATTATCATCCGCATGAACGCCGGCGACCTTCCCTCCACCTCTACCCTCTCTAATGAGCAATCCTCGGCCAACTCGACCTCCGGCGGCCGCTCCCTCGCTCATCTCCAGGATCTCGACGCTCAAGACCTCCCAGAACAACATCGTGAGATCGTGACAAGCGAGATCGCCCTTTTCCGCGAGCGTGCAGCCAAGCGTGCGGCGGAGAAGGCTCAGATGGAAGCTCAGATAGAGGCGAGAAGGAATAACGGTCCTGTGGCCCAGCAGAGCAGAGGATGGGGCGCAAGAGGTGGTGCTTCTCCCAGCGTGGATCCTCAGTCGTACAACCAGCCTATCGGCTTCGTTGGTCAAGGTCAAGGAGCCGAGGTCAAGCAGGGGGTCGCCGCCGAGCCAGTGATTGATGATGCGCAGAGGGAGCGGGAACGAGCGGAGAGGGAGCATCGTCAAGCACAAGCCATGTTTGAAGACGTGAGTTTTTTCCCTTCCTAGCTTCGACCTTCGAACTCCTGACTGACTCTCGGCTTTCCTTCACAGCGTCAACGTCGCTTTGAAGCTCGCGAACGAGCCAGGATCGCCGGCTACGAGCGGGAACGGAATCGAGAGCGCGTCGTGATGGAGACCGAGGACCGGGAACGGGTCATGATGCGCGAGCGATTGGCGACCTGGGACGACGACGTCGAGGCCGACAAGGGTCGCGAGGCTTTCTACGCCGACCGGTGAGCTTTTGTCGAGCTTCTCACCGGCACGAGGCCTTCACTGACTCCCCCGTTTCTCCGCAGACTCCGTTGGCGCGCGCAACGCAAACCTTTCCGCGCCCGCGAGCAAGAAGCCGACGCCCGAGATCGTCAAGCCGAAGCAACGCAACTCGAAGCCATCAACAAAGCGTCGGAAGCCTTCCTCGATCAACAGGCCGACCTGTTTGCCGAGATGAGCAAAGGCGAGCTCAAGACCTCCAACGGCGCCAACCCCGACGAACCGGCCGTCAAGCTCTCCTTCGGCGCGACCACCAAACCCGTCGTCAAGGCTCCTCCGCCGACGAGGGCGACTGCTTTCGGTTCGGCCGAGGATGAGGACGAGGGGAAGAAGAGGAGGGAGCTGATTCCATTGAGCTACTCGGATGATGAGGACGAGAAGCCGAAAGTAAAGGGCAAGCTCTGGGCGGCGGAGAGGGAGAAGAAGGTCAAGGAGATCGGGGAGAAGGTGCCGGCGACCAAGGAAGGATTGTGGAGCTATAGCATCAAGTGGTCGGCTCTGACTGAGGTGCGCCCCTTTCTCTCTTGCTGTTATCGCCTCGCCGCCTGCGACCCTCGCGCTGAACACTCGCTTTCTCGCCCACAGAACATGATCAACACCAAGCTTGCGCCCTTCGCTACCCGGACGATCGTTGAGTATCTCGGCTCGGAGGAGGAGGAACTACTGAGCGCGGTTACCAGTCACCTTCGGGCTCACAAGGACGCTGCCGCCCTCGTCGACGAGTTGGAGCCGGTCCGTCCTCTCCCTCTCCCTCTTTCTCTCCTTCTCCATTGCTGACTAAGATGGCAATATTACAGGTTCTCGACGAGGAGGCGACAGAGTTCGTCGTCAAGGTCTGGAAGATCCTCATCTACGAGCTCGAGTTGGCCCAAGCTGGCATCTCTCAGTGAGCCTTCCCTTCCCTCCCTTCTCTGCATTGACGGCGGCTGTAGTGACCAAGGGATGCAACCATGAGAATGCTACACGCTACTATCGCATGCACCGCGTCCGAATCAGCGTGAGATGAGAGTCGGCGGTTCGCTTCGTCATTTCGTCTGAAAGCCAGGAAACAAATCAAGCATCCTTGCTTTTTCGTTGTGACGCTCGACCTGCTTGTCAAGACTGAATCGCGCCACTATCGACCTGCAGACGAGGCTGCGGCGAGCGAACACAGCGACAAAGCTGCCATCGCCGAGCCCATCCTCGTCAACTCGCCAGCGGATGCACTGGCGCTCTCTGTGATGTGAAAGAACGAAACGGATTAAGAGCAACTTGTCACTTCCAGAACGTCAGGCGTCTGCGTCCTTTGTCCGTGTTCCACACGTCTTTCACTCCCCATCGCCGAGCTCCCCTCTTTCTGCCCCTTCACCGTCCTTGTTCGCCCCCTGTCGCGCCCACAGCCCACCTCCACTGCGCTGCTCACTTCAGAACCTCGGCGATTTCGAGCGGCTGGAGTGGAGGATGGACAAGAGACGTAGAGAGACGACTCACCTGTCTAAGCGGGGCGCCGAGCTTGAGCCACGCCGAGGAGTTCGAAGGCGAGAGGTAGGGCACCTCTGGTTCTGAGGTGCAGAGGAGCTTGGGAGAGTTACATTCCGACTGCTTCCATACTCGCAGGCTTGCAGTCTCGCCGTCTGCACCCTACGCGCTCCTTTACCGCTGCACCCTGCCTCCCAACCAACGCCTCTTTCCTTCACCAGAACCGAGTGAGAGCAGACCGACTTACCTGCAAAGTAGCGTCACCCTTGCAGAAGGACTGCGAGAAAAGAAGCAGCTCGAAAGCTGAATGGGAGAACTTGTAGCGCGTCGACGCTCGATGAGGAGCTCTTGCACTGGCCGCTCCTCGAGGCTCGTTGCGACAGCTGGCTGACGAGCAGCAGCCTGAAGGTCTCCATCACAAGGATGGCTCGGAGTCGGCTGGGAAGTTTATAGCGGTCTTCCCATCGCTAAGAAGGAGCAAAGGGCAGCGAGCTCCTCGGGCGCTCTATCTCAGCTTCCGGAGCTTACTCGAAGAGCAGGCTGCGAGAGCTGTGTGGGAGGCTTGAGCGGTCGTCCCAGGATCGTGAGTGAGATACTCCCACAGCCCCCGGAGGGAGGAGCACTGCTCTGCGATCCTTCGCTGAGAGAGTTGGAGGTCGACGAGCACTTCACACGAGGAAGAGTCGGGCCTTGATCCAGGTGGCAGAGCCTTTTGCTGAAGGCCTGCACTAACGCGAGCGAGAGCCCCATGCGCGTGGATGCTACACGCAACGACCACTCCAGAAGGATGTGGCAGGAGAATAAGAGAGGCAGAGAGGCGAAGCGAGCGATTTTGGGGGGCTCGGCGCTTGGACCTCCTCGCTAGTCCTCGTCTCGACAATGTGATGCAACTCGCACTGGCATAGATTATAAGGTACTCGGCTTATCTTCAACTACCTTGCAAACCCTCTGCCCTGACTTCCCGGGGTGAGTTCAGCCCTCCAGCGCGCGCCGAGAGTTTGAAGCACGACGAGCACGCTCTTCCTGCCCGTCAATGAGCAGAGACGGCTCAATCGACCCTCTCATGCACCGCAGAGTAAGCTATCTCGCCAATGCAGCCCCTCCTTGTACACCGAGTCGCCTTCGGGACGCAAGAGCGCGGGAGACGTGATCGCCGAGCACGCCGAACATTTTGCAAAGCACTCGCTCGCTTCGCAGCTACCTCGGTCAAAAAGGAAACTGCAGACGGGAGATATTGAATTTTGTGCGATGCTGTGTGAGGTTGCTACTGGTACATGCGAGTCGTTCCGTGGCTTCATTGGCCTAATCAAGAAAAAGTCCGTCCGTCCTCCCTGCTTCCTTCTTCTCCCGCTCCCCATGACCTAAGCGCTCGCCTCAGCCACCACAACCTCCTCTACCGCCTCCACCGCGGTCCTCATCCCCGCTCCACCGTGCAGGGGGTGATCCCGCCGTCCAGAGTCGAGGGGCGAGGTGTTGGCCCGAAGTCCGACGCCGGTCGCCGTGTTGGCGCGAGGAGAGTCGGAAGAGGTGCTGCTGGGAGCGCGGAAGGGGTTACCCCATCCCAGACGGACGCCGATGTAGTTGCGCGCGAAGAGCTCGCCGAAGCCTGTTCGTTCGAGATTCGAGAGGGGGAGGAGAGAGGAAGGTCAGCTCGGGCGCCTCGGTCGAGCGAGCGGCAAGACAGGCTTACCAAGCATGACACCGTTGACGAAGGGCAAGCCAAAGTTGATGGCAATCGAGGCGAGGATGGCAGGGATCTTCTTGGCCCAGGAAGCTTGACGCCAGGCCGAAACGATGGAAAGGGTGACGGAGGGGGCTTCGGCGGAGGAGGGGTCGCGGTCGCCGCTTGGTGGAGGAGGGGAGGAGGAGCGGCGGGTGAGCAGGGCGGGAGTCTCGGCGGACTCGGCGGAGGGG
>MWVB01000009.1:338168-449509 GCA_003054985.1 Leucosporidium scottii
CAGGGCGGGAGTCTCGGCGGACTCGGCGGAGGGGAGGGGCTGGGAAGCGGCGAGGGGTGTCGATTCCTCGACGGGAGCAGGGGCAGAAGGTGTAGGAGTCGCCTCGCCTCCCTCCTCCAACTCTCCCTCCTCTCCCTCTACCACGTCGGCGCCAGACTGCCGGTCCTGAGCGTCGGCGGCGGAGGTAGCAGCGGGAGGAGCCGTCTCGTCGATGACCTCCTCGAAAGGCTCCCAGGTGGAAGTGGAAGAGGAGGAGCGGGTAGGCGTAGGAGGGGCGAGACCGGGGTCCGAAGTGGTAGCTGAAGGTTCCTCCACGGCGGAAGAACGGATGGAATCGACGACCTCCTCGACTTTCTCCTTGGCGGCGTCGACCTGCTCTCCAACCCACTGAGCGGCGTCCTGCACACTCTCCTTGACCTGCTCGACCAAAGGCTCGGCCTTCTCTTCGACATACTCGACTGCCTCCTCCACCTTCTCCTTCGCCTCGTGGAGGCCCTCCGTGACGTCCTCCACAAGAGGCTCGACTCGCTCCTCCACATTCTCGACCACCTGCTCCACGCTCTCCTTCACCTCCTCAGCCTTTTCTTCCACCACCTCAACGGCTTGGTCCGCTTGTTCCCGCGCCTGCTCGACGACAGGCTCGGCCGACTCCTTAACCTGCTCAATCTTCTCCTCCACGCTCTCCTTGATCTCCTCCGACGACTCCTTCGCCTCCTCCACTACCGGCTCTGCCCTCTCCTCGACAACCTCAACCTTCTTCTCCAACGCCTTCTTGACCCCTTCGACAGCCTTTTCCACCTTGGCTTCGGCCTCCTCCTTCCTCAGCTCGATCTCGGCGGGGGTAGACACCTCGGGCGTAGCGGCCTGAGAGATCTTCTCCGAGGCGCGGTCGAGCGTGTCGGCGAGGGAGGGAGTGGCAGGGAGGGCAATGATCTCCTCGACGGAGGTGGGGATGGGCGCCGAGTCCTCGACGGCGGGGGAGGGCGAGGCGGCGTTGAGGGTAGCTTGGACGAGAGGCTCGGGGAGTGGAGTCTCCTCGGTGGGCTGAGGGTGCGAGTCGGTGGATTGGGAAGCCTCGTCGACCTCCTCGGCTTTGTTGGCGATGGCGTGAACGAGAGGCTCGGGAAGGGGGGTCGTTTCGGTCACTTGAGGGACGACGGGCTCCTCCTGCTCCTGCTGCTCAACGGGCTCCTCCTCAACGGGCTTGACCTCCTCAACCTGAACCTCTGGCTCCTTTTGCTCGGCGATGGCGCCCTCGCCATCCTCGGCAGCTTCATCCTCGGCCTCGATGGCCATCTCCTTGAACGAGGGCGAGGGAGGGGTAGCTTGCTCCTCCTGTTCCTTGCCTTCCGACGTCGACAGTCCGAGTCCCGTTGTTGCCGCCTCGTTCTTCTTCTCCTCGCTCGACCCGGATTCGGCGGCGGGCTCCGAGCCGAGAACGGGCGACGTAGGCTGGAAGGTGGGAGCGAGGGGCGAAAGGTGTTCGGCTGCTACCTGTTCTGCTGTAGCAGGGGCGATAGGAGGAGCGAGAGGGGCGGAAGGTTGGAACGAAGGCGCGGTTGGTCGGAAAGCGAAAGTGGGAGCCAAAGCCGAGAGAGGAGAAGAGCGAGGGGAGAGAGGCTTGGGAAGGGGAAGGTGTTGCTCCGAGCGGGAGCGGGCGTGACGCTGGTTCGAGTTGGCTGATCCTGGACCCCTAGCAGCGGCTGCTGGTCCTCCCTTGCCCGCGGCGGCGCCCTTCTTGCCTGCTGCCCCTCCCTTTGCTGTACCCTGTACAGGCAAGCTCATGCGCTTGTTCTTGGTGGAAGTCTTTTGATTCTGCTTTGTAGCGGGTTGGTCCTCGGTTGCTGGTCGCGAGTACGGAGAAGCGGGACCGGTAGAGGAGGGTTGAATGCGAGCGAGAGCGGATGATTTAGGTGGTTGCGGGAGGAATTGCTTGGAAGCGCCAGCGTAAGAAGGGATGCCCGAATTGGATTCCGGTCGAGCTGTACGAGCAGCGGGGGTAGGAGTTGCCGGGGTGTTGGAGGCAGCGGAGGAAGGCGGCATGGGAGGGAAGGCGGAAGGGGAAGGGGGCAAAGGGGAACCAGAAGAGGCTACAGGAATCTGCGAACGGTGCGCAGTTTGAGCCATCGTTGAATAGCTTCAAACCGTTTTGGTAATGAATTGAGAGTAAAGGAGAAAGAGTAGTAAGAGCGAGAGCAGCCGACTACTCCCATCGCATTTTCTTGCCGAGCGGGCTTCGCGTCGTCTTCAAGGTTGCTCTCCGCCTTTCTACCTCGTTACAACCTCTCTCACTACTCGCTCAGCTACAGCTCACTGTACGGCCAATCCCTGTACCGCTTCACATCGCCTACCTTCTCGCTCATCCCGCTCTTCTACAGCTCTCTCTCTCTCAACTCGCTCTCTCCTCCAACAACTAATGGCCACCGTCCTCCTCGGCGCTTCCGCCCTCTTTGGCACTGCCGTCGCTGCTCGTATGGGCCTACGAGCAGCAGCCAAGAATGGAGCCAAGCTCTCCCCTATGATGGCCGCTCTCGCGGGACAGAAGCGAGTGGGAGACGAGTGGATCAAAGGTGGCTTCCAGGGCAGGATGGACAGGAAGGAAGCAGCCCAAATCTTGGGTCTCAAGTGAGTCCATTTGGACTTCTGCTGCAGAAGGCTGGAAGCGGTACCCGGCAGCGCGAAGAGGAGAAGTCACGAGCGAGCGACACTTCGGGTCGCTTCGTAAGACTGTAGGAAGGTACAGAGTTGCACACAGGCGGCTGGGTTTTAGCTACTACGCATCTGTACCACCGCCAGCTCTCACTCGCGCTCCAATCCACTCAAACCTGGCACACGACCCGACGCTGACCCCCTCCTCCCATCTCCTGCACAGGGAATCCCACATGACCAAGCTCCGCGTCAAGGATGCTCACCGTCGGATTATGCTGGCGTATGTCCTCTCTTCCTCGTCCCTGTCACTTCTCTCCCTCTCCCACGCCGCCGCCACCGAGCCATCAGCTGACCTCCGAAACCGAGCAGAAACCACCCCGACCGTGGAGGAAGCCCATACCTCGCTTCCAAGGTCAACGAGGCAAAGGTGTGCTCTTCTACCTCTTCTCACCTTCCTGCCTCATGCTGACCCCTCCTCTCCCCTTCGCAGGATCTCATCGGCAAGCTTCTCCTTTCTCTCTCCCAGCCGAGCCACGCTGACCCTCTCCCCACATCCACAGAGAAGACGCTATCAAAGTAATAATCCCACCGCCCACCCCACCCCCCTCTACCTTACTGTCGTTCGCATTCTGTAACACCACCAGGCTTTCTCGGCTTTATCCCACGTCGATCGAGTCGCTTGAGCTTGAGAGAGCGAGAATGAGGCTAGGACAGGCGAGTCGAAGGCCTCGTATCGAATAGCAAGGACTTGCACCTGCTCTGCTACCTCGCCGATGGCGAAGGGGAGAACGAACTCGGCGATGATGCTCTAAGAGGGAAGGGCTGCAAAGCCGACGGGGCTGGCCTGAGCTTCAGGTCAAGTGATACCGTGGAGAACTTAGGGCTGCTGGACGAAACCTCGGGCTGTCGAGCTCTATAGCACTGAAGTTAGCCTCGGGGTTGGCGCTCAGCGCAGCTCGACGAGGCTGCCGGCGCCGAGGGAAGGGTCAGCGAAGGACGTGAAGACGTGCAGAGTCTTGAACTCACGCTAGCAGCTGCGTAGAGCTCGGCAGAAGAGAAGTTGGCGCCGAAGAGCTCGAGGGAGTGAAGGGAACGTAGGGGAGGGCTGCGAAGGGCGGAGGGCGGAGGGCGTCAGTTTCGGGATCGTTTGAGGTCGGAGATGGTGTTTTACTCACTAGCAATCACCTGTCCCTCAGGAGGTTGGGTATAAGTGCTGGTAACTCCTCCCTCGACGTAGATGCCAGGCGGGAGCTGATCATCACCGAGGCAAGATTCGTACGTGCCATTCTTCATGACCATGGGAGCGTTGACGCCGCATCCGACACGGTCGTAGATGTGCTCGCAGTAGCGGTAGTCATCCTCGTAGGAAGAGTCGCACGCTTCGGGGCAAGGGGCACAGGACGTTGGCGCCGGGCAGTCGAGCTTCGGCGTTGACTGGCGCAGTCTCGCTCCGCCTTTCGTGATGAGCTGGAAGAGAGTGCTCTCTTAACCACAGATCCAGATTATCTCGAAAGCGTATGTCAGGCAGACCAGTGATCACGTTTCTGAAGAGTAGAGCGAGTTTTATCGAGCGCCGAGCAGCCGATTCTTTCGCCGAGCCTTCTCCAACCGGCCTTGAGGCGACGACGACGATAGAATATTGTGTGGCAAGTCTATGATGGTCTAAATGCCCTCCCTATGCGTCCACCTACCCTGCAGCAGCGTCCCCGAAACCACCATCCCCCTCAACTCCTTGGCCGAAGCGGTCAAGGGATCGCCCTTGGTGATGCAGAGGTCGGCCACATCTCCCACTTCAACCGACGCCTTTCCACTCCAGGTCGATCCCTCGTAGGCCTCTCGATGCGAGAGAGCCTGCTCGGGATGCCATCCTCCCAATCCTTCCTCTCCTGCTCGCTCTCGGCTCACGCCTGCCGCCATGGCTCCCCAAGGCTCAAGAGGCGCGACAGGGCAGTCACTTCCCATGCGGATCGTCGCTCCGCCTTCTATCAGTGAGCTGAGAGTGAAGAAAAAGGGTCAGCAACAGAGGATCAAGACGGAGGGGAGCGAGGAAGACGAACCGGTAAGGGAAAGCTCGCGAGGTCCTGCCCTCCCAAAAGCGATCTGCCAGCTCAATATCATCCAACAAATGCTCCGGCTGAATACTGGCGATGAGTCCCAGCTTGCCGAAGGTCGAGAAATCGCTCGGCAGGAGCATCTGAGCGTGCTCTATAGATGAACCTGGGAGGGGGGGAGGGTCGAGAGCGGCAAAGGCGGCGAGGGTGCGAGAGTTGGCTTCGTCTCCAATGGCGTGGACGGCGAGCTTGAAGGAGTTTGAGGTTCCAAAGGCGAGCATGGAGGCTAGCTCGAGGTCGGGGTAAATCCACAGGCCGTGATCCTTCGTGCCGGGGTAGGGGTCGCAGCAGAAAGCTGTACGCGCGCCAAGAGAGCCGTCCTGTATGTGTGAAGGACCGGGAGGGGACAGGAAGCGCGTTGTGGCGCGGTGAAGATGGGATTGAGCGAGACAATCGAAGCCGAGCGGCGAAGGAAGGGTTTTGACGGGTAGAGGAGAGAAGGCGTGCCGGTCAGCTCGTCAATTCGGAGAAAACGAGTTCTGGAAGACGGCTCACGGTGATGATCTTGTACGGCCCGACCGTGAGCAAGCCCTCGCCTCCGGGGATCTCATCGCCCGACTTCAATACGCGCGAGATGGCATCGTCGAGATGCTCGGTGTACATCCCAACATCCACTCGAAGCGTGTCGAAGCCTTTGCCGACACGGCCGATCCAGTTGGGAATGTTGTGCTTCATCTCGAGGTCGGTGATCTGAGTGACTCCTCGAGCCGCCGCTGCCTTCGCCGAGGCTTGGATGAGAGGCAGCAGAGCCTCCTCGCTGAGGTCGTTGAGCACTCCGATGGCGTCGAAGGAAGCCTTCTCGAAAAGGACGCCGGGTTGGTCGGCAGGGTCAACGCCGACGAATTGAAGGCCGGCCGAGCTGAGCCAACTATGGAGAATGAAGGGTCAGCAGGGGATCGAGAACGAGGAGAATAGGTTTTGTACGTACATCGAATGAAGATCACCAGCGATCAGAGCTACAGGTCGACCAGGAGCGATGGTATCAAGGCTCTCCTTGGTCATGTCGGCGATGTCAGGCCATTTGCCTACTCGGCTGTAACAATGAGGTGTCAGTAGAGTTACAAGTCACCTGCTCAGTACATCCCCGACCACTCACAAGTCCCTGCCGACCAGCGGCGCCGTTACGCCCTCCTCCCTCTTCGCCGCATCTTTCATCATCTGTACCGCAGCCTTGGCCGACGTGGCCTTGGAAAGATCCACTCGAGTCCTGTTCAAAGTCCACGCTGTGAAATGAGTGTGCGCATCCACGAGCGAAGGGCCAAGATACTGCTCTCCGCGCAAGTCGATGACCTCTCCCTCAGTCGAAGTGGGGCTTGAGGGCGAGATGGAAGTGACATGGCCATTGTAGATGACCACGGTGTATGTTGATCCAGACTTATCGACCAGCAACGCGTTGATGAAGGTGAGGGAGGCCATTGTCGAGCAGTGAAAGGCCAGAGGAAGAGCAGCGAGAAACCCGGGGAAGGGCGCTTGGGCGCTTGGAAGGAGTGAGCCGACGCTCTGCACGTCAGAACATGCTGGCAGGGTTCTAAAACCGCCCTCGTAATGGCAGAGAAGCGCGCTATTTGCACCAGCGCTCGCAGCGAGCGCGCCTCCTGTCAAAGTCGACCTCGCCGAAGACGAGCGCCGAACTTTCACAGCTGCTCTCTTTCGACTGCTCGAGGATGCTCTCCGCTCGCTCTCGTGTGCGCGACCAGAAGTCTTCATGGCGCAAGATGTCGTATTACTATAGCGTCCAATCTGAGGGGCAGGGGGTACGAAAAGCGAGGGAGAACAGAGAAGGAAGAAGAGCGAGACGGATGCTGATGAATGCGAGGTTGCGTATCGTGGAAGAGCTAACGATCCATGCCTAACTGTCCGTGTGTATCGAGGGAGGGAACGTCCTATAGCTTCTTAGAGGAGGGCGGCGACGAGTCCCACGACGGCGAGAGCTCCTCCGACAGGAAGGAGACGATCAGCGCCAGAGGCGGGCGTGGAGGTGGCGGAGGGAGCGGTTCCAGAAGCGGCTGACGAGCCGGGGGAGACGTTGCTGTCGGTAGCGACCGCCGAGGACGAGGAGGTCGAAGTCGCCGAGGATGAGGTCGAGGTCGACGAGGACTGTGAGGGGCGGGAGAAGGGTCAGCGAAGGACGTGAAGATGTGTGGTCTCTTAAACTTACGCTAGCAGCCGCGTAGAGCTCAGCAGAAGAGAAGGTGGTGCACGAGGAGCTCGAGGGAGTGAAGGGAACGTAGGGGAGGGCTGCGAAGGACGATGGGCGTCAGTTTCGGAATCAGTTGACGTCGGAGAGGGTGTTTTACTCACTAGCAATCACCTGTCCCTCAGGAGGTTGGGTATAAGTGCTGGTAACTCCTCCCTCGACGTAGATGCCAGGCGGGAGCTGATCATCGCCGAGGCAAGATTCATACGTGCCATTCTTCATGACCATGGGAGCGTTGACGCCGCATCCGACGCGGTCGTAGATGTGCTCGCAGTAGCGGTAGTCGTCCTCGTAAGAAGGGTCGCACGCCTTGAGGCAGAAGACGTTGGCGCCCATGAAGTTGTGCCACTGCGAAGGCGAGCTGGGTCAGCAATGGCTCGTCGAGCGAAGCACACGTCCTTGAGCGTTGTGTAGAGTCATAGGAGTAAGGTGGCAAGAACGAAGGGGGCGATTTACCTGAACGACCTGGGTGAAGGCGGATCCGTTGACGATGGCGGTCGAGTTGAGGTTGCCGTTGAAGGCCTGGGTGAAGAGAAGACCACCGAGAGGGTTTCCGCGCTGTAAAAGTGCAGGGAAGGGTCAGCGTTCAGCTTCTCGGTGGCGAGTTTTCGGCGCTGCTCGGCGACCCGTCCTACTCACGTTGTCGGCTCCGTGAGGGTCCATCTCTCCTCCATCGTCGTCCGAGGCGATGTCAATCATGGACTGGTCGATGAAGCCGGTGACTGTGAGCCGTGAGATTGAGATTAGCGTGCGAGATTGGCTTGGAGCTTGGTGCTGCGCGGGGAAGCGGAAGCGGAGCTCACCCTGAACGTAGTGGGGAGTCTTGACGAAAGTGACGCCCTGCAGAGCACCAGGAGGGATGGTGCGAGCACCATACTTGTCTCCTTGAGTGCACCAAGCGACCCTGCGAGCCGTTCGGCGGTCAGCGCGAGCGATGGCGACGCTCTCGAGCGGGCGACGATCTCGAGCGTAAGGCCACTTACATCTCTCCCTCGATGTTACCGACGACTCCACCAGCTTCTTGAGGGCCCCAAAGGCAGAAGTCGTCGAGCGAGTTGATGATGGCTGTAGTGCGGCGGAGGTCAGCGCTGGGCCTTCGACACGCGGGACCTCGGGTCTCAAAGAACTCACCAGTTTGACACAGAGAGTCGGGTCCAGAAGTTGTAGAATTGCAAATGTTGTACCCGCTCTGGGTGCCACGTTCTCCCGTGTCCGTATCGGCCTTGTAAGGCTGTTTAGAGAAACGATCAGCTTTCGGCGACGCGCAATCGCTTGGCAGGCGCTGTAGGGCTACTCACGAGGTCGGTGTAGTTGAAGCGTTTTGCTGCCAATGCTGTAGTCTGTCCTGCGACGAGGGAAGCGGAGAGAGCGGCCGCGAGGGCCAAGGGGGCGAGAACCATCGCTGGGGCAAGCGGAGGGAGCTGAGGGCGCGCGGTGGGGGAGAGGGTTGAAGGACGACGTGAACCTTATGTAAGCTGTGGCTGATTGGTGGTGGCTGTGGATGCCGAAACGGCTTGTGACAAGTGAAGAAGTGGAAGGGGGGAAGGTGGTGGCGGGAGGGAGAAAGTCGAGAGGCCTCCCAGTCGCAGCGCCCCATCTGCCAAGGCTCAAGCAAACTCTCGGGTGGGTAATTCAGGATTCCTCACAACGAGCGCCAGCTTGAAGGGAGCTGTAAGGGTTGTGCATTTGGTCACCAGTACTCCCTTGCATCTCAAGATCTTGAGCGAGAGAGATCGCTGCCCCTCCTCCGCCCTCCGCTCGCACACGACCCAGAGTTGGGGGAAGGACGGCCCCTCCGCCTTGACGTCCGCCAAGTGAAGAGGCGAATAGAAGAGCTGGCTGTAAAGAGCTACAGGAGTATCCGGGAGTCACTAGAAGCGCGTCAGACCTCCTCTGTCTCCCTCGAAAATTGGTCGTTCAACATCGCCGAGGTCAGGAATGGGGCGATCGCGCAGGCGTAACAAGGGTAACAATGCACAGCTGTACCCTGAACAGATCTAAGAAGCTCTGAAAAACATATCTCACCTCCAAGCACAGCTGCAACACCGTGCCAACGCCGCTGAGCCCGCTCCCGAGTCTTCGCCGAGCAGCGCTCTCCCATCTCACAAGCTCTCGAGCGCGCTTGATACGCTCGGGCATGGTCGATGAGTCAGACACAAAGCTTCAAAGTACTCCAAGCCTACTTGAGCGTGCTACCACTCATCTGTGGAGAAAGAGAGGGGAGCCGAGTCAGCTCCGTCTTTGCGGATCGTTTCAAATTTGAAAGGGAATCCTCAACAGCTTCCTTGATCCTCACTCCTCAAGCAAGCCTGCACATCAACTTCAAGGCGACCCCACTTGGCAATTTGCCCCTCTCCGTCTCTGTCCTCTGCACCAACACCAAGCTCTCCTTGACCTCCTTCCAATGCTCCACCGCAAAATCAACGACGACGTCCGCTACTTCGGAGAAGGAGGAGGAAAATTTGGTGAAGAGCTTGCGGAGGATGTTGTCGACGGTGAGCTGCTCCTTGAAGACTGTAAGAGCGAGCTTGGAGAGTCGAGGAAGGGAGAGGAGCTGGGCAAGGCGGTAGACGGATTTGGGCAAGACGGAGGGGAGGAGTGAGTTGCTGTCTATGATAGGGCGAGCAAGTGGAGGCTTCTGTGTTGATTCTTCGATCAGGGTGAAAGTTGTTGGCGTCGCCGAGGAGGAGCTGAGGGGAGCGAACTCGATGGCTCCAGTCTTGAGGTAGAGGAGGACCGCTTCATAGGTCTTGTATGCAAAGTCTCTGACAATCCCCTCATGGAAGAGAGTGCTGCACGTGAGATTGCCTTCCTTGGCCGTGCCGACGCGCTGGGGAGCTCTCTCCTCCGCCGAGTCCTCCTTGTCCGAGTCGTCGAAGCCGTCGCTCATTCCACTGCCGTGAGCAAATTGCAATACCCTCATTGTCCTGTCTGCCGGAGAGACCTTGCATCCTTCAGCAAAGTCGGGACCAAGCAAGCTGGCAAAGTAGGGGGAGCAGCCCTTGAGAGCTGCGGCGTTGGCAAAGAGCTCCCGGTTGGAAGAGGGGAAGTAGAAGCAGACGTTGTTGGGGTGGAGGTTGCGCAGTGACACTGAGCAACAGAATGTCAGCCGGAACTTCTGGAAAGCACGTGAGGCTGCTCACAGTGATCGGCCACCACACTCCGGCTCGGGATGCGGGTTGCGGTCGTGCAGGTCAACACTCCTTCAATGGCGTGAAACTTGCTCTCACGGTGAACAGTCCACGTTTGCTCGCCGTCAGCGCAAACAGGGAAGAGTCACTCTCCTTCGAGCAGAACGTAGGTCTCGACCGGGAGCTTGGCGGCGCGGAGGGTGAGGGACAAGGAGACCAGAGGAGTGCTACGTACACCTTTCCAGTGCAACCCCAAGGTCAAGTGTCACGAGCTGTTAATCGGCTCGCCCCAAACCTCCCCACTTCCTCGTGCTGAAGGGACCCTTGGGCACCGAGATCTCCTGCTGGAAACGCTTCGTAATGTCGATTATGGGCTTGAGAGGGTATCTCTCCTTCTTTGAACAATCTTTGAACACGGGGGAGCAAAGCAAGGCGACGTGAAGCAAGTGGGTGGAGAGAGAGAAGCGCTGGAGCTCGGCGAGGTCGAAGTCGAGCTTCTCGGTTGAGTCGCAGTCGGCGAGGGGGCTCAGGCGTGTAGGGTATCCTTCCTGTTACATCCTGGAGGGTATATGTGGTGATCTACAGCTCTCTGCAGCTCAGTCGACGGACACGCCCTTCGTCCTGAGGTCGTCTCGTGCTTCCTTGATCTCCTAGACTCGGCGAGGAGCAGAGAGAGGGTCAGCAGAGAGCTCCTAGGCGTTTTGTACAGCTCCTTCCACCTTCTCGCCCCTTCAATCGACAGCAAAAGACGAGAGGACGAAGCGCGACGACTCACCTTCATCAGCTCCTCGTAAGCACCCTCGCATTCACCGAATGTGAGCACCCCCATTCCCAGCTCCCAAAGACAATAGCTCCCTAGCGCTACGAGCAAGTTGAACGGCAGCTGCAGGTCGTCAAAGCAAAGCGCGCGCGAGATGCTCGTCAGCCTTCAGCGGCTTGTGCTCGTCGTCGAGGAAAGCCAAACGCACGCAAGGGACGATCTGATCCCGAATCGAGTCGTCGATGAAAGGTGTTGGTAGCAGGTGGAACCAGAGGGAGAGGTAGACGACGAGAAGAGCGGCGCCGGTCGAGGCGAACTTGGTTTGTCGGGTCATGAGGCGAGTTGCTGGGCCGAGTACGAAAGGTGAATGTGTGTTGCGAGTGAGGTGAGTCGAGTCCTGCTTTACGGAACGTTGCGAGCGAGAGACGAGACGAGCAAGTGATGGGAGAGAAGGCAACCAGCGCGAAGCAGCTTCGCGAGGATCAAAGGCTTTCCTTGGAGCCCAGAATTTCGGCCAAGCGACAGCAGTGAAGAGAAAGATGCTCCAAACCTCTGCTCGACCTCTGACGCCTCTATGTGACTCTCAAGCCCGTCTCGGCGCTCGCTTCGGACTTTGGCAGCTCTCTCTCGACGGTGGGTACGAGACTACAAAAGCTCCCAGGAGCAATATTACAACGATCACAAGCACAACTCGATCACAATGGCTCACTTCCTCCCCTTGCCCTTGCCACCCTTCTTCTCGGCCAAGCTCATGGCACCTCGGCCACCGGTGAGCTTCTTGACCGCTTTCCTCTCGTTGATGAGGTCGCCTGCCGAGACGTCCTTGCCAGCGGTAGGGGCATCATCCGAGACCTTGGTGCGCTTGTTGGAGGGGGTGGCGCCAATCTTGTGGAGGATGTTCATCGCCTTGGTGCGCTCGGCCGAAGCGTCAACCTCATTTGACAGGAACTGTGGTGGATGGCGAGATGGTGGATGGGTAGGAGAGGGTAGTAAGAGAGGGTCAGCAGAGCGTAAAAGGCAGAGACAGAGCGAAATCTCGGACGAACCTTGCGCTTGACGTTCTTCTCCTTCTTCTCCCCCTCGAGCTTCTTGTCAAACTTGCCCATACTGGCCGTGCTCATCTTGGTCACCTTGAGCTCCCTCTCAATCATCTTCTTGCGCGCCTCCCGCTCTGAGTTGTTGGTCGCCGCCGACTTGGTCTGAGTCGCTGCGTTGGCCGCCGCGCGCTGCAGGTTCTTGAGACGTTGCTGCTCGTTCTTGGCCACTCGCTCCTTGCGCTCCTTCTTTGAGTTGGCGACGGGGTCAAACTCGGGGTCTGTTGAAAATAACGGAAAGGTCGGAAGTCAGTCGACCGAGCTGGATCCGCGAAGCTCACCTGCGTTGCTGGGCACCTCGACGATCCACTGGTTCTCGAGCTGCTTGTTCTTTCCCTTGTATCCCCACTTGGGAACCCACTCCTGAGTCTCCTCATCGAAGACGAGACGGTCGCGACGAGGCTTGGGGTCGATTCCCTTGGTCGCGGCGAAGGCCTGCCACTTGGTCATGGGAGCGGCCTTGGGGAGCTGTGGTTTGGCAGAGGGATGTCAGTGAGATAATCAAACAGCTTGAAAAGGCCACAGAGCTACGTACAGGCTTCTCGCGGGGCAAGGCAGTGGAAACGGGAGGGAGCTCTGCGACGATTCCGTCGTCGACGATACGAGTAGGGCGGGACCAGATCTCGTTGACGAGAAGTTGGATACCATCGCGAGCGTTCATAAGCAGAGCCTGCTCCTTGTCCTGGCTGGTGCACGCCAACAGAAACGAGAGTCAGCTCCGAAGCGAAGAAAGTGCGGGCTTTGCAGCGAGAAGGAGACGAACCTGTACTCTTCCTCCTCGAGCGGGTTGGGGTCAAACACGGCGAGGAGGCCCAAGTCGAGCTCTACGGGAATCTCCTTGGGCACATGGATCGCCTTGCTGTTGGGTCGAAGGGAGAGGGAGCCGGTCAGTTTTGTTGAAGAGTGCGGGTTTGCGACGTGAGGTGGGAGGGTGTGAGACGAGCTGTAGCGGGGTAGAACGTACTGCTTGTCGTTGGTAGCTTGAAGAAGCTCGGTAACGTCCATTGGTGCAGCAGCCATTTTCAACGAGAGAGAGAGAGAGAGAGACGAGGGAGAGGGAAAGAGAGCCGAGAGTGACCTTCGCAGCCAGCTTGAATTCCAGGCTTCAAATCTGGAATTCAACCAAGTAACTCTACTTATTCTTCAATTACCCGCCAAAGCGCGTCTCGCTCGGCTCTCTCGTCTCTGTCTCTCGTTCCGCTGTCTCTTCACCTAGACTATGGCACGACATTACTCGGACGATGAAGGGATGCACGAGGACATTCAAGAGGAGCCAGAGGAAGATTACTACTCGGAATCAGACCAGGAAGGAGGACCTGCTACAGCTCAGCAGCGGTACGCTCTCTCCTCGCGTTGTGAGACGCGTCCATGCCACTGCTAATCACTCTGCACCTCATCGCATCGTCATCCAACACCTCTCGCTCCCTTCCGCCCGCTCTCATCGACTACAGGAAATACGAAGCGCTCAAACCGCCCATCGCGTCCCTCTGCTCAGCTCTCGGAGGAGTCGAAGAGTTTAGGACCGAGGATGGCGAGATCTACTCCGAGTACAGTCTGGGAGATCAAGTCGTCGGTGCGCTCTCCCTCTCCCTGTCGCTCTGGCCCTGGTAGCAGAACAGCTCACCTTCGCACGCGACGCGACCGCGCTTTCGTTCTCGCAGGCTGTCTCAAAGATTTGAAGCGCTTCTGGCGCATGGACGAGCGAGACGATGATCGGACAGTCGCTCGCATCTTTCACGACGTTGGGCTGCTCAAGAACGACCTCATCCCTATCCTCCTCACCACCCTCGGCACCAGCGCAAAGGGGGATCGGATCGCTCTCGCATGTGGTGAGTGGTCTCTTTGCCTGCTCGCTTCTCGGTCCCTGAAGCTCACATTACTTGCTATTCACACAGTCGAGCTCATTGGAGCCATGACCTGGCCCATCAACGTCGCCGAAGAGCTTCGCGATGCTCAACTCCTCGACGAGCTCCGCAAGTCCATCGACTACACCTCACTCATCTCGGCTCAACTCTCGTACAAAGCCATCATCCTTCGCACGGGTGCTCTGAGGGCCATGTTCCAGCTCATGAGCCCCGCGCTGACCAAGACGAGGAGGTGAGTTGCTCGGCGCGGAATGCGAAGCAGGCGGACGTAGGCTGACGCTTTCGTGAGCACAGGGAGAGGACCACCAAAGACGAGAACATCATCTCGCTCGTCCTTCACACCTTCCGCAACCTCGCCGCGCTCCGAGACCGAGTCTCCATCTCCGACTCGGCGGATGCCATCGAGCAGTCCGGCCTTCAGGTAGGTTCCGACCCCAACTTCACTCTCCCGCGTCCTTAACTGACACGTTTCTGTACCGTCACAGAGCGAGTACATCCAGCAGCTCGCTTCTGAGCAGATCTTCGACCTCCTCATCGCCATTGCACACAACGCCGAGTCGACCGAATACGCTCCCTGGAACATGGTGGCCCTCGACATCTTCCATCTCATCTTCCGTTGCGTCAAGCCGACCGAGCTCATGACTCCTACCAACAAGGTGCGTTTGCAGAAGAAGGGAGGGAGGAAGGACGAGAGCTGACGACGACGTTGAACGAAACAGATCGACGAGAACAGGCTCAAGGATTTACTCGACTTAGAGGGCAAGAAGAAGAAGACGGCTGCCAAGCTATCGACCTCTCGTCACTCTCGCTTCGGCACCACTGTGGCCCTCAAGGCGGTAAGTAGTGACTCGTTGAGGTGCCATCCGCGCTCAGTGGCTGACTCGTCGACTTTCACATCACAGGGCAAACAGCAGTACATCATGCACAAGCAGTCGACCCTTCACGTTGGCGCAGAGCAGACGATGGACAAGATCAAGAGGAGCAAAGCCAAGAAGATCAGGCAGGACGTGAGCCAGGCCTCAGTTCTTGGGTCCGACCGGCTTGCTCACCCTTCCACTCTCCATCGCACAGGACGATCTTGCTCCTCCTTCTCATCTGCGACCAGAAGCCGTCGAATGCCTTCGCACCGTCGCCCTCTCTTTCCTCGATTCGGCCTTCAACCGTTCGTTCTCGCTCTCGTTTCTGCTGCGCTGCACTCGCTGACCTTGTCGCGCCCACAGCCTTCTTCTCCTCGGTCCTCAAGGACATCCGCATGGAACGCCTCAAGGTCAAAGAGTCCGACACGATCCGCTTCCTCTTCCTTTCTCGCTTCTTCCTCGAGTTCTTCCTCCTCGTCTACAACGACGAGAAGCGACAAGGCATCGACCCGCAGAGCGAGGAAGGTCACGACTTTGATCTGATTGCCGAGATGACGGAGCCGCAGAGCATTGGGTTCGTGACGTCGAGGATGAAGGGAGCGCTGGAGGAGAAGCCGCCCCTGTGGATGGACTTGCATGCCGGCATTGACTGCTACATCCAGATTGTGCGTCTCTCTTCCTCAATCGTTTTCGTCGCTCCACGCTGATCCTCTCCCGCCTTCAGCTCCTCGTCATCGAGGCTCTTCAGCTCTCGGGTGTGCAGGACCACATCGACGTCGCCGAGATCCTTCAGCACAAGCTCTACTACGAGGCCGAGTCGCTCGATATGGTGCTCAATGTCATCACGAGATACAAGCAGCAGTCACATAAGTGAGTGCTTCATCGCTCTCCGTTCTCGAAAGCAGAAGCTGACCCTCGGCGATCGCGATAGGTACCTCGACTCGGTCATCAACCTCTCCTACGTCCTCTTGCGCATGCTTGAGAAGTACAGCAAGTCCAAGGCGTACATGTACGTGCGCAAGAAGAAGTCGAGGGCTAGCAAGAAGAAGAAGAACAGTGAGTTCGGTCGCCTCGTTTCATTTCGCCTCGCCGTTGAGCTGAACTGATGTTTCCGTACGCTGCTACAGAGGAGTCCGGACTCGGCGAAGGTGACGGGATCGGAATGGGCGACGATGAGGAGGACGAGGTCGATCGCAGCGCCCCCTCGTTCGCCGAGCATGCCTTCAACTTCAACCACTTCGAGGAGGTGAGATGCCTAGCTCCAGTCTCCGCTTCGTTCGCTTCAAGCGCTGACTTTGCATGTATAGCGCTTCGCTGAGGAAGCGGTCCTCGACACCTTCGTCATCTACCTCGAGAGCTACAAGTCTTTCCAGGACCCCGAACAGCTCAAGCGGATCGTCAGCTTGATGCACAGGCAGGCCGTCAAGACCAAGACCGAGAGTCTCTTCTTCAAGGTGGGCTGCAGTGCTTCTTTCTGCTCCGCTCGTGCTCGCTGACATGCCTTCCTCCTCCCGCGCAGCCCTCCGTCCTCGAGCTCTTCCAGCGGATCCTCCAGGACGAAGCTCTTTCGGCGTCCAAGGATCAGCAATCCTCGGATCTCAAGAAGCTCGTCGAGTACATTCTCAAGAAGTTCTTCAAGGCGGCCAAAGAGAAGCCCATGCTGCTGGTTGAGGTGCGTCGACGACCACTGAGATGAGCGAGCGCCGAGCTGACCGCTCCCTCTTCTTGCGCGCAGGCCTTCTTCCCCAAGTCGAGCAAGCAGCTTCGCAAGTCACGTCTCGGCGATGTCGATTACTATCAGTCGAGCGAGGACGAGGGGCCAGGCTTCAAGGTACGTCGCGTCTCCCTTCGCATCATCGCGGGCCGGGAACTGACCAGTCGTCCAATAGTTCCTCAAATCTGGCGAGGTCGAGGTTCAACCGGGCTTCTCGCTCACTCAGCAAGTCGGTATCGCGGTCGCGTGTCTCGTCGACGCCGGCGACCTGTCCCTCGTCGAGCTCATCCAAGCGGTGAGTTCAACTCCCTTCCTCCCTCTCTCACGGCTGCTGATCCCTCTACTCTACCTTCAGCAACTCGTCCTCGCCTCAGCCGCTCGTACCGAGATCGTTCTCACCACCGACGGTGACAACTCGGCGCAGCCAGAAGAGGACGACGGCTCGGACGAGGCGCTTCGCAAGAAGGCTTCGCGTCTCGCAGGACCCAGTAAAGACGCTGTCGCGCTTTTCACGCCTCATGCCGTCGATTTTGGGGGCGAGGAGACTACCAAAGCAGCAACGGTGAACGCTCACTTCAAGCTGCTCATGACGCTGCTGCAGTGGGAGAAGACGGAGTGTGAGTTGGCGTTGCTCTCACAATACTCCGGGCCTCTGCTGAGCCTGCCAATCTTCACTACAGTCCCCGACAACGACGAGCTCGTCTGGTCGATCCCCACCTCGCTCATGCCCTCGACTCTCGACGGCGACCACAAGATCATCGCCGACTTCCTCCTCGACCCCGTCGACCCCAACGGCAAGACGGCCGCCGACCTGCTTCGCAAGAAGCGCAAGGCGCCCGTTCGCAAGCGCAAGGAGCGAGCACCGAGGCTCAATTCAGATGGCGAGGAGGTTGAGGAGGAGATGGACGCTCCGGCCAAGAAGAGGCAGAAGAAGAGGAAGGAGGAGGCCGAGGCGTACAAGTCGGCGCAGTTCATCGAGGATTCTGATGACGATGAGGCGGCGGATGCTGCCTTCTTCGCTCGTGAAGCCGAGGTGTGTTGCTCTCGTTTCTTCGAGGCGAGGAGTGTCAGCCGGACTGACCGTCTCTCTGTTCTGCTACTCTTCTCTTCCCCTTCCCACACTCGCCTCATTTCTCTCGCACCTCACTCTACTTCAGCTTCGCCTCAAGATCGCCCAAGGAGTCATCGTCCCCGTCGCGGCCACCGGCTCCAAGGTCAAGAAGGCCAAACCGACTCCCGCCACCTCCTCCGCCGCCAAGTCCAAGAGCAAGCCCAAGGGCAAGGGCAAGAAGAAGCAGCAGGCCAGCGACAGCGACAGCGAGGGAGGCCACCGAGTCACTCGTCGGCCAAAGAAGGGACCCAAGAAGACAACGTTCAACTCTGAGCTCGTCAGCGACATCTCGGACGACGACGAGTTGATGGGAAACCTCGAGAAGATGGTCGCCAAGGAGGCGCAGGCGCAGGGCACTTCGACGAGCCCGAGCGACGGCGGGAGGAAGCGGTCGGCTTCGGTCACCTCCACGCTCGAGTCTTCGCCTGCTCCTTCTGTGGCCAAGGTGGTGCAGAAGCTGACGGCGGGCAGCGATTCGGAGGAGGAGGCGGTGGGCGCCGTTTCGCAAGCGAAGAAGCGGAGGGTGGTGCTCGACTCGGATGACGACGAGTAGAGGAGGTGGCTGCAGCCGGTACTTAGTGTGTGTTGTAACTCGCATCTATCTCTTAGTATTTCACTCCTTGGCTTCCCATCGCGAGCAGCAACAGCCGGCTCACTTGCTCGTCAAGTCGAGCGGCAGAGGCTAGGTCGCGAAGTGGGCTGGTGGTGCTCATTCGCTCTTTCATTATCGCGCAAAGCGAGCGCACGACTACTGCGGCTATTCTGCTTGCGCTCGGATCTTCTGCAGGAGAGGTAAAAAGAGAGTCGGTCAGCTCGGCGTTCGAACCGGCGCCTTTCGCACTCACCTTCAAGCTTGATCATCCTTCAAGCGACCTTTCAGCAGCTTCGTAAATCTCCACACGAGCGCCGAGGGGAGCTCGATGGTACCGTCCTCCAGCTTTCGTTCCATCTCTTCAACTGCTTTTCCTCCTTTGACCTTCTCCCACAGATCGGCGGCCGCCTCGAGCATCACGTCCGCGACTTCGGGGTAGGCGATGGAGACGTCCGAGAAGAGCTCAGTGAGGATGTTCTCGGCAGTGAGCGAGGTGCGGAGAGCTCGGAGCGCGAGAAGACGGAGGTCGGCGAGGCCGAGAAAGTGAGCGAGTCGGTAAACGGACTTGGGGGAGGCGGGAGCGACAAGGTGCGGGGTGGACGAAGGGGAGCGAGGGAAATCTTCGAGGTGCATCTTGCCGAAACACTCGGCCTGGGTATTGAGGGAAGAGCGAAGCGGCTTGAAGGAGATGAGGCCGGTCGAGAGGTAGAAGAGGACGGCTCGGTATGTCGTGTAGGAGGCGGAGGTGATGCTGATGGAGTGGAATGACGCGTCGCATTCGAGACCGCTTTCCTCTCCTCCGGCCTCTCCTTCGGCTGTCGTGTCGTCTCCTTCTCCTTCGTCGTCCGAGTCGGCGAAGACGTCCCCCGAAGAGCGTAGAGATGCGCCTTGACGGAAATCAGCTTCCGTCACCCTCTTGCTTTCCGAGAAGTCTGATGCTAGGAGATCGTGGAAGTACGGCGACTTGAACTTGAGAAGCTCGGCGTTGCTCCAGAGAATGCGCTGGTTCTTGAAGTCGAAGCGAACGTCGTTGGGATGCTGCGAGTCGAGAAAAGCTGTATATGTAAATCAGTAAGCTCAGCCTCATTTTGCGAAGCGGGAACGTACCTCCTTGCCATTCACCCGCGCCGGCGCTAGAGCCCCTCGCCGAGCCCTTCTCGCGCTGCTCGGCGGAGGTTTGCACGACTCCGTCTAGGCTGAGGATTGTACCAGGGAGCACATCGGAGAACAAGAACTCCCTATGGCCAGTGGGCTGCACGGGGAATTGCACGGGGAAGGCGGAGTGACGGTCGTCGAGCAAGTCATGCTTGGCGAGCAGGACTCTGCTGGACGACCAGACGCTGAGCTGCAGCTTGATAGGGCTCGAGCGACGATCAACTCCCGACCAGCGTACTCCATAATCGTTGTAGCGACTGTCGCCGCCGCGAGAAGGGCAGTTCCATAGGCTCCAACAGCCTCGCTTGAAGGGTTCGATCTTGCTGCTCGTGATGGGCTCCGTGAGTGCGGTGGAGGGTTCGAAAGGGATGGAGACAGAAAAGTGGGTACAGATTGCCAGCTGGAGCTCCTTCATGACCAGTCGAGTCAATCGCGAGACGAAGCTTGAGGTAGAGGTAGAAGAGAGAGAGTCGAAAGCGAGCTCGGCGTGCATCTCACCGTCGCGGGTGAAGCAACTCGGCTCGGCTACCCTTCGCCATCCTGAAGTCTACAGAGAGTAGTAGCGTACTCTCAGAAAAGACCCGCGCCTTCTACTTCTCTCCGCTCTCGGTCGGTCGGCCGCTTCTAGAATGCTGACAAGGGTCCATTGGCTGCTAGACAAGGCTATGTAGTAGGTGTAGATGGAGAATGACTAAGTGTCTATGAGGAGCCCTGCTCCCTCGACTTCACTGCATCGAATGCCTCGGAGGTGCTGCTCCCGGTGGCAGCGAACCGCGCCCAGCGCTCGAGACCGAGGTTGGCGACGTTGGAGGCTGCTGGTCCGAGAAGGCGCCACCGAGCGAGTTGCGCGAGCGATGAGCACCTCCCTGCGAGCCGGTGCCGCCTTGCTGAGACGAGGTCCGACGAGCGCGCTGAACGACTCGCATGCCCTCGGCGCCGGCGACGGGTCCCGAGTCGACGAGCGAGACGCCACGAGGTTTTGAGGCTTGACGAGGCTCCCGCGGTTGAGGCTGCTGCTGCTGCTGCTGAGCCGCGGTGAAGGGGTTGCGAGAAGCGTTGGAATCCATGGGAGAGGCGGAGTTGGAACGAGCGGCGGAGGGGTAGGGGTAGCTGGGCTCGGACGAGCGACCAGGGCGGGAGGCAGCGGAGGGGAGCGACTCGGGCTCGGCGTACATGATGCCGTCGTCGCGCGCAGTGGGGAAGGGAGACGCGTCCATAGGAGGAGAGTTGACGCCGCGAGGGTCGACGAGGATGGCCTCGCGCTCAAGCTCGTCCGAATCGTATCCTTCGGCGTAGCGAGGGTACTCGTACGCCTGCTGAGGGTGTGCGTCGTAGGACTTGCTGGGAAGCTCGGGGGGAGTGTTGATGTCGTGAGGGATGCTCGAGGTCGAAGAGGCCGGGCTGGAGCGCTGTGCCGCGAGAGGTGCAGGGAGCTCGAGAGTGGCTGGATACCTCGAGGGATTGAATCCTCCGTCCGATGGCGAAGAGCGGCGGAAGAAGGTCTCGCCGGCGCCCGAGCCGCTGCCTGGCAATGAAGCGTAGGTATCGACGGACTGCGAGGGGAGGGGACGGGTCAGGACTTTGTAACGCTTCAGCGTGACTTCCCAACTCACCGAGACCACCGAGTAGCGATTGCTAGCCGACCGCTGAGGCGAGCCAGCGCGTTGGATGATGTCGTAAGTCGAATCGCGCGAGTGGTTGCCGCTCTTGTAGCGTCGGTCTCGCTCGAAGTCGGCCCAGCGTTTCATGACGATGTGCGACGAGTCGAAGACTCCATCCTTGTCGGTGTGGGCAGCGCCGTCGTCGCCGACAATCTTGCGAGTTTGACCCCTGCGAGCGAGAAGATTGTCAGCGTGTGCAAACGAGGCGAGGCAAGGCGAGGGTAAGCAGGAAGCCCTACCAAGAGAAGTCATCCATGTGGAGGAAGGCGTAGAAAGGAAGGACTGGGGACACGAAGAGGTCAGCGTGAAGCTCGAGGTTAAAGGGAGGGCGAGCGAGAAGCTCACCAAAGTTCCAGATGGGAAGCGACATGAGGTAGATGAGCATCCATCCGAGGTAGGCGACCTTGCGAGAAGTGACGACGATGAGGACGGCGGGAATACCGAGAATGATGGGGAGGAGGATGAGGGAGAGAACCGGCTTGACGGTGCCGGGGATGATGGCGACGACGATGAGGTAGAGGGTGAAAGCGATGGCGGCGGGAAGGACGAGGGTACCGGCCAGCTCCATGAAGACTGCGAGGAGAAGGCGGAGGTCAGGCTTCGGCGCATCGACGAAGCGCAAGAGAGAAGCTACTCACTGACGAAACGCATGCTGAAGCAGAAGACTCCACACAAGTCGGGAACGACGAACAGCTCGAAGAGGTTGTGGACCGTCGAGTTAATCCAGCGACGACGTTGCGAGAGGAGGACGCTGAAGGTGTCCGGCACGACCGTCTTGCAGACGGCTTGCGGGCAGAACATCATCTTGCGACGGGGGAAGGTGCGGAGCATGAGGGTGGTGAGGTAGCGATCTTCTCCGAGGAGGAGGAGGTTCTTCTTATGCAGCGTGTCGACGACGTTCTCCGAGTAGTGCATGACGATGTCGGGGTTGGCGAGGACGGGGACCCAGTAGCCGTCTCCTCCCTTCGGCGACTTGATGCGGTACATCGAGAAACATCCGGGAAGACACGTTACTCCGCCGAACATGGACTCGAACGCCTTGGTGAGGTGGTGGGAGACGTAGTACTCGAAGACTAAGCGAGAGCTAGGGTCAGCTTCGGCGAGGGCGAGGATGCAGCGGAGCGAGACTTACCTTGGATCATCGTGACCCACGTCTCGCTCTTGTTGGCAATCTTGGTCTCTCCACACAGTCCCATGATCTCGGGGTCGTGGACCATGCAGGCGACCATGCGCGAAACCGAATCGGGGAAGATCTTGGTGTCGGCGTCGACCTGTAGGATGCGTACGAGAGAGAAATAAGTGAGCTTCCATCCTACTGGACTCTTCCTCGAACTCAACCGCCGAACTCACCATGAGAACCGTCTCGTAGCGATCAGGCGAGACTCCCGTGCAGCGCCACATCGAGTTGAAAAACTCGTACTCGAAGGTCGTCATGCGCTCGTCAAACATGACCTTCTGGAGGAAGGACATGAGGACGATCTGCGAGTCACGCTTGCCTCGGTTGCCGGGTTTGGCGTCGTTGATCTCCGAGGGGTTGCCAACCTTGGCGACGAGCATCATGGGCACGCGCTGCTGCTTGCTCATCTCGACCGTGTTGTTGTCGTACTCGTAGAATCCAGCGTAGACCTTGGCCATGTTGTGACGCTTGTGGCCGTCGGCGATGGCGACGTAGGAGAGGGCCTCGACATCCTCCGAGGGTACGACGAGCTCCTTCATCATGCCGAGGACGATCTCGGGAGTGGTGAGACTGTTGCCGGATCCCTTGACCATACCGTCGGCGATGACGAGGATGACCTTGTGCGAGTTGGGGTAGTCGGTCGTGGCGAGCGAGTCGAGCGTGGTGCGGAGTCCTTCGACCGACTCGGAGTAGGCGGTGACGAGAAGGATGGTGTGTGCGAGAGGGTAGTTGAAGGGCTGGTAGTCGGCGGGAGGTTGGGGAACGACGTCCTCGGGAGGGAAGGGACACGCGCCGAGGTAGCCGTCGCCAGCGGAGCGCGTGAGGGCGTCGAGCTGTTGAAGAGACGAGATCAGCCACGGCTCTAGCTAACGTCGAAGCAGAAAGTGAGAACTCACGCCGTATCCAGAGGCGGGAAGCGAGGTCGAAGAGCGCGAGGCGGCGGGTCCACCAGGCGAGTCGGGCGGCGAATTCCTCATGCCCATGCCGAGCATGCTCCTTCCTCCACTCAAACTGGGCGTCATACTGGAGCTCTTGCGATACTCGCCGTACTTGAAATCGCCTCCCCTCGCCGAACTGGCGATCGCTCCTCCACCGCCCTTCACGAGGTCGCCCTTCGTGAAGCGACTCGTCTTGGGCAGCATCGATTTCTTCTGCGCCTTGGCGTTGGGTCGGTATCGAGCGGGCGCTGGGCGGTAGATGTCGTCCGTCCAGTTCTCGATCTCGGCGGCGCGGGCTCGGCGCTGCTCGTACGTCTCGTCGGGGAACTTGCCGACCTTCCACGAGAGGAACCAGCCGAAGAGGACGGCCATGAAGAAGCGAATGGCGACGACTCCGATGATGACGACGAGGGAGACGTAGAGGACGATGTCGGAGGCGACGCAGCCGAGCGTGACTGAGTCGATGAACCCGACGCGAATGGCGTCGATCATGCACTCGGCAACGGCGCGCTGGCCACTCGAGATCATGAGTTGGGTGATATCGCGACCTTGGAACGAGGCGTTGGCCGACTTGATCTCGTCGAAGAGGGCGGGGTACGAGACCTGGGACTTGTCGAGCCAGTTGAGGAGGTTGAAGTCGAGGACGGCGCTGTTTGAAGGGTAAAGAACGTCAGGATCGTTCACTACAAGCTGCACGCTTCACTCAACTCACCCATCATAGACTCCGAGGTTGCGAGACGTATTCTTGAGGTCGGCCCACTCAAAGTAGACCTGCCCGAGCGGCTTCATGGCGGCGAACTGAGTCCTGGCGTCCGACTGCGTATGGCACAGAGTGCCCTCCGAGTAGTCGGTGAGGTTGACGGTGCTCGTGCCCCACTGGTTGAAGACGTTGCAGGGGAAGTACCAACCGAGCTTGTTGCCCGAGAAGGTGATGCCAGTGCCGGCGGCGGGGGTGATGATGTCGAGGCACTTCTCGTTGACGGTTTGGAAGAGGAAGGAGCCGTCCATGCCGCCCGTGTTGTAGCCGGTGTAGAGAGGGTTGGTGCCGCCTTCGATGCCGTTGGCGGCGGGGTGAGAGAAGTTGTTGAGGTCGTAATCGTAGCCGTGGAAGATCATGGATCCACCCTCGATGTTGCCGTGCTTGTAGCGAAGTGCTGGCGTACCGCAGACCGACTCGGTGAAGCCGAAGGTGAGGAATCCGACGAAGGCCATCGACATGGCGATGATGCAGAGGAGGCCGATCTTCTCGCGCCAGGCGTTCTGTCGGTCCTTGGTGCGAAGGCCTGTTCGCATACAGAGAGCGCGATTAGCGGGGAAGCCCGACGCCAGAAGAGGTCTCATCACGCACCGAAGCATTTGAGGAGCGGCGAAGGACAGCAGATGGTGACGGCGAGGCAGAAGAGCATCCATGGGCCGAGGGGTTCCTTGGTAACCTTGGCCGCCCTACGCTTCTCGTACGCGCCCCCAGGCAGCGCCTGTAGGCCTCCTCCGCTCTTGTTGTTCGGGCGACGAAGGGTCGCGCCGCGCTTGAACATGCTGAGGCCCGTCTCGTTGGCCATGCCTTCCTCGCGGGCGAGGATGCTCTTGCCTCGGCGCAAGTTGGTGGCATTCGAGTAGGCCTCGTGGGAGTAATGACCGCCGTCTGGGGCTAAACCGGCCGTGGCGGTGTGACCTGTTCTTGAGACGGCAGCGACGCCCCTTCCTTCGGCCTCAAACTGGGCGGCGTGCTTGCGGTAGTTGTACAGGCGATGGTTCTCGTCGATGCGCTCCCGGTCGGGCCTCACGAGCGACTTCTTGCGCTTGAAGTCGCTGCCCGAGAAGCCAGGCTGGAGCGAGTCTTGGGGCAGGGCGGAGGTGGAAGCGAGGAGGTTGGCGCGCGAGGATTCCGAGGCGACGTTGGAGGAGAATTGTACCCTTGTAGTCGATTCGGACGAGCCGTACGGGAGCGTGTGCAGGGGCGGTCTCAGCCGAGGGTCGAGCGTCGAGTGAGGGTCCTCCGACGACTTGGACGTCTCGTAAGACTGGGTAGGGTGCTGCAGGGGAGCAGGACGTTGAGCGCCATGTCCGAACGCTGTAGGCGGTGCTTGGCGCGGCGGCCTGTCGTCCGAGTCCATCGTCGGCGTTGGCAGAGCGACGAGAGCTTTTGCTGCCTCTGCTCTGCTCGTTTGAGGCGATGGATCGACGGGTTGCAGAGCCGGGAGTGGGAAACGCCCAACGCTGGCGGGAGAAGCTGCAGGCGACCGTAGAGTTCGTAGAGTCGAGCCTTGATGAGGTGCAGAAAACGAGGTACAGTGCCGAAGTTCAAGAGTTGTCGCTCTCGCGCTCGCTTTGGTCGATGACCAGGAGTGTCTGCCTTCCCCGACTTTCGCAGCAGGGGTCGCCTTTGCCAGACTCTAAACTGGTGCAGGGCTCAAACAGACTTCTCTCTCGGCTATTCTGCAACAAGATAGCTCTCCCTTTCAGTCCCTGTTTCGCTTCGCAGCCTCCAAGAGCTCCAATTGATCGTCTTCGGCCAAGGCTGTTGCCCAGCATCTTCCGTTGTTTCTCTCAACAAGCGCTGTATTGTACTGCTACAGAGCACAGCTCGCTTCAAAGAAGCAGCAGCATCCGAAGAGCGCTGCTCAACTTCGGCGTTCGGAACCCCTCAGAGCTCGGCGCGGCGTGCGAAGTTCGCAGCGAAAGAGCGGCCATTTCCTTCTCGGAAGTGCTACGGCGATGGGCTGTGCTATGGCCGAGTTGTAGTGCTGCATTTCCAGCCAAAATAAGCAGCTTGTCCGGTCTCCCTGCGCCGAGCGAAAGGAGACAAGCGAACCAGTCGCGCTGGCGCGTCGAAGCTCTTTGGCTCTGACCGATTTCTGCACCTCACATGGCTCGACACGTCTCGGACGATTCTGGCGCTTCTAGTGATGAAGGGATCGGCGCTGTAGCTCCCAAGCCCAAGGTAAAGCAACGTCTCTCTCCGCTTGCTCCCCTTCCGCTCGCGCCTCACTCACTCAACTCGCGTCGCTTGCCAGCAGAACAAGGAGAACCGCGCTCCTGCTTTCTCTCTCACCGCCGACGCTGAAGGTAAGTAGTCAACTACAGCTCGAAAGTCTATCCCTAACGCGCTCTTACTCGGCTGCAGCCTCCAAAGCGAGCAAACAACAACCTAGCAAGCGCTCGAAAGCTACCACCGCTTCGGCCAAAGCCGCTCCAGCAAAGACGAGCAAACGTATCAAATCCAAGGCTGCGCGCGAGCCTTCGTCGGACGAGGAGGAAGAGCAAGATGGCGAGGAGATTGTCGAGGAAACTCAGGAGGACGAGATGATGGATTTGGGAGAGGCCAAGAAGCCGGCGGGCAAGAAGGGAGCAAAGGGTGCGATTAGTAAGCAGAGCAAAGCGGAGGCGGTGGAAGAGGAGGAGCAGGGCACCCCCGCCGAGCGGAGGCTCAAGGCCAAGCTCGAGCTCGTGAGTTTCCCCCTTTCCCGCCTTTCCCTCGGCGCAGAGTAGAGCTGATGGCTATTCTGAACAGACCACCAAGGCTCTGCAACAAATCCAGCAAGCGTACGAGCAGTTGAAGGAGCTACGCACCACCAAGGCCGAGGAGTCGGAGAAGCAGCTCACCCTCATCGCCGCTGAGCGTCAGGAAGGTGAGTTCTCGTCGAGCTGTATTCAACCTCTGTAGGAGCATACTTATCCTACTCTCCATCCACAGCCTCCTACAACACGATCCAGCTCTACAAGAACGAGAACGACGAGCTCCGCGCCGAGATCGCCGAGCTCCGCGCCAACGGCCACTCTACGACCTCCCCTCGCGCCAGCGCACGTCCCAGCGCTGGAGACAAGCCTCGCGTCGCCCAGCTGGAGGAGCAGCTCGCCGCTGCCAATGAGGACAAGGCTGGACTGGCTGCCGAGATTGAGGCGTTGAAGCTCAAGGAGGAGGGCGACCAGAAGAAGAAAGTGCAGGACAGAGATAGCAAGTGGCAGAAGGAGCTGGAGAGGACGATCAAGGCTAAGGATGAGGAGGCGGCCAAGGCGATGGCGACGCTCAAGATGGATCGTGAGTCTCTTGCCCTCCCCCGTTCTTGCCCTCCCCCATTCTTGGCCTCTCCCCATCTCGCAGCTCTCCGCTGACCCTTTCTTCTTCTCCTCCTCTCGCAGTCGCCAGGACGTCCAAAGATCTCAGCACCGTCAATCAAGAGCTCGAAGCCGAGATCCAACACTCCAAGTCGCTGCAAGCCAAGCTCAAGAATGCGCCCGCTTCCTCGCAGACGATCGGCGCGGTGGGAGGAGGAGGATCGGGTTCGATGGCCGTGCAGAGGCTCACCGACGAGCTCGAGAACACCAAGATGCACCTCGCCCTCAACGAGGATCTCACGGGCTTCTCGGTCGTTTCGGTCAAGTCGGAGCAGATGGGAGAGGTGTACAACTGCATTCTCAACGATTGCCTCGGTCAGACTGCCAGTACGTCGATCTCATACGTCTGCTCTCCCTCTCATGAGCTCGCTAACCGTCTCTCCTCGTCTGCCGACAGGCCTCACCTTCAAGCTCACGTTCCATCAAGACGAGACGGTCTCGTACCAGCCCGACGTGGACGCCGAGCGGGACGCCGCGCTGGTCGAGGTTCTCCCCGCCGAGATGCAGAAGTACATGCGCTTCCCGGCCGAGGCGTGTGGCGAGTGGTTCCGCAAGATCTTCTTCAGGATTAATAAACTGCGTGAGTAGGTGCTTGGATGGCTCGGAGGAGGATTATTTCTACTAGTGTTAGCTATGATCCATCACGGCTGTTAGTGCTGTGATCCTATGGTTCCGAAACGATGGGCTTCGGCGATGAGGGAAGGCCGAGCTCGAGTGGAGGGAGGGATTCTGGACTACTACTTCGATTTTCGCGACACTTTTTGTAGTACATCAATGGTATTTGGCTTTGAGTTTTCGGCAAGGATCGACGTTGAGCGGAGAGATTGTAGCTCATCACGTGAAGTCTGGGCGAGAGGAAGCCAAGCTTGGAGGTTGGAGCCCGTTCACTTTGTGAAGCTTGAAGTTCGCCGGTCGACGCTGTGGTTGCCTTCCTTCCCGCCACATCGCTCCTGAGCACTTTCACACGACAAACTACTCCCAACAGCAGCGTCAACTCGCCGCTGCACTACACTACACTACTCATCCTCTCACCCGCACCGAATTTAAAGGCTCGTCATGGTCAAGCCTGGGAGTGTCGAAGTGGGACCGCCTGCTGCCAAGGGGGAAGGGAGGGCTCGCCGTTCTTTCGTCAACCCCGAATCGCTTGTGGAGCGCCCTACGACCACCAGCGGCATTGAGATCAACGTCCTCGCTGATGTGTGAGTGCAACAGCCCTTGTTGATGGACTCGGAGAGCCACCCACCTCCCCCAGCTGACTCCCCTTCCCCCCGCCCGGGTCTTCTTGGCTCATATCTTCGCGCTGTTCTTATACAGGCTCACGCACGCCGTCAAGAAGTTTGAAAATGTCCCTGCTATGGGCTGGAGGGATTTGATTAGGATGGTCGAGGAAGAGAAGGAAGTGACAAAGGTGCGTTGGGAGGTCCGGTCTCCGCTCACTTTCCGTCTTCAAGCCTCAGAGCCGAGAGCTGACCATCACGCTGTACCTCATCTTGTCATCTACTACACCTCTCTACCACTGCTGTACCCTACTCGCCGTCTTAACAGACCGTCGGCGGCAAGGAAGTCAAGGAGACCAAGAAGTGGTCGTACTTTGAGCTGAGCGACTACAAGTGGTGGACCTACAAGGAGTTTGGCGCCGTCGTCAAGGATGCCGCTAGCGCGCTCGTCGCGACCGGCCACTCCAAGGACACCATCTTCAACATCTACGGCTCGACTTCGCCTCGCTGGCAAGTGCTCGCCAACGCTTGCGCTTCGCAGAGCATCACCTTCGCCACGGCCTACGATTCGCTCGGAGAGGATGGACTCACCCACTCGATCAACGAGCCCGAGGTCTACGGCATGTTCTCCAACGCCAACTTGCTCGGCACGATCGCCGCCGTCGTGGGCAAGACCCCTTCGCTCAAGGTGCTCGTCTACGATGGCGAGGCCAAGGACGTCAAGGCTGGCGCCCTCGACACCATCAAGGCCGCCAACGGTGGCATCGAGGTCTACACCTTTGACGAGTTCCTCCAGCTCGGCAAGGACAAGCCTGCGGCGCCCAACCCTCCCCAGCCTCAGGACCTCGCCTGCATCATGTACACCTCGGGATCCACCGGCACGCCCAAGGGAGTTCAGATCTCCAACGCCAACATTGTCGCCTGCCGTGAGTTGTTCCTCGTCACCGCTCTCGCTCGACCTCGGCGCTGACCTTCTTCGCTTCGGCCTTCGCAGTCGGAGCTGTCCAAGCCCTCATCGGACACGTCGTCAAGGAGGGCGAGACCTACATCGGATACCTTCCTCTCGCGCACATCATGGAGTTCGCCGTCGAGATGTGCTTCCTCTTCGTCGGCGCGCAGATCGGTTACGGCACCGTCAAGACGCTCACCGACGCCTCGGTCCGCAACTGCGCCGGTGACATCCGCACCCTCAAGCCCACCGTCATGGTCGGAGTTCCCGCCGTGTGGGAGCTCATCCGCAAGGGCATCATGACCAAGGTCAAGGCGGGAGGAGCGCTCAAGTCCAACGTCTTCAACTGGGCCATGGCCGCCAAGAAGTTTGGAGGTAGGGGCAGCATCCTCGCCAACATCACCGACGCCGTCGTCTTCAACGCCGTCAAGCAGGGTACCGGAGGCAGGCTCAAGTACGCCCTTTCGGGAGGAGCGCCCATCGCCGCCGAGACCCAGGCGTGGCTCAGTATCGCCCTCTGCATGATCATTCAGGGTTATGATGAGTTCTTGTCTTCGCCTTGCTTCTCTCTCTTCTTGCGCTGACTCGTTCTGTTTGCTCCTCTACGAATGACCGAGTCGACTGCGTGAGCCCTGGATCGGCGCTTGCTCAAGAGCGAGTGCGCGTGCTCTCGATACACGACGCTGACCTCCTGCTTCCCTCCTACAGTATGTGCTGCCTTCTCCCTCCCGAGTACCACCGCTACGGCGCCGTCGGAGTCCCCGTCCCTTCGGTCGAGATCAAGCTCGTCGATGGTGAGTTTGCAGCTCCTCTCTTTCTCCTTCACCTCTCTTACGCTAATCTGCTTCCTCCACAGTCCCCGAGGCCAACTACTTCTCGACCAACTCGCCCCCTCAGGGAGAGATCTGGATCCGCGGCCCCTCCGTCACCAAGGGATACTACAAGCAGGACGACGTCACTCGCGAGACCATCGTCGACGGATGGCTCAACACTGGCGACATCGGACAGTGGAACAAGGACGGCACCCTCTCCCTCATCGACCGCAAGAAGAACCTCGTCAAGCTCGCCGGTGGAGAGTACATCGCTCTCGAGCGCCTCGAGTGAGTTTCCTTTCTCGTAGCGAGTTGGCGACGAATCGCTGACAACGTTCCTCGCAGGTCCGTCTACAAGAGCTGCGCCTACGTCTCCAACATCTGCGTTCACGCCGACTCGTCCGCCAATAGGCCGATGGCTGTGAGTCGTCGCCTCGGCCATTCCAGCTCCTCCACTCCCGTGCTGACCTCCTCGTCTATCTCGTACAGATCATCTTCCCCCACGAGGTCAACATCAAGCAGCTCGTGCAGGAGAAGAACCTCGTCTCGGGCTCCCAGGAGGACCTCGCCGCCATCTGCAAGAGCTCGGCCGTCCGCGATGCCGTGCTCAAGGAGCTCAACGCCGTCGGAAAGAAGGCTGGCTTCAAGCCTCTCGAGGTGAGGGTCTTGGTCGCCCGAGCTCGTCGCTCCAGCCTTTCGCTGACCCTTCGGCGCTGGCCCTTCGCTCTCGCAGACCCTTCAGACCGTCGTTCTCACCGAGACTGAGTGGACGCCCCAGAATGGAACTTTAACTGCAGCTCAAAAACTCAATAGGAAGATCATCCTGTCCAAGTACAAGAGCGAGATTGACGGTCAGTCTCCCTCCGCGCCGAACCGCTCGACCGAAAGCTGACCTTCCTCGCCTCTCCAGCCGTCTACCCGTGATCGCTTCTTCTGGTGCTTCTGGTCATACTTTTTTTGTGTTTGTATCTGCCCCCTTCTTTGCCCTCTAATTCGCGGACCCTCGCGCCTGATGAATCAAGATTTACCGATCTCCTTGACGACGGTGGTTCGAGCAGAGGCAGAGAGGCGAAGCTGTTCGAAAGGCTGCTTGACTTCTCTCCTACTGACTCCAATAGTGTAGCTGAGTGCTGGTGCATTGCACTCGCCTTCATTGCAGTAGATTGGTCCGAGCTGACTTCGCCTTCCCTTCGACAGCTCTCGAAATCTCTCTTTCCCTCCTCCCACTCACTTCTCACACGCCGCTGGACCTCGGCGTGAGTTAATGGCTCTCAGAGAGAGCACTCTGAGGCCTACAACTGACCTCTGACACCTCTTCCTGCTCCCCTACAGCTTCCAAGCGCATCTGGACGCTTCTTCCCTCGCACTCACACACTCGCTGGACGACTTTCCCTCGACTCATTATCAAACATGCTTCCCACCAGTCTCTTCCTCACTCTCTCCCTCCTCATTCCCTCGTCACTCACTCAGCCCGCGCCGAGCAACGAGAGCTCCGCCGCCTCGTCGTCGCTCGCGACTCCCACCTCTGCAGCTGGCTCGACCGCCCTTTCGCTCGACACCAGTGATGGAGTGGGAGCACACTGGATCGCCATCTCTACCGCCGACGCGCCCTCTCTCGCTCCTTCGCCTTCTGCACCTCACGAGATCAAGTCGAGCGTGATCTGCGAGGGAGGCTGTGACGCTTCGGCTGGTTCGATTCACGAAGGAGTGTACTCGCAGGTCGAGTCTTATGGTGTGCAGGAGATTTCTGGTGGCTATGAGCAAGGATACGAGGGCTACGGAGGAGGACGAGGAGGGTACGGCTACGAGACGAGCTTGGACTCGGCGTACGGCTGCTATCGGCCTCATTGCTACCAAACGACGTCGGACTGGGGAGGTCATGGATATGGAGACTACCAGTACACGGAGACGGTCACCGAGACGGAACACGAGGTGAGTTGAGCGTTCCTCGACCGGTGAGGAGCACGGGACGAAGCTACCTCCATCTACAGGTCAAGACGCTGCACGAGATCAAGACCGGGACCGAGCACAAGGTCGAGACTACGACCGTCCATGAGACCAAGATCTACCCCACCACGGTGACCGAGCACCAAGTGTGAGTCGCCGAAGCCAGCTTGGATCGCCGAGACGGAGCTGACGCTGTCCTCCTCTTCTCCCAGCTATACCAAGGCCGTCCAGTCCATCTCTACGTAAGTTCTCACCTTGAACTTCCTTCGCAGCGGTGGCGGAAGGCTGACTTGCCCTTCTACGTCGCTCCCTCGCCCTATTACAGCGCGACCGAGACTTCCCACGTCGTCAGTCGCAGCTCTCGATCCACCTCGAAACCAGCTCACCAAAGTGAACATACACAGACCGAGACCAGGCGCTACACCGAGACTGTACCCACCACCGCCGTCTACACAAAGCTGAAGATCGAGCCGACCACGCTGCTCGAGACTTTTACGGAGACCTACGCGCAGCCGACTACCGTTGTGCACAAGCAGACGGAGACCTCGGTCGTGTTGAAGCCTACCACAATCGTTGAAACGTGAGCTGACGCCAGACATCATCGCATTCGACCGCTCGCTGATCCTTTCCTTCCCTTCTGCAGGTCTGTCGAGCTCAGCCAGGTTACCGAGACCACCACGTGAGTCCTGACGCAATCTTTGAGGTTGCTGCAAGCTCAAGGCTGACATCTCTCTCTCGACTTCTGCAGCGAGGTCAAGCTCAAGCCCACGACCTTCATCTCCGAGTGCGCACGGCGGTCACTGGCGGTTCCCTCGCCTCTTTGCTGACCCCGGCTTCATCTGCAGGAGCATTCTGACCAGCGTTGCTACCGAGACCGAGACGTGAACCCCTCTTTCTTTCACTGCGTCGTAGAACGGGAGCTGACCCTTCCCCGTGCTATAGCTCGATCTACGTCAAGCCGACCACCCTGCACGAGACGTGAGCGTCTTCGGTAGCGTCTGAGCGATGTTTTTCGCTGATTTTTCGCCTTCTGCAGCCTATTGAAGACCAAGGAGGTCACCGACACGGCGACGTGAGAACCTCGGCGCTCGTCGATACCTTGAGAACTTCGAGCATGCTGACCTCTGCGCTCTTCTAGGCTGACCGAGCATCAGACCTACACCTCAATCGCTACCGAGACGTGAGTACCTGCTCCTCGGCTCTTTCCTCCGCTCACTTGACGCTGACTTGCCTCCTTCCCTCGCGACTTCCTCCGGACCAGGTCCGTCTCCACCGCGTCCATCGATTGCCACACTCTCTGCTCCTACCTCCTCAAAGCCGACTCTTCGTACCACCCCACTTCGACCGGCTACGCCTACGACGCCTACACCTATCCCAAGGAGACGGCGACGACCACCGCCGAGCACGGCTACAAGTCCTCCTCGGGTTCGTATGGCTACAAGAAGAGGCGCTCGGGTGGCAGTGTTGGAAAGAGGCGGCTCGGTGCTGGTCACTGAGCTTCGGCTGGCGGTATAGAGACTCCCCTGACCCCCCGCTTTCTCTTCACACCCTCGTTTTTCGCTTCGCTTTGCTAGAGGGAGTTTGCTCGAGTGTATGGACGCTTTGACAGTGCTGGAGACCATGCAATCTGGTTCTCTCCCGATCTTACCCCAAGATACCGGGTTTAGCGAGAGTTCGAGAGTTCGCCTTGGATTGCTGTGAGAGCCGACTTGGTTTCTTTTCTGCTTTCCTCGTGTCCTCTGCTCAAAGCGCCCGCCGCTCAGTCGTCGAATTGCCCACCGGTGGTGGATTGGAAGCATACAAAACCTTCGAAGGGCGTCTGCCACGACGGGGAGGGTGCAGGAAGGCTTGCGGGCGAGAGCGAGGGCTCGGCGATCAGGCGGCGGGGGCGCTCGCGGTCGAAGGAGGACGTGTTGTACTACGTAGCTGCTGCATGACGATAATCGTTCTGTTCCAATGTTTCCAGCGACCCTCTCCTACACCAGACGCTCTCAGACAATCTCCCAGGCGTCGTAAATGACCTGCCTGCCCTTCCTCACTCCACTGCCAACCCACATGCTCGTGTTGAGGAAAGCAAGAGGTCCTCTACTATCCGTCTCCATCTCGACGCAGAGCCTAAACTTGTATTCGCTCGGCTGGGGAACCTTTCCCTCGAACCCCTCCCTCGCGGCAGCCGCCAATCGAGCCATCACCTCTGGAGGACCTGTACGCCAGCCTCGGGTGGTGAGTTGGACGTAGGTTGGCTCTGGATTTGACCCAGTAGGGTGGTGCGGTCCCGATTTGATGGAGTCGATGCGAACGAGGTAGCGAGTCGAGAGTTGGGCCGAGTAAGGGGCGCTCGGGTGGGTTGAGGGGAGGACGTGTTGCGAGTCTTGGCCGCCAGGAAGGATGACACCTGTGCCAAAGGATCCAGAGATGTGTCCTCCGGTGAAGTTGATCCAGCTGCGAGGGGAGGAAAAGGTCAGCCAAAGGCCTCTCGTCTCGGTCGATCACTTCAGGCGCTTGCCGCCGAGCCCGGCAATGACGGGGACTCGACATCCTTACTTGAACCTGCAGGAAAGATTAAGCGGAGGTCAATAAGCGAATCTTGTATCTAACCGGTGAGGAAACGAAGGAGGGAGGAAGAGCGAGCGAGGTGCAAGAGCTCCTCCTCTGAGTCGGAAGTGGGGGAGACCGGCGAGCAGGGACGAGCTCTAGTGGACAGGGGAAAGCAGTGGGAAGAACACTCACTGTCCACCATCACCGTGCAATCCCTCACCGAGAGAACGGACGGGCTCGAGATCGCAAGCTAGCCGGAACGAGTGTTGAAGCGAAGGCGTGGGGATGGGCAGCTCGAACGCTTCCTTGTACTCTGCTGGAGTGGAAGCAGAAGCGCCTGCCGTGTGAAGCGAAGGAGCCATGTTGAGAAGCAGAGCAACGAGCGGAGCGGAAGCAAGAGAGGTCGGGGGCGCGGCCAAGTCGCGGTCGACCGCTCGAGCTCGGGCCCGGCTTTGCTAGCGGGAGAATCGGCTTCGCTCTTCTTTGTACTCGAACCGTTTCTTCGTCTGCAGTAGGATGGCGTCTGCAGGGGACGGTAACACGCCCGTCACTGCTTCCAGCTCATCCTCCACCACCAAAGTCGAGATCGTTGAACGACAAAGGCAGCGCACAGGCTCCGCTTCGTCGCAGAGCTCCTTGGGCAACACTATCGACTTTTACGGCCTCAAGTCCAAGCCATCCATCGAACGATTCAATAGGCCAAGCTCCCCGCCAGCTACTACCACCTCTGCAGGTCCCAATTCACCACGCTCCCACACCGCCAACATTCTCCCTTCCGCTTCCTTCTTCAACCCGAAACGAGCCACTTCCGACTTCACCAGCATCACCAATCAAACCTCGCAACGCCGCGGTAATGGGCCCCTCATCACTCGTGTAGCTTCCGCCATTGGAGACAGCCCCAGTCATCTCGCTCAAGCATCTCCAACCGGCCGCGCCAGTCCCATTCCCAGCACCAGCGCCAATCTTGCAGGAGGAAATGCAAAAAGGTACTCGTACGCTGCTGCTGAGGCATCGGATGACGAGGTGGATTCGCAGCTCGGGGCTGGAGGACTGAGCGCTGCCAGGTTGGCCAGGGCCAGCCGAAGCGGGAGCCAGGACAGGTCGGCTGCTGTGGGAGGTGCAAGTGGATGGGGAGGATCTCGTTCCTCCTTTGAACAGCTTGGCGGCGGCGCAGGAGCAGGAGCAGGATCCATCGGCCGCTCCTCGTTCGACCACGACGACCGAGGCGCCTCCTCCTCTTCCCTCGGCCACGGACACGCTCAGCACGACTCTTCCTCCTCCGCCGGTCAACCTCTTCCTCAAGCCTCGCGTGACCAGCTCATCTACGGCGAGTCGACCCCACGAGCTCGGCAGGGAGCTTCCCCGAGAGTGGCAGACTACCCCGAGGGCAACGGTTCGGGGAGTAAGGAGGGAGCGATCGCCAGAGCTAGAGTCAGCTTGAGCGGAAGCCCCAGAGGAAGCCCAAGGGAGGAGCAGGGAGGATGGGGAGGATCTAGTCAGGGAGGTCATGGAGGAGGCGGAGCGACGAGGAGAACGGGCGGAGGAGTACAGCTCATGGATGTCGAGACGAGCGGCGAGTACGAGCGGGAGCCCAAGACGTCCTCCTCTCCCACTACCGCCGCCGCCCGACCGATCCCTCAGCAATCACAGCAGCATATTGCGGTCTCCCTCCTCCCCCTCGTCGACGCCTCCGGCCGCAAGGTCCGCAACTACCAACTCCACCCCGGCTCCAATCGCTTCTTCCTCCAAGGCCGAGCACTTTCCTCCCGCGACAATCCCACTCCCTTCATCGTCTCTCTCGCGCTGGCCATTATCCTCCCCGTTCTCTTCTTCGCCTTCAGCGGCCCTTTCCTCTGGTCTCATCTCGGTGGAGGAGGCAAGGCGTCGATCTTCATCTTTGTCTACATGTGTGCAGTCATGTGGACCAGCATGGTGAGCTTTCTTTCGTCCTCGGACCTCGCAAAACCTCACCTCGGAGCTCGGCGTCGCTTCGAACTCCTTTCGTCTTTACTGAGCTCCGCTGACGCTCTTCTCTTCTCCTTCTCCTCTCTCCTTCGTCTATCTTCCACTCCCGCATCCAACACATAGTGCAAGACCGCCTGGCGAGACCCTGGAATCGTCCCTCGCAACCTCGACCTCACCCCCGAGCGCAAATGGATCGACGATCTTCATGGCGAGGGCAACGGAGGGTGGAGGGCTGAGCCGAGGTACATGAGGATTGGCGAGGGTGTGGTGGCTAGCAAGTGTGAGTCTGTCTCATCTCACTTCGAGGAGGAGGGGCCGAGTGATCGAGAAGGCTGACTCTTGCTTTTTCGCAGGGTGCGAGACGTGCGAGACCTACAGGCCACCGAGGACCAGTCATTGTAGGCTGTGCGATAACTGCGTGAACCACACCGACCACCACGTACGTCTGCTTGCTTCCCTTCGCCCGTTCTCGCTCGCTCGTTGTCGACCGAGATCGCTCACCTCTTCCTACCTTGCTCCCTCCGTCGCAGTGCACCTTCCTCAACAACGTGAGCCCTCTCTGACCTTCCGACCTCTGTACCCTCCCTGACCTTCCTCCTCTCTCCCACAGTGCATCGGCCGCCGCAACTACACCTCCTTCATCGCCTTCCTCGTCTCCTCCATCTTCTGCGCCATCTACGCCCTCTCTTTCTCCGCCTGGCATATTGCTCGTCGACACGCTCTCGCACAGAACGGCGAGGCATGGGCCAGCCGATGGGACGTCGCAGGCAGCTTTGTCGTCGCGATCCTCAGCTTCGCTCTTCTGTGCCCTATCGCTGGGCTGATGAGCTATCATATGAGGCTGCTGTGGAGCAACAGGACGACTATTGAGATGGTGCGTGCTTTCGCTCCGAATCACCTCGCCCGTAGAACTCGACGCTCATCCCTCGCGCTCGGCGTTCACAGCTTCGACCAAAGGGCGACCGTTCCGGAGCCATCAACCCGGCCGACGGCAAAGCGATGGGCAACCTCTACTCGCTCCAATCGCCCTTTGCCAACATTGTCTCGCTGCTCTGTCGACCGATGGAGATTCCCTCGTGGATTGAGCCTCACCAATACGCTACCACGGATGCGAGGGAGGAGCAGGAGGGGCAGGGAAACAAGGAGAGGGAGCATGCGGTGTAGTAGGAGCGCGAGTTTTGCCAACGTGACTTGGGGTATGGGATGAACCCTGGATGAGCCGAGAGAGGCGAAGAGCTCCGAAGGGGCCGAGAGGATAAAGGGCGCGAAAGGGTTGGCTTCCTTCTCTCCACCTCATCCGCCGTCTGACCCACCTCACCCAATCCTTCATCATCATCATGGCCTGCTCCTGCTGTCAGTCCTACGTTCTCTCGCCTGCTCCGAGCCCTCCTCCGCAAGCTGACTCCCACTCCTCCAAACAGCCAACTGCACCTGCACCACCTCCGGAAGCTGCTGTGGAGGAACCAAGAAGTAGACGTCTTCACCGCTAGCTCTGCTCCGAGCACATGTAAGCGAGTTCAAGCTCTCGAGCGGGTCAGCGGGAGGAGCGCCGAGACGTGCGGCTGACTGCGTTTGCCTTGTAGATCTGTTCGACCACTCCAGTTTCTCCACCAAGACCATTCTTTCACATTTCTACCGCGATCCCCTTCTTTACTCGCTCGTAGTACCTACCTCCGACGTCGATAGCCGCTTCTTCGGCGTTGAAACGAGCCTTTATCCTTTTCCTGAGGACTGAGAGCAGTATATCCGAAAGCAGCGAGATTGAAGTTAGCTTTCAAGCTGCCTACTGAGCCAGCGCATCTCCATACTCGAGTACAGAAGTCCCCTGCCCTGCCTCCCCACTCTCGACGGACGGTCTGCCCCCTTCTCCTTTCCCTCTTGCGTCTTCCCACTTCGTGACTCGATGGCAATCGACACACTCGTTCTCACGTTTCTGACTCGCGGTAGAGATGGTATCTCGGGACAAGGCGATGAGCTGCTGTGGTACACGCCCGCCAGGCTGAGGGAGCGAGACGGGGGAGGGCCGTGAGTCGCGTTGGGGGATGCGTCTCGGGGCATCGGACAGCGAGGGAGAGAGAGAGCTGACATACAGACCTGCCCGGAAGCAGAGACCACCTCGAGTATGTCATGGTAGAATCGCTGGCTGCTGAGCCGAAGAAGGAGGGCGAGGATATGGCGTTGCTCGCTGCTCACGCCTCAATCAGGGCGAACTGCTTTCTTGACGCTAAGCAGGATTTGAAGTGAGTTGAAGGTTATGCTGAGGCGGATCAGAGTGAGTATAGCTGATCTCCTTCTCGCGCAGGCTCATTCGGCGTTCAAAGCGAGTACCCTGGGGCGGAGATTCAAGCTACATCATCGCCTTCGTCTTTCGCACCAACGAATCTTACGAGCGAGGCTTAGACTACGCGTGGGCTCAAGCAGAAGCTGAGGAGCAGGGCGAGGAGTTCTACCTCCCCGAAGATGTCGAGGAGGAGGCCTTGCAGCTCGATATGGCCATGTACAGGGTCGTCGAGCAGAAGCTGGGAGTCGAGCTACACAATTGGACGAGCTTTCAGCATTTGGACCTGTACCCTGAGGCGATGTCGGTGAGCTTTCTCCCCTTCTCGGCGGGACCTTGCGACCGAGCTGACTGCTCTTCCCATCGCAGATCGAGTTCATCTCCACCGGCTTCTACCTCGTAGTCGTCCCACCTTCCCTCGACCAAGCTCTCAGCATATTCGCCTCCGTCAAGGGTCCGATCCCAGGAGACGTCGCCGAGACGGCACTCAACCAATTCTTCAAGATCGTCTCGGGGCAGGTAGGGCGGAAGGCGTTCCGCTTCTGGGCACCTGATGTACCGCCACCTTCGATGAAGAGCAAAGCTCTGCCTGATGGAGTGGTAAAATACCGCCTCTACTGCTACTACCTCGACGGTGCAGAGGCTCACCTTTCACCTTTCCAGACGCCCACCCCGGACTGACTCTTCATTCTCCACAGTCGTCACCTACCATCTTCGCACCTGCAATCCACTCTTCGAAACAATCCTCTCGGCCACTTTTCTTCGCACGCTCCAAGCAGTTCAGCTCCTTGTTCGCGACAGCAAGGTGTCGGTCGTCGACTTTGAGCAGGCGGCTCTCAAGGTGAGATTTCCGTTCTTGTTTGGGCTGCTCAGAGCTGCCCGCCGACCACTCCATCTCGCAGGAAATTTCGACCGAGCTCACTCGCTCTCGTTACGCATCGACGGTGCTCGAGAAGCTCGCTATCGGAAAGGTACACTCTCAAGCTCTTCTAGCCTCGATCTATCTCACTCTTTTCGCCCTTCAGATCCTCGAGCGACACCCACTCAAAGGCTCCTTCACCCTGCCAAAACGAGCCGCCCTCAACGTGATCACACTTGGCCATTCACCTCTCGTCTTCGGCGTCCTTCGGTCCCTCATCCACTATCTTCTCACAATCTCGGAACATCCATATTCGACCCTGCACCCCGGCGTCGGCCCTTTGACCAAGAAAGAGGAGTGGGAGTGGGTCGAGATCCCTCGGCTTTCCTTCTTCTCTCCTTTTCGCTGACACTCTTGTTCTCTCCCAGCTGGCTCAACCGCCCCGAATTTTGCAAGATCACTGTCGCCGAGACTCGCCCTTCATGTTCAGGCGTCGTACTCGCCGAGCGATTGCACACCGTCGTCGAAAAGTCGAGCGACCGAGCAAAAGAGCTGAGGGCGGCGTCGAAACCGAGTGGACCGGAGCGGCTGGCGCAGGGAATCAAAGAGAGGATGAGGGAGAGGAGAAAGTTTGAGTGGGGGAGCGAGGCGGGGAGTGATACTGGGGAGGAGGGAACCTACGACTCGCTGCAGGCGTTGATCAGCTCGGTCGATTCGCCGAACTCGGCTTGCAAAGTAAGACAAGGTCCGAATCAGCACGTCCATCATCAAAAAAGCTGACGTATTCCTCACGCAGGTCTCCATCGAGGTCATCCCCGACGCCGCCATCGTTCTCGCCCTCCGTTCATCACCGCCGAGCGACATCATCGTCCTCATCCCCGCAGAGTGCATCCTACCAGGCGTGGCAGACGTCGTGGCTGCAACTGGTAGCTTCGTCATGGCATGGTGTGGTCAAGAAGTCAAGGCGAAGGTGCGTTATCTCTCAGGCAAAGCCGGAAGAAGCTAATCTTCGCTCCAATTCCCTAGGTCTTCGCCATCGCCTCGACCGACCTCATCAGCAGCTCATACAAGACAAAAGAACCCCAGCTACCACCAGGAGATCCAGCAGAGCTCGTTCAGGGATGGAAAGTCTCGTCGGGTCCCTCTCTCGCTCTCGGCGATGAGGCAGTCGATGCTTTCGGCGCCAAGATTGTCAACAAGGGCGTCCTTACCGCCACTGCCCGAACCCAAGCGAGTGAAGTGGTACCTCATAAGCTCATTGACGCTTGCATTAGTGAGTCTTGGTCCTCTCCGCACGCCTCCGCCGAAGCCTACCTCTTGCTCTCACAGCCGAGAACGGGGTGCTGAGCGCGGCGGGATGTGCAATTCTGGCAAAAGAGAGAGGAGTGGTGGAGAAGATGATCTACGGAGACGAGTGACGGCTGGAAAATCAGCATCTTTACTCGCCGAGCTTTCTCTGGGCTTTTTGCGAAGCTTGCTGCTGCTCTCTCAGCGGCTCAAGAGGTGACCAAGCCTATATGAACATGTGAAGCGTGTATAATACGAATAAGACAAGTCCGTCTACTACTGCTTCTAAAGCTACCTCCCGAGCGTGGGCAAGTAGCGAGTCTCGTTCTCGAGCAATCTCTCCTCCCCCCTCCTCTGCTCCTCCTCCAATCTCATCGCCTCCTCATGCTCCCTCGCCTCCTCGTACTCTGCATCGTTCATCTCATCACTCTCGCCCACTGAAAGTACTCGATCTCTCCTCCGAACCGCCGTCGTTCTCGCCACGGCCTCGGTCGGGATCTTGACCAGCTTGGCGCCGCTCGATGAGGGTCGGATGGGTGCTCCTCCTCCGCCGCCTCCTGCTCCTCCTTCACGACTGACTTCCTTGGCTCTTCGCATCCTCTTGAGCCGATCCCTCAAGCGACCGACGAGGTCGTCCTGTCCCTTCCCTCCAGCGCCGAGCACGGCCTTCCCGTCTCCCGCGTTGGCTTTGCTGCTCGTCAGTGCGAGTTGCTGGATGCTCTGAGCGAGCGAACGAAGGGCGTGGTACGAAGGACTGGCGTGCTTGGAAGGCTGAGTCGAAAGGGCAATTTGAGCGAGATGGCGAAGGGAGTAGAGGGTGTGCGCAGTGCTGGCGAGGCGAGTGGGAAGGACGAGATGGTCTGGAAGGAGGTAGGTGGTGGAAGGACTTGCAGTGGAGGCGCGAGCCTTGCCCTTGCCTTTGCCGTTCGAGTTGAGGGCGGCGGGAGGGGAAGCGATGGTGAGCTCCGGGTCGGGCGTGTGCGAGTGCTCGTGGGCAGGGAGGAGGGAAATGGTGAGTCGGAGGATGGAGGAGCCTAGGTCGTCATGTCGGAAGGAGAGCGAGAGGGAGGCATCGCAATGGCGGTGAGGGGAGGAAGCAATGTCGGCGGGGGAGGCGGCGACGGTTGTTTCGCCGTACCTGTAGCGAGATACGAGAGAAAATGAGCTGGAAGTTAACGCTACAGCACAGTCAAACAGGCTCACCACATCAAGAACCTCAACAACCCCGCCCAGCTGCTCGCCTCGACCGAGAAGGCGCTCCTCTCCTCCTCTCCAGTCTCGCTTGACAGCACAACCTCCTTCGGGAAAGGTCCTTGCGATCCCAAGCCGTCCAAAGAGCAAGCATGATCCTCCTCATGAGCGCAAGCACGAGGATAGCCGAATCTGACTCCCTCGCCGAAGGTGACCGGTTGCTCTTCGGCTGGAGATGGCGAGTCGGGAGCGACGGCGCTGGCCGGGGGAGTGACCTCTGTCGACCTGTCCTCGGCGATCTGCTCCTCAACAGGTGAGGATCCGAACTGTGGCGGCTCGCTCTGCAGCGCCTGCATGAGCGTCGGCGATTGGACGGGAGGGGAAGCGGCTCGGCGCTCGGCGCCGAAGAGTTGCGAGGAAACACTGTCTGCGCCCGTCGAGGAGGGAGACGGAGGCTCCGTTGCCTCCGAGACTAGCGAGAGAGACCGACCAGTCATCGTCGACTCGAACGGGGGGAAGGCGGTGGTCGTGGCCGGAGGAGGAGGGGGAGGAGGAAGATCGCGAGAAGGAGGGAGCGAGGTATCGGGGTTGCGGACTGTGAGAGCCTCAAGGGGGTCCTCCTCGCTCCTGTTGTCGTCGTGGTCGTCCGAGCTCACGTTAGGCGAATTGCGGGAGCGCATCGAGCCCGTGGAAGGAGTGCTGAGGTCGTGGCTCCCTGCCGAGAAACGACCAGACTCGTCGTCGATGACAGGCGAGGGAGGTTGCCACGGCGCTCCCGAACGGCGAATCGAGGGCGAGGAGGTGAGGTAAGGAATCTCGTAGGGCGAGCTGCTACGCTCGGGGTCGTCGGTCCATGGCGCCTGGGGAGGTTCGAGTTGAGATGCCGAGCGAAGATTGGGCGAAGGGTCGAGCTCGGAGGGAGGAGGGGAGGGAGGTGCCCGAGATGGCACAGGCGGCGCCCGAGAGGAATGGTGCGTAGTGGGCGAGTAGTAGGGGTTGGGAGGGAGGGGAGGGGCCGAAGTGTCGATTTCGTGGGGCTGGCCTGGCGAGCCGATGTAGGGGGAGGTCGGCGGGCTGAGAGGGTGAGTGATGATGTTATGCATCGGAGGGGGAGGGGGCTTGCGCTTGGGAGGGGAGGCAGTAAGAGCCCGAGGCGCCTGGGAGCGACGGGAGGAGTGCGCCGAGTGGTCCGAAAGGACTGAGGGTGCGGTAGCGTACGAGGAGTAGCGAGTCGAATCGCTCATCTGGCCATGGAGACCAGGCCTAGTGATTGACTCGAGCTCCGCCTGCAGCTCGGCCTCCCTAGCCTTCCGCTCCTGCTCCTCCTCGAGCGAGATCCGAATGGCGAGCTCGAGCATTTCCATCTCCCTTTCGTCCTCGCCCCCCGCTCGACTAGCACCAGGAGGGAGCCAGCCATGCGCTCCCGCCTCATTCCAAAGCGATCCCTTCTCGTTTCTTGCACGAATAGCCCAATCGGACTCCTCGAGCGAAGTTGTCGACGAGGAGCGAGACATGGGGGCAGTCGGCGCTCGTGCGGAGGAGCGAGGAGGTCGCGAAGGGGCGGAGCCGTGAAGAACCTCGCGTTGCGAAGCGAGGAGAGCTTTGGAGAGGTCGGCTTGCTCTTGGGCGGCGAGGGAGGGATTGGACCGAGCGAGGCGGGTGGATTCGGCGAGGGCAGCGCGAAGCTCCTCGTCCTCCTTTGCAGTCTGTGGAGCAACAGGTGAGATTACGTGTTGCTTGAGACCATCGGCGCCAAACCCACCTTTGAGCTCTTCTCGTTCGTCTCGCGCTGGCTCGCCTCAAGCGCCCTTGCCAGCTCGTCCTGCTCCTGGAGGTTCTGCTTCTCGCTATCGCCGTATCCAGCATCTTGAGCCGTTACAAACTGCTGCTGCTGCTGATCTCGGTAGTGCAGATGAGCCCGAGCTGCATCGACTGGCCTTGACGTCGGCGCAGAGGCGGTGCCCATCTCGGAGCTTCGGCGAGGCTTCGAAGGGGGTACAGCTTTGGTAGAGAGATGGTAGACGTTGTAGTTAGTGTTCTGAGGGGCACTCTGATGCCTAGCGAGCATGGGTTGCGACTGAGGTTGCTGCTTCTGTCTCGCCGCAAGCGCGTCAGCTGGGAGCTTGGGAGGCAGCGAGGAAAGGCGAGCCTGTAGGGACATACGTTGGTCCACCAAGCGCTGAGGTCGGCTGAAGCTCTCCGAGCGTGCTCTTTGGCCATTCCTGTCATCGTGAGAAGAGCGAGAGAGAAGTGCAAGAGGGAAAGAGGCAATGACCGCTTCGCAGGCGCCTGTACCCAGTGAAGCTCGGGCTGAGGCAGAGACCTACAGATCCTTAGCAGAGGAATTGAATGTACCGTAACCGATCTCTCCTGCTGCGCCGAGCTTCAAGTGTGATAAAGGACCCCTTGCGCCGAGCCTGGAGATTCGCTCTTCGAGCCCTTCGGCTCTCGTCCAGCTTGCCATCTCACCTCAACCTCTCTTCCCCCTACAGCTCTCAACATGTCATTCCGAGGCAGCTCTCGTGGCGGTGACCGTGGCGGTCGCGGTGGAGGATTCCGTGGAGGAGATCGTGGTGAGTCCTCGACAAGCGAGCAAAGTTGGCATTTTACGCTTCAAGTCCAGCGCACAAGGGGCAGTCGCAGGGGATGGGAGCGGGTGGCAGAACGTTCGCATGTAGCTCTACAGATATTCCTGAGCTGCAGCGCAACTCGGAGACTCGGAGAAAGGGCGGCAGGAGCAGCTTCAACGAGGATGCGTTTCGAAGCTCGAATGGACGCTAACTTGTGCCCTCTCACGCTCGCTCTATCGTGCTACAGGAGGACGTGGTGGATTCGGTGGATCCCGCGGTGGACGTGGTGGAGGACGTGGAGGCTTTGGTGGATTCAACGACGGCCCTCCCGACGAGGTAGTCGGTGCGTCTTATTCTCTGCCTTCCTGTTGCTGGATGTCAAAGCTGATGAGCTGTACTTGATGGCAGAGATTGGAACTTTTGTTCACGCCGTTGAGGGAGAGATGCTTTGCTCTTCGAGCATGCCCGCCAAGGTAAGTTCGGCGCTCGGCGAGGGGAGGCTCATCTGAACTTCCAGCTCACCGACTCTCACATCCTCAGGTCCCTTACTTCAACGCTCCCATCTACCTCCCAACAAAAGCCGCCATCGGCAAGGTCGACGAGATCCTCGGTCCCATCAGTCTGTCTTCCACTTTCGGCGCATCTCTCATTCCTCTCGCTGACCCTTCTCTTACCACAGACGAGGTCTACTTCACCATCAAGCCTTCGGCCGGTATCCAGGCTACCTCTTTCACCGCCGGCGACAAGGTCTGCATCGCCACCGACAAGCTCCTGCCCATTGAGCGCTTCCTGCCTCAGCCCAAGGCCGCTGGTGTGGCCAAGAAGGCTCGTGGACGCGGTGGAGCTGCTGGAGGACGTGGACGTGGAGGTGATAGGGGACGTGGTGGACGTGGAGGAGGACGCGGTGCACCAAGGGGTGGCCGGTGAGCTCTCACTCTGCAATTCGGCGCCGAGCTCGCAGCTGATCCTTGCCTACCTCGAACAGCGGCGCTCCTAGGGGATTCTCGTCGGGCGGACGTGGTGGAGGAGGATTCTCCTCGCGCGGCTCGGGTGGATTCCGTGGTGGACGTGGACGCGGTTAGAGGGGTGTATCGGCGACGGGGGATGATGTCCGATCGTGTAGGCGCTCACTTCTCGGCCACTGGGGGGACTTCTTTCCCTCTCTTGTACGAGGTTGATGCTATGTACTTCTCTGTTACCCTTGGCTTTCGAACTCGTTGTGGATGAGCGTCACTCTCGCGAAAGGATCGCTAAGCCGTTCTGCTCATTCTGCGACATCGACCAAGACGAGGTCATGTCCTACTACTACAGCGATCAGATCGTCCGCCGGCGACCAGCTCATGTCTTGCGCTTGTTGAGGACGAGGAGCGATGTCGACGATGCGAGGGGCTGCGAAGCGAGGGGAGGGGTCAGCAAGCCCGACGTTTCGAATGAATGAAGGCGAGTCGACCCACCTTGAGGGTAGCTGGTGGTGTAAACCTTGAGCGCCGAGGCATGCGGACTCGTCGAGAGAGTAGCGAGCTGCCTAGGATCACGAGGGTTCCACCTGCGCCGGCCGAGACGGACCACGGTGAGTTCGGCGAGGATGACGGCGGACTTGACAACCCACCCGAAAACCTCCCTCCCTCTACAGTCATCTCCATACGCCGTTTCATACCCCGTCGCATTCCCTCCGCTCAACCTCTTCAAGTCCCAAACACACCACCTCCCGTCAATCACGGCGCCGAGGCTCGCTCCTCCATCCGCCGAGTTCCATTCGCCATGCGCTGCGTCACCTCGCGTACCCCGGGCGGAGAGGGATTGAGGCTCGGTGAGAGAGAGGAGGAGAGAAGAGGAAGGCCAGTGCCAAATGCGGAGGTAGCCTCGGGCGTCGAGCGTGAGCAGTTGGGAGGCGTTGGTCGGGTGGAAGGAGACGGAGCGGAGGGGTTGGGGGTGAAGGATCTGGGACCCGGTCGTGTACAACGTTGGTCAGCTTACCTGCTGGGTCGTCAAACCACCCCCAATACTCACCGACCTGCACGGCGTTTCCTCGTGCGCCAAATCCCAAAGCCGAAGCACTCCATCATCGCCGACCGAAGCTACGAGCTGCTCTTGACCTGCTATCCTTCCGCACTGGACCTCATGGATCTTCCCACTCGTCACACCAGCGCCGAATGGTCGAACGTGAGAGCCTCGCTCGGTGGAGTAGGTGAGAAGGGCGAGCGTGCTGGTCGATTCGAGTGCGACGACGAGTCTGTGGTGGGTTGAAGCGGTCATCAGGTGTACTCTTTCAGACGGAGCGACTGGAGCTCACTCAAAGTACGCCTCCGTGGATCGTCGCTGAGACCAGCAGATAGAGGTCACATCGGTGAAGAGCGACCAAGACGTGATCTCTTGAGCCAGTCTCCACTTTCCTTCTTCATCCTTGCTGATAGCGAGCACCTGTACCTTTGTATCCGACCCTGCTCGTGGGTTCGACCTGTCAACAAACACTCCGTCCGTTTCGAAGGCGAAGCGCAGCTCACCGACAGCGAGAACAGCGCCCGAGCTATGAAAAGCGATCCTCGAGAGAGTTTCCGTACTGCTGTAGACGAGTCGAGGGCTCTGTGTAGTGATTATACTGCCAGCGAGACTCATCGCGGCACGAAAGCGAACGGCGGGAGGCCAAGGAGAGTCGGCGACGCTTCGAGAGGAGAGCCAAAGATGGATAGGGGTCATCGGCTCGCTCTGTTGTGCTGCAGATAGGTTTTGAAGCGATTCGGATCCTTCGACTACTCTGCCAAAGCGAAACAAAATTCTGCACCGAGATCGCTCCCCAGCCGAGCTGGGTCCTCCTGAACGGCAAGACGCTTCTCTTGCTCCTACCACAACTTCACCTCTTCTCGCTTCTCGACCAACTCGTACACGCCCATGCGGCACAACACCCTACACACTCGTTTCTCTCCGATGAGGCCCTCCCGCCTCGCATTCGCCGTTCAGGCGCTCGCGCTCAGTTCGCTCGCCGCTGGCGTCTCGGCCGCGACAACCTATACGACGGTCACGGACGCTAGGAAGTACACTGTTGAATGGTCGACGGATGCTTGTGAGCGGGTTTTTAGTCTTGGAGCGCAGATCAACGGCGCCGAAGGGGCTCGGCGGTCGGGAGCTGATTTTTGGCCTCCCACTCTGCAGACAATACTACCGTACAGGCGTGTTGGGATTTCAATTGGAGCTGTTCGGACTAGCAAGTCATTGACTTGAGGTATCGGTTGCGTCGTAAGCTGACTTTCGGTCCTGCTCTCTCGCAGTCTCTCGTCATTCTCCGATGTCAACATCCTCTATTGCGAGGTCGAGAACCCTAGCAGTAAGTGGTCACGCTACAGAAGGAAGCCAAAGTCATGACACACTTGTGACCCCATGCAGCAACGATCCATGTCTACTGTGGAGGCAACACCGAGTCTGCGCCGAACGTCTACAACGATTTCACGCAGAACGTCATGCGCATGTGGCAGGTGTGTACTAGCTCTAGCTTTTTGATGTCCTATCACCGAACGCTGAGCTGACCCCGAACTTCATCGCCGAGCAGGCTCGCCTCATCGCTGGTCCTGAGGACGAAAGCCCTCAGACCCCGCCTGGCTGGACCTCCTCCACCTCGACCATCACCTCGACCACCACCACGTCCTCCGCTTTCAAACCCTCTGCCACCCTCACGCTCAAGCAGATCGCCAAGCAGGAAGCCAACGCCGCTCGCCATGCGATGCACGCCAAACTTCAGAAGCTCGCCGACGAACGCCGAGCGCTCCTCAAGGCCGCCAAAGCCAAAGCCAAGGCTATCGCCAAGAAGGCTCTCCTCGCTAAGCAGAAGGCCGCCAAAGCCCTCGCGCTGGCCAAGAAGGAGGCGCTTCGAGCGAAGCACCGAGCCCAGCTGACTAAAGCTGCTGCTCGCAAGAAGCTCCTCGCTCAAGCTGCGGCCGCTAAAAAGAAGGTGTTGGCGAGGAAGGCGGCACAGAAGAAGGCTCAGGCGCTCAAGAAGAAGAAGGCCGCCGCTCTCAAGCTCAAGAGGCAGCGTCAGGCGGCTAAGCTCAAGCTGCAGCGTCAGGCGGCGCTCAAGAAGAAGCTGGCGTTGCAGAAGGCGAAAACAGCGAAGAGGAAGGCGGCGGCCAAGAGGGCGGCGAAGAAGGTGGCGCCCAGGAGGCTCGAGGAGATGGATTGAGCTGAGAGCTCGGGCGAGGTCGAGACGGTTTCTCCTTCGCTAGTCCCCTTTGTACGATAGAGGTCGTATCAGCTTTAGTCTTGGTAATGGACGCTATGTCGCTGCTTTGTTCAGCGCTTTCCACTAGGGCTTTTTTCGGCGGGAGCGCTTTCGGCGCGCAAGACCCTCGGCGAGGAGGGGTCGTCCACCGGAACAGCTTCTCTCGACTCTGCCGCCCAGAAGAGCCCACCCAATCGCCACTTTCTCCATTTCTACTTCTTTGCACCCTGTCCACTCAGCCCCACCGCTCGCCGGACCTGCTTTGATGATGCCCTTCGCCGCTCTTCCTCCTCCGCTCACCTCGTTTTCTCGTCGCCGCCTCGCCCAGCAGCCGGAGTTGCTCAGGAGTAGGGTCGACGTCACCAGACATATCTCGACCACCAGCTGTAGCCTGCTAGCGCCTCGCACGCTCGTCGCTGCTCGCGACGTTCACCGCTCCCTCTCGTGAGCTCTCTTCTACCCGCCGTTCGACGGCTTTGGCTGCATCAAGGGTCCTCTAGCTAATCAAACACAACTTCTTTTGCTGGCTCCGCTTTGCCAACCTGCAGCGAACCGCCTCCTCCGACTCACTTCACGCGTCCTCGACTCGTCGTCCTGCGAGTAAGGTCGGAGGGCGGGCGGACACCACTATGTCGCCGCCAGAGTATGATACCCCTGCGGCCCGAGCTCAGTACAGGGTCTGGCAGGAGGGCGTAGCGACGGTCGTCAAGCGTAGGGGAAGGGGTGAATGGTCGAGCTCGACAGTGATGGACTTGGCGAGGTTCTTCGTCAGATGGAGGATCTGGTCGCCCGAGGTGTCGAGATTTTTGAGGGCGGTGTTTGCGTTGTCCCCCTGGAGAGTCACCTTGAAACTTTGTGGTGGGTTCTTGGAAAGGTGAGCTACGCCGAGACTGCGCCGAGAGCTGTGGAGCTGTAGCAGAAGGGCTGATTCAAACCACTACACCTACAGTCTCCAACCGCTACTTCACGTCTACTTTGTCAACCTGCTGCTCAAGATTGTGCACCCGCTTTCCCTTTCCACCCCTCCCTCGCCCCGAGCTGATCCCTCGCCTCTCATCACAGGCCTACTCCGCCGTCGAGACTCGGAACGTGGATCGCCGACGACTTGCCTTCGCCGTGATCGGTCGGATTGTCAGCGGAGGACTCAGCGACGTGATCCAGCACCTCTTGAGGGAGAACGACGGCGTACTCCAGCTCCTCTTCAACTCGATGATTGAGGAGCACGTCATGGTGAGTAGCTCAGCTTCACAGCGTTGCATCATATTGTTGAACCCTTCGCAGGCCGCTCGCGCTCGTATCGACATTGCCAGTCAACAAAGGCCAGCCGTCTCGCGCATTTTCCGCCACGTTGGACGGATGTCGTCCACTTCGAGCTGGGGAGGCCTGCTGCGCGACACCATCGACGGCGCCAACTCGCTCTTCACCATCATCGTACAGATCGGAGTTCTCCGCGCTCTCACCACTCGCGAGAATCGGAGCTACCTGGCGTTATCGTCGCTCGGCTTCCTCGGCACTCTTCGCTGGATCTTTCGCAGTCGTTCGTTTGCTCTCTCGACCCATCGCTCTTCGGCTTCAGGCTGACTTTTGATACCAACAGCCAACCGAGAACGACGCGAGGAGACGGATCCCAACTTTCAGCAGATGCGGATCCTCTTCGAGAACTCGGAGGAGACGACGGCGAGGCAGGAGTCCAAGATGCTCAACCTCGACGAGTTCTTCCTCAAACGCTACACGGATCATGCTCAAGCTCTCGGACCAGTCTCCATCGACATGGATGGCCCTCGATCTCGCATTTCGAGGCTCGCCGAGCTCGTCGAGAACGGCGTCGACGCAGGCCTCTTCGCTCGTTACGCTCTGAAGGAATGCCGGCCAGGCAACATGATCACCATCACCGTACCCGACCTTCAATTCATTCGCGCCGCTTCAAGAACTTTGGTGCACGAGGTCTCGTGAGTCCAGCTACTTGCCGAGAGCCCTCAAACAGCTGACCTCGTTTTCGCTCGCACAGCTCGCTCTTCTCGTTCGCGTACGACTTCCAACACAACGTCACTGCCATCCGAGAGTTCTACGAGCTCGCCTCCATCCCTGTCGGCATCCCCGAACCCGTCAAACCTGTACCGTATCGCTCGATCCCAGGCGAGGGAGCCGCCATCGAGTGCCGCGACGTCGTCTTCGCCTACCCTCACAAACCGCCAGCAATCAAGGGTATCAGCTTCAAGATCAAGCCTGGCCAGGTCGTCGCTCTCGTCGGCGACAACGCTGCAGGCAAATCGACTCGTAAGCTCTTCCGTCTTGACGCCATCTGCTCTCGCTGACTTTTTCCTCTGCAGTCATCCGCCTCCTCACTCGTCTCGCCGATCCTTCCAGTGGACAAGTCCTCATCAACGGCGTCGACGTCAAGGAGTATCGCTCGCAAGACCTCCACGCCAACATCTCGGTCCTCTTCCAAGACTCGGCCTCGATGAATCTCAACTTGACAATCAAGGAGTTCATCGGCGTCGGCTCGGTTCAGAAGATGGACGACCTCGATGCCATCATGGAGGCTGCCAAGGAGGCTGGAATCCACGACGCAATCATGAAGCTCCCCATGGGCTACGACTCGCCCCTCGGCCCCAACCCTGCTCCTCCTACGTGAGTTGCTCGGCTTCCCCACTGGACTCTTGAGACTGATCCCATCTTATCCGACAGACCCGAGCACTTCTTCCGCACCTGCCTCCGCGAGGACTGGGAGGAGAGCAACATCAAGTACAAGACGGCGCTCGAGAGGGAGGCACACGAAGCCGAGCGCAAGGCGCGTCGGAGGGCTGCTAGGGCTGCCCAGATTGGCGCCGAGAAGGGGGAGGGAGGCGCGGATGAGAAGGAGACTGGCGCCGCGGAAGAAGAGGAGGAGGACGACGACGAGGACGATTACGAGTCGCCGTACCCCGCCGTCTCGTTCAGCGGAGGTGAGTCCTTGCAGCCTCCTGAAGAGCCTTTGCCGCTTTCCATAATTCAGGACTCGATAGGCTGACTCCCACTCTCTGTACAGGCGAGTTCCAGCGACTGGCGACTGCACGAGCGCTACTTCGCAACGCCGACCTCAAGATCTTCGACGAGTTCTCGAGCTCCCTGGATCCTCTCGCCGAGCGTGAGGTGTTCCGACAGCTCTGGCGCTCCGCCAAGACCTCCACCGTCCTCTACGTCACCCACCGCTTCGCCTCCGTCCCCTTCGCCGACCTCATTCTCTGTATGGTCGAGGGCCGCCTCGTCGAGCAGGGCACTCACGACGAGCTTCTCGCTGCCGGAGGGCACTACGCCGAGATGTACCAGGCCGCCAGCGCAGGCTTCACCACGGCGGGAGGAGAGAGCTACGTCCTCAACGGCAAGGAGTCCGAGGGCGAGGGAGAAGCGGCGAGCGAGGGAACGGCCGTCGAGCTTGTGCAGGAGATGGAGGCGGCGAAGGTGGAGAGGGAACAGCAGTGAACGTCCTTTGTTATATATCGCTATGTAGATTTGCCCAGCCCACTCTCTCTTGCAGTCCAGTCGTTCTCGCATGCCCTTCGGCGTTGGGTTTGAAGAGCTGCAGCGGAGAGGTTCTGGCTCAGGGAGGCTCCGATCCAGATTCCAGTCCATCCTGACACCCGCCTGCGCCTGCATTACACCTTCAAATCGACGAGCCAGAGTCGACTGCCTCCACAGAATTCAGAAGCCGGGCCTCCGCCTCTCTCACTTCCTCCATCACTTTGACGCTTCTTCTCGACTCGATTCGACCACTGTACACTTTCGCGAGCTTCTGGTACCACCCACAGCTACCGAACTTTGCCTCTCCCTCCTCTGAACCACATCTGACTAGCACGACATGGGCAGCAGGTGAGCTCTTGATTCTCGGCGAGGGTACCCAGCAAGAGCTGACGGGCGTTCTTGTGCAGGCTCGATCGACTGATTCTACTACTCGACACTGGGTCGACGCCCTCTGTACGACTCACCGCCGCTCGCCAGCTGGGAACCATCGCCGGCACTCGCGTCTCGCACCCTTCAACCGACGCGCACGGCCACGCTTACATTAAGGCAGAGGACTCGAGCGTTGCTACTACCGATAATATCTGGCGTGGTGTCGAGGGCGAGTGGAACGAGGTGATTGGGCTCGTTGCCAGGGTGCGTTTTCCGTGCTGGAGCTTGCTTGGTCGCGAGTGGACCGTCTAGGGCGTTGTAAGAGACACAGGCTGACCTTTTGCACTTCCTGCGCTACACCAGATCATCCCTCATCTCCAATCGCGTTCCTCGGAGACGAGGCAAGCTGCCGCCGCCGCCCTCGCCCACATCTCGCGAGCAGTCGGCATCTGGGATCCTGCGTCGGCCGCCGCTACCTCTTCAGACGACCCAGCAGCTACCGCCGACGACGACGAGAAGGGGGATCTCACGCTCAGCGATTTCGACGTCGCCAAGGTGCTCGCGGAGGGCGCCCTCTTGCTCAGCAGCTCGGGCAAGGAGTACGGCAAGCTGTCCAACTTGTCAGCCGAGGAGCTCGCCAAGGCGCAAAAGGATGCGCTCGGGAAGCTAGGGCTGGGTTTCGGTGGAGCAGAGAACGACATCGGCGTAGACGTCGGAGCCGAGCTCGCAGCGGGCCAGGAGGGGACAGCGGCTGCTCCAGCTGCCAAGGTCGAAGCACTACCACCTCGACCGCCTCTCCCTCCTCCCAGATTCGCTCTTCCTCCTCCCAAGTTCAAGAACGACCCTTCCGCCTCGACCGAGTTCTCCTCTCTCCGTTCCGTCGCTGCCCAGGCTTCCCCCGTCGCCAGCACTGCCTCCCTTCCCACACCAACTCCACCTCCAGCTCCAGCTCCACCAGCCGCCAGCGCATCACCAGCACCAGCAGCCTCTGCAGAGGAGGAGGACCCTTATGCCGGTCTCTCTGCTCGCGAGCGCAACAAGCTCAAGCGGAAGCGCAAGACCGAGGCCAAGTCCGGCGGACCCATCTCGACAGCGCCCCCTGCTGCCAAGGTCCGCGTTGTCGAGGCTCCCAAGGAGACGAATGGAGCTGCAGCATCGCCAGCGGTCGCCATCAAGAAGGAGGAGCCCGCCGAGCCGACACCTGGAGGCGAAGTCGTCGTGATCGACCCGGGAGCCAAAGCTCGCGAGCGAGAGAGACAAGGAGGGGAAGTGCAGGTGGATCTCGAGGCCAAGGATAGGGCAGAGATGGAGGTCAAGGCCGGAGAGTGGCCATGGAGGGGGACTATCGAGCGATTAGCCGTCGCTTTGCTCTCGTGCGTCACTTCCTCGCCGTCGATACGCCCGCGCTGACCGTCATTGTATCACAGACCAAACTGGGAGACTCGACATGGCGCTGCTCTGGGTTTGAAGGAGATTCTCAAGCTGCAAGGAGGCGGCGGAGGTCAAATCGGTGCGCTATCCTTCCACCGCCGGCGCCTCGCCCAGCGCTGACCTCGGATCTCCTCGCAGCTGGTCTCTCTGCCGCCAAGAACCACGAGCGTCACACTCTATGGTGCGACGACCTCTCCGCCAAGCTGCTCTGCGTCTTTGCTCTGGATCGCTTCGGCGATTACATCTCAGATCAAGTGAGTTTGGTGACTCCCTCGGCGTCTCGCCTGTACTGAACTCTATCTTATTTGCCACAGGTCGTCGCTCCCGTACGCGAGACTGCCGCGCAAGCCCTCGCGACCCTCCTCCCCTACATGCCCCCATCCTCCATCGTCTCGGTTCAACGTATCCTCATCGGCATGATCGAGCAAGATGGAGCACCTCCCTCCCTCGGGCTCGGCGACAAGCTCGAGCACAAGGTCACCCACACCGACGACAGATCTCAGCGCGGCAAGTACGTCTGGCAGGTCAGGCATTCGGGCTTGCTCGGCCTCAAGTACCTCGTAGCCGTCAAGGGCGACATGCTCCGCGTCAGTTTTGGAGGCGAGGACGTCGACATGAAGAGCGAGGAGGACGTCAAGCCCATCGTCAAGGTCGAAGACGTCTCGGTCGACCCCTCCACGAGCCACACTCTTCTCAAGAACGTTGTGGATGCTGCTTTGCTCGGGTGAGCTGTACTGTGTAGTCTCGTCGCAACTCTCTACTCACGACTTGACTCGCCCGACAGACTTCGCGACCGCGACGATGACGTTCGGTCGGCGGCAGCAGCTACCCTCTCGCCCATCGCCGATGCTCTCGTCAGCAGCCTGCCGTCCGAGCTGCAACAAGTCGTCGACGTACTCTGGGAGTGCTTGGGAGACCTCAAAGACGACCTTTCGAGCTCTGTCGGCGGTGTAATGGACCTGCTCGGTGAGTCCTCGCCTGGGGGAGTGCAGCTCGTAGATCGCCCGTTGACGAGTCTCCCCTCACAGCCAAGCTACTCGCTTTCCCGTCTGTTCTGGCTTTGATGCAGTCGCCCGCCATGGGGTGAGTACTGGCGCTTGCTTTCAAGCGCAGATGAGCTGACTGGCGCCTTCGCCTTCGCAGGCGCCCGCTCTCGGACCTCATTCCTCGCCTCTTCCCCTTCTTCCGTCACACGATCGCCTCGGTTCGACTCGCCGTACTCAACACCACTCTCGTCTTCCTCGAGCTCCCCTCCATCGACCACAGCTGGGCCGACGAGCGCCTTTTCCGCCTTCTCTTCCAAAACCTCATCGTCGAGGACCGTCTCGAGATTCGAGAAACGACCGCTCGGGCATGGCGCACCACCCTCCTCGTTACGAACAACGACGAGCCGGATCGTCTCAAGCGCATCGCTGGTCCGCACGTCGCGACCTGGTTCGCCATCCTCTCGACTCCCATCGGCACGGCCATCAACGCTGCGCTGTTCTGGTCGGCCAAGGTCAGCCTCAGCGGTCAAGGAGGCTACGTTCACAACGTCGACAAAGCGATTCTCTCTCAAGATCTGTCGTTGGTGTCGGTCGAGGCTGTGATGCGAGGAAGGGTAGCGGGAGCAGTCGCCCTCGGCGCATTGATCGCTGCTTGGTCGCCCGAGGTACGCTTCCTGCGCTTCAGTTCCGAGACTCATCAAAAGCCAAGCTGACTCTTTTGATCCTCCACAGACGCACGACGCGACCTTCGGCCCTCGGCTCGAGAGCAATCTCGGCTCCGCGTCGGCGTTCAGTCGCTTCCTCTCCGCCACCGTCGTCGAAGAGTGGGCCGCCGCCGTCTACTCGAGCAGTCCTGAGCGCCGTCTCGCCGAATCCTCCAGCCTCGCCACTCGTCTTGTACCGCTCCTTCACACCCTCCTCGCCGGCGACGCTCCAGCCTCGTGGACCGAGATGGCTTCGATCCTGCAGCGCCTGCAGACGGAATGCCAGGCTCTCTACGGCGCTTTCGGCCAACAGGGCAAGGTTCCCGCCGACAAGCTCCCGGTCGTCGCCTCCAACTTTGGCATTCTGCAAGCCCAACAAGTCGCCGGCAGCTTCAACGCCCTCGTTCCCCTCATGGGCAAAGGCGTGCGCAAGAACGTTCTTCCAGCACTGCAGGAGCGCCATCGCAAGATCGTCAGTGCCATCGGCTACTACGAAGCCAACAAGGCCAAGCACGATCGTCAAGTCTTTGCGGCGCTCGGAGGGGCTGTCGTCGCGCTCAGGGTCATCCCCGCCAAGCTCACGCCCGTCATCCGAAGCATCACCAACAGCATCAAGGTCAGGGTTCAAAATTCGGCTCGATCACTAGTGTTCTGACTTCGCTTCTTGCTCGCAGGCCGAGGAAGACGTCGACCTCCAAGCTCGCTCGGCGAACGCCATCGCCGCCTTCATCGACATTTGCTCTGCTCCCGACTCGCCTGTCCGCACCAACCCTTCCGACAAGCTCGTCAAGAACCTCTGCACCTTTCTGTGCCAGGACGTCTCGCGCACGCCCATCTTCGCCGCCAGCAAGGGCCTCAAGAAGGGCGTCCTCACTCTCGAGTACAAGCCTGCGCGCGGGGTCGCGACGAAAGAGTCAAAGGAGGCATCCATCGATTCCGAGGAGGTCATCACCGCTCGTCTCGTCTACCGCGGAGCTCAGCTTGCCCTCTCCCAACTCGCTGCGAGGTTCGGACCCGAGCTGCTCAACCGCGTTCCCAAGCTGTGGGGGTGCATGTCGGAGGCGCTCCTTTCCATCTACGCTTCTGGTGAGCTCTTGCACTGTAATCGCAGCTCGCGATATGCTAACGAACGCCCTTTCCTCGCAGGCGACGTCGAGCAAGCCGATGCCCTCCTCGCCGCCGACGATTCGCGCGGTCAAGACCTCATCGACTGCCTCACCGTCCTGCCAACAGGAGCTCAAAAGCTCGGCGACTCGCTGCATGATCGCCTCACCGCCCTCTTCCCCGCTCTCGTTTTGGCGACCAGGAGCAAGTTCGCCGTCGTTCGCTACTCGGTCGCTCGATGCTTCGCGGCGCTGTGCGATGTCGTCCCTACCGAGGGTCTGCGCTACGTCGTTGAGGGTGTCATTCCCGTTCTCGGCGACCCTCTCAACCTCAACAACCGCCGAGGCGGCATCGAGCTCATCTCGCGTGAGTCGCGAGGCCTCGTCGGTCGTGATCGCCGGAGGAAGAGCTGACAGGCCCTTCGCGACCGCAGATATCGTCGAGCTGCTCGACATCAAGATCCTCCCTTATGTCATCTTCCTCGTTGTTCCCGTGCTCGGTCGGATGAGCGACCCCGACGACGACGTTCGCCTGGTCGCTACCAACACCTTCGCCACCCTCATCAAGCTCGTCCCGCTCGAGGTGAGTCTTCACAGAGCTCTTCAATACCCTCTTCGTCCACTGATGTGACTTCGTGACCCACAGGCCGGCCTCCCCGACCCTGTTGGCTTCTCCGCCGAGCTGCTCGCCAAGCGTCAGCACGAGCGCGACTTTCTCACCCAGCTCCTCGACGGCAACAAGGTGCAAGAGTACAAGATCCCCATCGATATCGACATCGAGCTTCGCAAGTACCAGCGCGATGGAGTCAGCTGGCTCGCCTTCCTCGCCAAGTATCAGCTCCACGGCCTGCTCTGCGACGGTGAGTCTGTTGCCCGCGCTCTCCCGGTTGTCGTCGCTCATTCTTTCACCTAATACAGACATGGGACTCGGCAAGACCCTCCAATCGATCTGCATCCTCGCCAGCATGCACCACGAGCGCGGCGAGCGACACAAGGCAACGGGATCGCTCGACACGGTTCACCTCCCCTCGCTCATCATCTGCCCACCGACGCTCACCGGCCACTGGAAGCACGAGATCAACACCTACGCCAAGAACCTTCGCCCGCTTATCTATACGGGAGCCAAGGCGGAGCGCGAGCGTCTGGTCGCCTCCTTCAAGAAGTACGACGCCGTCATCATGTCCTACGACATTGCTCGCAACGACATCGACTCGCTCGGCGCTCTCGACTGGCACTACTGCATCCTCGACGAGGGTCACGTCATCAAGAACGGCAAGACGAAGCTCACCAAGGCCGTCAAGAGCATCAAGGCGATCCACCGCCTCATCCTCTCGGGCACGCCCATCCAGAACAACGTCCTCGAGCTGTGGAGTCTCTTCGACTTCCTCATGCCAGGTTTCCTCGGATCGGAGAAGGCCTTCAACGACCGCTTCGGCAAGCCCATCGCCGCCAGTCGAGACGCCAAGAGCTCGTCGAAGGAGCAGGAGGCCGGCGCGCTCGCTCTCGAGGCGCTCCACAAGCAGGTGCTTCCCTTCCTCCTTCGTCGACTCAAGGAGGACGTCCTCGACGATCTGCCGCCCAAGATCATCCAGGACTACTACTGCGAGCTCTCGCCGCTGCAGAAGCAGCTTTACGACGACTTTTCGACCACGCAGGCTCAGCAGGTCGTCGGCGAGGTGTCGAGCGGCGGCGGCAAGCCTCAGCACGTCTTCCAGGCGCTGCAGTACCTTCGCAAGCTCGTCAACCACCCCACCCTCGTCATCAAACCCGAGCTGGCTCACCACCAGGCCGTCGTCGCCAAGATTGAGCAGGGAGGAGGGTCGCTACGAGATACCGAGCATGCGCCGAAGCTCGGGGCTTTGAGGTGCGCTGCCGTTGACTACTGAGTTGCTAGCTCTTTCGCTCACCCTCTTTCCGTTCTTCTACAGGCAAATCCTCCTGGACTGTGGTATCGGCGCCCCTTCAACCGATGCCGATCCAACGACCGAGGCCGTCTCTCAGCACCGCGTCCTCATCTTCTGCCAGCTCAAGCAGATGCTCGACATTGTCGAAAACGACCTCTTCAAGGCTTTGATGCCCAGCGTCACCTACATGCGCATGGACGGCGCCACCGACGTCTCGAAGCGCCACGCCATTACGCAGACGTTCAACGCCGATCCTTCCATCGACTGCCTCCTCCTCACCACCCACGTCGGAGGTCTCGGACTCAACCTCACGGGCGCCGACACGGTCATCTTCGTCGAACATGACTGGAACCCGATGAAAGATCTGCAGGCAATGGACCGCGCCCATCGTCTCGGGCAGAAAAAGGTCGTCAACGTCTACCGTCTGATCATGCGCGGCACCCTCGAGGAGAAGATCATGGGGTGAGCGGTGAAGTGCTCGTGGCTCTGTGATGGCGACTCGAGCGCTGACTCTCTTCTCCTCTTCCGCCCTCGACAGCCTACAACGCTTCAAGCTCAACATCGCCTCGTCAGTCGTCACTCAGCAAAATTCGGACCTCGCCTCGCTCGGTACCGACCAAATCCTCGACCTCTTCAACGTCTCGGCGGAGGATGCTCCTCCCGTCGTCGCCAAGGACCGCCCCGTCGGCCAGAAGGCCCTTCTCGAAGGTCTCGGAGATATGCAGGACGAGGGAGAGTGTACGTTCACGCTTCTTAAACCGCTACAGCCTCGCGCCGAAGCTGATACACCCGTCTTTCGCCCTTACAGACCAAGATCTCGACTTCTCGGCGTTCCAAGCCTCGCTCAACGCCTGATTTTCTTAGTAGCAAATACCCTTGTAGCTCGTTCTTCCCTTTTTGTCGCAACTCATACCTCTTTCGTTTTTCTCTCCCTTCTTTGCTGCTGCCTGTATACAGAGTTCCAGCCACGCGACAGAAAGATAACCGAGAACATGGCTTTCGAGGGCTCCGATAGAGGGGTGTCGATCTGCAGCTTCTTGTAGAGACCAGGGAGAGGCTTTAGGTGGATTTCAATGCACAAGCGAGAAAAGGGATTGAGAACCGAGACTCGTTACAAGAAGCGCGAAGGGCCTTTGCAGCTTGGAGGGCACTTGAGCTTGAGCCGAGGCCGCCAGAGCACTTTCCCTCTCGCCTTGTCCTCCTCGCGCCCACAACCTTCGTCAGCAGTCGCCGATCAGCTACAAGTCGGCTTCGTCCATTCAGGTCGCGTCTATCGAGTGCTTGCTGGCAAGCTACAGCCCCGAACAGCGCGTCTCGTGCGTATCCGACTCTCTCGTCTCTTGGAAAAGCCGTGCTGACGCCCTTCCTACGCTGCAGCTCGACTTCAGAGCGCTGCTAAACCACCTACTGGCGTCATGTCGCGCTACCAGTCGCCCTCCTCTCGATTCCACGAAGCTGCAGTCTCGCACCCTTCGCCCGCCCGCCAAGCCTCGTACGGTTCGCCCTACAATGACAGCTCCTACCAGCAGCCTCGGAGCTATCAGGAAGAAGAGCCCCTGGTGCGCTGCTCTACATGCGGGCAAGAGCTCGCGATGCACGCTTTGGCCGACCACGTCTGCGAGCAGCGGAGGGATGAACGAGGGCGACCATCGGAAGGCTTGAGGGTCGACGTCAAGGCTGCAGGATCTAGAGGAGCTGCTTATGGAACCGACCTCTCTGCTCGCAGCCCCATGTACCCAGGTGAGCTCTTGCTGTCGGCTGTGGGGGCCCGAGCCCCGACAGCAAGCTGAGGCTAATCGTGCAATACCCTACATTCTGCAGGTCATCTCGATCCCACACCACCGCACACTCCCAACTCTCGACCTGCTTCCCCTTCTGGCTACACCGGCAACGAGGAGCTGTCGCGGTCCGCCTCCAGCGTCTCCTCCGCCTCTTCCAACGGCGGCAAGCTCCCCTTTTTCGAAAAGTACAAGAACATGGTCAGCAACAACGGAGCTGCCGGAGTCGCTGGCATCGGCAGTGGGGGCATGTCACGCAGTCAACCATCCGACAACCTCGCTCAGCCGTTCGCCGCTCGAGGAGCTCCGTCTCCAGGCGCCCCTTCGCCCGGCTGGGCTCCTTCCTTCGGCCTCCCACCCCTTTCGCTCCCAATTTTCCCTCCCGCACCTCGCCCGTCACCTCCGAACGCCCTCGCCAGCGTGTGGACAGCGCCGCCAACAGCTCGGCGAGTCAACCTTCGCCTTCGCAGACCTCCTTCCGTTCCGATGCTCGCCCTCAGCAAGAGACGCCAGCCTCCTCGATCCGCTCCAATACACCACCTCGCTCCCGCAAGGTCTCTGTGAACGATCGAGGAGCTCCTCCCCAGCACGAGGACAACGAGGAGTCGGAGCTGGCCTACGACCGAGAGGACAACCGCCGAACGATCACCGGCTCCCACTCTACTCCAACTCACCTCGCCTCCTACGCTCCCTCAAATCCTGCTCTCCAACCTCGTCGACCTCAACACGCCCCTCCGCCTCAGCAATCACCTCAGCCTCAGCCAGCTCCTCGCAGCTACCCTCCCCAGCCCTCCGTGACATCCACCCGACCTGCAAATCCACGAACAGCAACTGGCGGCTCCTCCTCGACCGCTACTACCATGACCCGTTCCCCAACCGGCGCCTCGGCCGACCTCGACGCCTGCCTCGAGGATTTGAGGATCATGACCGAGAGTGGCGACGAAGAGACAGACGGCGGGCCACCTCCACGACCACCCGTTGCTCTCCCTTACTCGCACTCCTCGCCCACACTTACCTCGAGGGCGGCTCCATCTCCCATCAACGGCTCAACCAGCGGGAGCCGAACGGCGCCTCTGGCCGCGCCCGCCGAGCGATGCACAACCTGTCGGAAGGGTGTGAGCGGCAACGAGATGCAGAAGGGAGGAGACGGCCACGTCTTCTGCAGGAGCTGCTATGCTGAGAGGTTCTTGCCCGACTGCAGGCGCTGTCGGCGCAAGATTGAGGGGGGAGCGGTCACTAGCTCGGATGGAAAGGTCGCCGGCAAGGTGAGTCGAATCGTAGGCGCACTCATTTGCCGAAAGAGCTTTGCTGACCCTCTCCAACCTTTGGCAGTATCATCCCAAGTGCTTCACTTGCTGGGAGTGCTCGGCTTCGTTCGCAGGATCCGAGTTCTACGTCTTGTGAGCTCCTCTGAGCCCATTTCTTCCACTTCGAACGCTGACCTTACCGGTATCTATCACAGCGATCAACGACCGTACTGCCAACAGCACTGGCACGCTCTCAACGGCTCGCTTTGCGCAAACCCTCAGTGTGGCTCGCCAATCGAAGGTCCCTGCGTATCGCTCGTCGGCGAGGAGAATGGCGGTGGAGGTCGCTGTGAGTTCTCTCGTCTCTCTTTCGCCTCTCGATCTCGCTGACCTCCCTCCAACTCACAGACCACCCCGAGCACTTCGGCTGCTCGACCTGCTCCGAGCTGCTGCCCGAGCATCACTTTGTCGTCAACGGTCTCCCATACTGCGAGCGACACTCTCAGGGACCTCCACCGACGGCGCGGCCGAGGAAGGCGGGTCAGCAGGAGCCAGCGGCGGCGAGGGCGAGGAAGAGGCAGACGATCATCACGAGGAGGTGAAGGGAGAGGAGGAGCAGTCATCTTTATTACCCCGCATACCCTCGCATTCGCTTGCAGTTTATATCCACGTTTTATTGGTCGTCTTGGTGGTGAGGCGAGCTTGAGAGAACCGAATGATGCAACCCTTCGAGAGCAGCGAACGCCGAGCTTGACTCTGTTCCCGATTGCGCGAGGGAGGCTGCTGGTGAACTGTTGATAGATGGTGCACTGATGGGGTATACTACGCAAGCAGTCGAGACGGGTTTCTCCCTCCCTTTCTCCATTCCCCTCTTCTCCGATCCCTCCTCCCCCGTCGTCCTCACTCCCTCTCCTCCCTCAACCTCCTTACCAGCTCCTCCAGCTCCCCGCTCCTCTCCTTCGCCCTTCTCGCCTCCTCTCTCGCCCTCTTCTCCACATCCTGCAACTCGACCTCCCTCTCAATGATGCGCTGCTCCATGCTCCTCAACAAGGTCTGCACAGCATCGAGGTGGGATCGCAGAGCTTGAGGAGTGAGGAGCGAAGCATTCTCTGCTGGTGCACCCTCCGCATCTCCCTCCATGTCGGCCGAATCCCGCTCCTCGGTCGGCGACGATTCCTCGAGCGAGTCGCTGATTCGTCGCCGCAGGGGCAGGTTTCCGTTGGGTGTGGCGAGTAGGCTCTGGCGTCCACTGAGCTTGCCGCGTAGTGCTGGGGAGGAGAGAGCGGCGGCGGAAGCGGCGGAGGTTGTGATGGACGAGAGGGGGGAGCCGAAGAGGGAGGTCTCCCAGTCGTGGCCAAAGGTGCGAGCGAGAAAGTCGGTGAGGCGACGGAGTCTGCAGTGAAATTTTCGAAGTGAGTAGGGGTCCGAGGAGGGCTTGAGGGAGGCTGTCGACGTACTGGCGCTTGAGAGCTTCGCGCTCGGCTTGGTCCTTCTCCGACTGAGCTTGATAGCCGCCTGTGGGGGGAGGGGAGGTCAGCGGTAGTCTCTCTCTAGTCGTCGGTGCATCGCAATCACTCAATAACCGCTCCTGGCTGCTCGGCGAAGGGGGTCGAAACGGTCAGCTCCCCTTCTCAACACAGCTCAGCGAGACTCACTCGGCAAAGCTCCTCTCGAGCTCCTCCAACTGTTTAGCATCCAACGCTGATCCCCCCGACCCTCCTGCCGCTTTCTTAGCAGCATCCCTCTCCCTCTCCGCTCGTTCCGCCCTCATCGCCAGCTCGCTCTTCTCCTTCTGTAGCTGAGCAACCTGCCTCCTGAGCTTGGCCAGCTCTTGATCCTCATCTCCCCTCATGCTCGAGCTGCTACTGGTGCTGCTAATGCCTCGTAGTGGAGGACGAGGTCGCGGTGTGTCCATGGTTGAAGGATCGAGTTCCTGCTCCTCGTCGTCGTCGCTGCGAGATGCTGTAGGTAATCCGGTAAGGCCCAAAGTAGCGGAAATTGCTGCAACTGCTAGCTTGGCGTCTCTCGCCGCTTGCATTGAGCTGAGCGAGCTGGAGTGGGCGTGGGAGGGGCGAGCGCCGGCTGGACGAGGGACGTTGGTACTTCGATGCAGGGTGCGGCCTTGAGGTCTTGTTAACGTGTCGTTGAGTGAAAGAGGTACAAATGACGGAGGCGGCGAGTCGGTCATGGTAGAAACGAGACGAGAATGAGGAGAGAGCCAAGCTCGCTCGAGCGCTCGCGGAGGACCAAGGCGAGGCGAAATTCGAATGTTGCAGGACGAGCGAGAGCTAAATCACAGAGAAGAGAAATGATTCGAGGGTACTATACAATCTGAAATCTGAGAAAGAGCACTTTGATAGAGGCAAGCCAACAGGAAACGTCCATCTCTCCGCCGAAACCCGCTCGTTCTGTCCTCCTCCGCCTGCTAGCTAGCGCACAACAATCTTCTGCTCGTCCTCCTCGCTCGTTCAACCGAGCTCGACAGCTCAAGCCTTGCTCTTCTTCTTGTTGGGCACGGGCATCGAAATGGATCCCGTCGAAGCGCTCCTCTTCATCCTCGCGGCCGTATCCTCCGCCTCGACCTGCTGATCCTCCTCGCCCTCCTCACCACTGTCGGCTCCACCGCCGAATCGCGCGCGACTAGCGACCGAGCGACTCCTCATCCTCCTGCTCTTGCTTCCACCGGCCCTCCTCCTCCTTCCCATCTCCTGCTGATGATTGACGGGTGTCCTCGCCCACGCAGAGATGAAGACGATCCTTTTCGCCTTGCGGTTGTAGAGGAAGTGGAAGGTGGACCAGAGGAGGCCGCCGGTGGAAGGGTCGTCCGAGGTGCCAAAGTATTCCTCGGAATCGGCGATGGAAGTGGGCGTACCGGGGACGGCAGTGCCGGGGAAGATGGAAGAGATGGACTTCATGGGAGTGGAAGGACGGGTGTACCAGGCTGGGATGTCGGAGCGGGAGGAGAAGGAGGAAGCTCCGCCGCCGCGAGTGGACGAGTGGTTGCCGAGTTGTCCGCCGTGAGGGTGGTGGTTCGACGAGTGCTCCAGTCCTTCCATCTCCCAGTTCATACCGCCGTCGCTATCCCTCTCGAACGCGTCAGGGTCGTCTCCATCATCATCCGACTCGTCGTCCGATTCGACGGCGTGAGGGTCGGAATCCATGTCGGGGGTGTAGGAGAAGACCTCGCACTCGGCGAGATCGATGATGGGGTCGAGGACTTGGCGAAGGAAGGGGTTGGTAGGGATGGCGTCGCCTTCGAGGTGGTGGCCGGTGGTGGAGTGCTGAGTCGGGGTGGTGCCAGGGAGGGAGATGGGGTCGGAGAAGGGCGACGAAGGGAAGGCGAAGGAAGAGGAAGGGGGGTAGGTCGAGAAGGACCTCTGCGCGGTGGGCGAGCGGAGGTGATCCAACGCTCCCGAGAGCGAAGCGAGCACAGCTCGGGGTCCTTCCTCGCGCCTAAACTCCTCCGGCCTGACCTTGGAGAAGTCATGGTCGGGGAAGGCGACGTTGAGCAGTCCAATGAGAAGCCAGAGCGTCTTCCTAGACTCCCTCTTGTCGAGAGGACCGAACGCCGAATCGAGCAATCCTTGGTGCTGCTCGGGAGGGGAGACCGAAGTCGAGTGGGAGATGTCCTGAATGAGCTCCGATTCGAGCGTCTTGAAGAGCTTGCGCTCGCGAGCGACGGCCTTGCAAGAGTAGGCTTCCACTAGGGTCGAAACGCGCAGGGTCGGCGTCGACAGGTTGAGGGCGCGGGAGAGAACGTCGAGCTCCGAGATTTCGAGGAACTGTAGTCGAGTAGATGTTGGTTAGCTCGACTTGTTCTTTGATTCCTCCCCCGAGGAAGGGATCGGTGCGAGAGTTGCTCGCCTTCATGGTATCCTTGCGGGGCGAGAAGGGCGCTTATCGAGGAGGCGGGCGGGCGAGGCTGGGGGAGGGTGGCCAGGTGGCGTTGGTCGCTGTATGCGAGATGTGGGGAGGGATTCGAGGTGTTGCGGAGGGCGCTTGATGGGCTACAGGCGTTGGAAACGATTCGACGAAGCGGGTCAGCTGAGTGTCTTGGGGGGGCGGATCCGAGGGGGGAGAGTCGGACGCACCTTGTAAGGATGGCGTAAGGTGTGTAGGAGGGGTCGGAGGGGGATAGGAAGAGGGCTGTAGGCGAGCAGGAGCACGTCAGAGAGGTCCCTGTACGAGCGCCGAACGCCGAAAGAAGCGCACTTGAAGACTACGGCACTTGAACCACTCTGAAGGGAGCGTGGGCTTGGAAGGGGAGCGACGGTGTACGATATCGGCGCTGTAGGTGAGTGTGTCGGGTGGTTCACTGCCTAGAATTGTGAGGAATCATAGACGGTTGAGAGACGGGACGAGACGAGGGAATGGCAGGAAGCAGAGAGTAGCCTGGCGAGTCTCGAAGGGGAAGGTGAGTGTTTGAACCCCTCATCATCGACTACCAGCGTAGCAGAGTGAGCAACAGAGATGCAGTACACCTCTGTAGCACTACAACTACACTTTGCATCCCTCCCAATGCCCCGAAACGCGTCGACCGAGCCCCTCCCGAGTCGCTCTTCGCCCTTGCTTCCGCACGTGCTCCTCGTCGTTCTCAAGCCCAGTTGAACGTGCCAGGCTGGCTCCGAGCGATGAGTGTAGCCTGTGATAGCCACTGGAGCCCGCTAGGACGTGCTCCGGACGCGCCAAGCTAGCCCGAGCCTTCCCCTCCCCTCCGAGTCATCTTGGTGGACTTGAAAGGGCGCGTCGATCTGTGTTGTGCTAGTCGGAAATGGTGTAGAAGGTGGCTGATATGAATGAGAACATATTACCGAGCGAGCAAGCCCACGGGAGTGAGAGCTTATGGCGATTTCGGCGATCGAGGAGAGCGTTCGGCGGAGCTGAGGCGGGCTGGTGAGGGAGCAATGGATAGAAGGGGTGAGATGAGTGAGGTGAGGGAAGTTGAAACCTGGTGGAAGTCAGTGGGCTCCTCGAAAGACCTTTGAGAGCGCCTGAGTCAACTCAGCCCGTCCGGCTACCCCTCGCCGAACGAGTCACTCCCTTCGCCCTCGAGTATTAGCAGTCTCAGCCTGTGAAAGAGGATACAAACATACTTTGACAACATACTGCTACTGCTACCGAGCCATCTGCATGTCTCCTCTAACCGCCGTGCAGCGTAGAAATGAAGACAATCTCATCCCCCTCGGCCAGCTCGTACTCGAGCTCGCCTTCGAGCTCCCAGTCGGTCGAGTTGATAAGGATGAGGATCCCTGGTCGACTGTTGATGATGAAAGCGTTCAGGCGGAGAGCGTCAGCTCCATCTCCATCTCCCTCCGACCTCGAGAAAGCCTTCGCACAGGCTCGTCACGAAACGTACATGGTTTCCCCCTGCGAAAACAATTCCGGCCGATTCTTGTCGTCCAGCAAGTACTCTCGTAGCCACCAGATCAAGTAGCGAATGTCGGTCTGTTTGCCCTGTAGCGGAGCAGGAGCAGTTGTAGGTGCCGGCGAGCTGGAAGAGGTGGGGGCGATGGACGGCGGGTCGTAGAAGCGAGGAATTTGGATGCTGTGCGAGTGCTGGTGGCAGAATAAGAGCTCCATGCCACCGCTGTAGGTGCATAGTCGCAGATGCTCAGTGTCAGCGCAGAGAACGGCGAGCTCGACGAGGAGGAAAGAAAGCGCTGACCCGAATTCGACGGTGAGAGAGATCTTGGGTCCTGCTTCCGAGCTAGAGGTGGATGATTCTGTAGCCATGTAAAGCTGTTCTGACTGCTGCACGAGCGAGCCAAGTTCCGAGAGCAAGTGAGAGCGGGACGGAAAGCCCTTTGCTGGCACTGGCGCGAAGCTCTCCAAGTCGGAAGAGGGGCCTGACCTCGCTCTTCTTCCTTCGTCTCTTCACCTCGGTGCTCGCCTCGTCTCGTCTCGCAGTTCAGCTTTCGTTGCTGTTCCCTGTCCGCCTTGCTCGGCTGCTGTAGCTCATTCACTCTTTCAACCTCGCTCCCCATCGCCGATCTCCAGCGCCCCCATTCGGCCATGTCGGCTTCGAAACCAGCTCCCGTGTGGTGGAGCAATGCTACCTTTTTCATAGGGATGCACCTGCTCGCTCTGTACGGCATCACCACCCTTTCGCCGTGGAGCCAGCTCAGTTGGAGCACATTCGCGTAAGTCGGGCTCGTTCTGCTTCCAGTAGCAGCGGTAGAGCTCCTGCTGATCACTGAATTACCGCAACAGCCTCTGTCTTACCTCTTGGCAACTCGCTACCTTTGGGTAAGCTCTTGCATCCTCAACAGCGATCGCCGCCCCGCCTCCCAACGCAAGCCCCACTCGCTGACCTCGCTCTACGCCTCTGCAGCGTCACAATAGGCTACCATCGACTATGGTCCCATCGCTCTTTTTCGGCTAGTCTACCCCTGCGAGTCGTGCTCGCTGGGATGGGCTGCTTGGGATTCCAAGGGAGCATCAAGTGAGTTCCGAGTACCGCTACTCGAAATCGACGCCAGTGAGCTGAGTCTCGCACCACTCGTCCGTGCAGATGGTGGGTCCTGAGGCATCGCCTACACCACCGCTACACCGATACCTCGAGCGATCCGTAGGTTTCTTGCTTTCCCGAGTCGAGACCGATCGCCGAGCTTACCTTCCTCTCGTCCCTCGCGACAGCTACAACGCCAAACAAGGCCTCTACCACTCGCACATGGGTTGGATCTTCCGAAAACCAAATTATCCTCGAATGGCTCTGGTCGACCGCAAGGATTTGGAAGCAGACCCAGGTGACTATCGCTACTTCCTCCCTCGCTAGAGCCCGTCTAACCTCCCATCTCGCACACAGTCGTTCGATTTCAGCATCGCTACTACATCCCTCTCACCCTCGGCCTAGGACTTGGGGCACCAACCCTCGTTGGCGGGCTTTGGGGCGATTCCCTCGGCGGCTTCATTTGGGGCGGGGTGAGCTCTTACGGCTCCTTTTGCGTCGCCGATCAAACGATCTGACTGCCTGCTCTTTCCACAGATCATCGCCCGTCTCCTCATCTGGCACTGCACGTTCGCCATCAACTCGTTTGCCCATTTTCTCGGCGAGCAAGCGTACTCGGAGGATGTGACTGCCAGGGGGAATATGGTGAGTGCTTCTGTATAGTCAACTATAGCAAGCGACGATCGGAGCTTACTCTGCTCTCTTGGACTCCATACAGCTCCTCGCCGTCGTGACCGGCGGAGAGGCGAACCAGTGAGTCGGCTTCGGTGAACGCTTTCACTAGACCTTGCTGACCTCTTCGTCTCCCAGCAACTACCACCATGCGTACGGCCTATTCCAGCTGCCTCTATTAGTCTCGCAAGTTCATCTCGGCCTTCGCAACTGACTTGCGCTCCTTCACCCGCTCAGCTTTCCAAAAGACTACCGAAACGGCCCTCGCGTCCTCGACTGGGATCCTACCAAGTACGCCTCGTCTCCTACAACCCTCTCTTATCTCCCTCGCCCTTGCTGACTCCTCCCCTTCTCCTTCACCTCGACCCCAGATGGACCATCTTCACCCTCCACCGTCTCTTCCCCTCCCTCATCCCCCGCGTGCACCAAACGCCCGAGTCCGAGATCCTCAAAGCCCGCGCCCACGTCCTGGAAGGTCGCGCGACCCGTGCTCGAGCTCAAGAGGGCGAGTCGTCCTTTGCTCGATGGGGGCAGTTCGCCGAGAGCGAGGAGGGCGAGGGGAGCGAGAGTAGTGCGGTGGAGGAAGGGGGAAGTACGACGGGGAGTGGTGGGAGTAGTGAGAACGAGGAGAGGTGGGAGGGTGGGGCTGATGAGCTGTTGGAGGGAGTGGAGGTGAATTCGAGGAGGAAGATGAGGGGCGGGAGGAGTGGTGGAGGAGGCAAGGGTGGCCTACCGCGGTGGACCAGGAAGGAGATGGTTCAGCGGGTCTCCTCGCGCAGGACGGACTCGGCGGAGGAGGCGCAGCCCCTCTTGCTCCTTCTCGAGGGTTTCGCCGTCGACGTGACGAGCTACGCCGAGGAGCATCCTGGAGGAGTGGCCATCCTCCGCGAGTTTGCCGTTGGGGAGAAGGAAGGCGTCAAGGATGCTACAGAATCATTCTTGGAGCTGAATGACCATGGTTGGTCGGCGAGGGAGAAGATTAGGGGGCTGAGGGTCGCTAGGATCGTCGATTAGTAGTGCTAGCTCCCTCCTGTTTCTTTGTGTAGTGCAACAAATTGCTTCAGCTGTGATGTATTTCTGGCTGCAGTGTGATTTGATTGGACGTTGCTGGATGCGCTCACCGGAGGCCTGGGAAAGGCGATCGAGAGAGCGTCGCGGGGGCGTCGTTCGAGTCGTCTAGAAATGGCTTTCGTGCTTCGACCGCTCACTGCTTGAACAAGACGACACCATGCTCTGCAACACAAGCGTACGAAGTGGCGGCTTTGGTCCCATGGAAGGCTCGCACCTTGTAAGGGCTACAGCTGCTCGTTGCGAAGCGTTGCGCTCCAGCTGACCGCTCTTCTTGCTCCTCACAGACGACGTGCTTTGTAGACGTAGTTCTCGTCCCCTTGCCTTCATGGCTGCTCCTTCTTCTCGGGTTGCCCATCCTCCTCATTACCGCCCGCCGCTCCGCCTCACCCCTTCCTCGCGCCCGCCTCCCCTTCCGCATCCTCTCCATCGCCTACATCGTCCTCGTCGCTGCGCTCCTCGCCATGCAGGTGTTGGAGATCGTCAGGCTCGCGCTCAGTAAGAGTGGAGTAGGATTGACCCCCTTTGACGTCGTGGGAACGCTGGTCGTCTTTGCGCTGCTCTGGGCGAGGGGGAAGGGAAGGATGCACGCCAAGAAGGTCGGTGGCGTGTTGGTCGTGTACTGGGCTCTTTGTGAGTGGATTGATGGGCTGACTGAGACCCACCGTGCTGACCTCTCCTACTTCAGTGGTCGCCTTCCAGGCTGCCAAGGTCCGTCTCGGACCTCGTTCACCTTTCCCGCTCTTCGAGCTGCACGACTGATCTTGGTTTCACACTACAGGTGGACGCTCTCGTTGCGGTGGAGAAGGCGGCCAAGACAATGGGCGACAAGGGTCCCTCCAAGGTTCGTCCTAAATGAGTCGAGCTCGGCGCTCGCCATTCCCTCTCGTGCTGAACTTCTCGCCTTCGTTCTTCTGCTGCAGTATCCATACAGCGACATGTCTCTTGACAATTATGTCATCCTCGGTGAGCTGCTCTCAGCCCTCAGCGAAAGTGGAGCATCCAGTTGACCCCATCTCTCTTTTTCGCGCTCGAACAGGCCTCTACGCCGTCTTCTTCATCTATGAGGGAGCGCGACTCTTCCGCAAGACTCCTACCACCACTCACGCTTCCGAAGGGATGGGGATGGACGAGCCTATGATGAGCAAGGCCGGAACTCGGCGGACGGCGGAAGCTTGACTCGGCAACGAGGCTCAATTGTAACCTTAATAACCTATCGTCCTGCATTGCCATTCTCACTAATACTGCCACTGTACGTTATGAGCCGCATCCAACTCGTGGATCAACTTGTACGACTTGACATGCTGTTCGGCGCTCGACTGGTCGACGAAGTCGGTGGCTCCTCCCGACTGTGAAAGTTCAGTTGATCAGCAACAAACCTCAAGAGAGGTAAAAACTGCACCCACCTTGACGAGCAACCACTTCATCCACAAGGGCACGGCGCGCACGGCGGGGAGAGCGAACCCAGCGAAGAAGGGAGGGGTCCACTGCGCCGAGAGGCCGCTCTCGATGATTCGAACGATACCTTGGGCGACCGCCTTGGCGGAGAGGGTAGGCATAAGGCTATGAAGCAAGATTGGTAAGTGTGATGGGCTGGGTAGAGCGAGAAGAAGCTCACAACTGGACGGGCGCATCATTGAGCAAATCGCCGAAGTCGGTGGCGACCTTCAGAGGACAAATCACGGAGGTGCGAACGTTAGATGCGTTGTATCTACAGATTAAGATGGTAAGTGCGGCCTTCTCGAAGCCACAAATGGCGCAGGTCAACCTACCGATGAGCGAGCTCCTCGACGAGCACTTCGTGGTAGGCCAGCACGCCGGCTTTGGAGGCAGCGTAGGCTCCTACAGGCGGAGGTAATAGTCAGATCTACTCTTCTGCTTTTTCCGACTACAGAACCACTCACCGAGCTGAGGAACCGAAAGGTAGGCGCCCGAGGACGACATCTGCGAAAGCGAAAGGTCAGCTCGGGGCCCAATTGCGACGAGGCGAAGACTTACGGTCATGACGTGTCCATGACTGTGGGATGCAACGGTCAGCTACTGTCTCTATGCTCTACCCAAGAGCTCACTTGATCGAAACGACTGTCAAGAGGCAAGGTCAGCCCTCGGCGATGGGCTTGGCGCTGTTCCAGAGACTCACTGTGAGGCAAAAACTCTCGTAGAATGTTGTGAGCGCCAACAACGTTGATCTTCAAAGTGAGTTCGAGCTGCTGGGATGTGGTGTCGAGAAGAGTGGAGCCACGGACAATGCCGGCGAGGTTGAGCTGGAGAAAAGAGGAGTCAGCGGGCTGGTGGGCGATTCAAAGAGTAAAACAGTTGACCTACAATGATAGTCGGGTGTCCAATCTTTGGTGTTGATCTTTTGGTCAGCCCTATGCGAGAGTAAGGAGGGCACTGCAGCTCACCTCGGCGCGAATCTGCTCGGCGGCTTCGGCGATGGCAATCGTGTCCGTCACGTCGCATTTGTAGTACTTGACGTTCTCTGTAGATCGAGGGTGAGTGTTAATCCCCTTGCTTCCCTCTCTAGACCTTCTGCGACTCACCAACAGGCTGAGCTGATGAGACGACATCGAGCACCGCTACCTTGTTCGTCTTCACTGCCAAAAGCTCTACAACCTGTTTCCCGATCCCTGTAGCGCCTCCCGTGACCAGAACGACGTCTCCATTTCCCTGATCGAAACTCCAAACCGGACAATCGCGCCTCCAGCCGTGATTCGAGACGAGGCGATTGAGCGCTCGGTGAACCGTCCGGACGGCGACAAGTCCGAGCAGACCGGCGAGAGCACGATGTTGGTACAAGTGTTGGAGGACTTGGGGGGTGGTGATGCTCTTGGAGAGGCCTTGCGACTTGTAGAAGGAGTAGCCGACGAGAAGTGCGGCGCCCGGGGCGGAAAGAAGGGTCTGGTCGATGAGCGAGACCACGCTGAGAGGAGGGCGGGTCAGCTGTGCAAGATGAGAGCTCGGGATGCACTCACTGGTCGAGCGAGATGAGAGGACCCACTCGACGTTGGGTCGACATGGTTGTGGACGGAAGGAAAGGAAGAAGGTGCGCCCCGCCAAAGGGCATTCGGCCGCCGGGGAGAGGGGGTCGCCGTCGTGAGAGACGTATACTCCACGCTTCCTTGCGCGGAGATGAATGGCTAGTCTGATAGAAGCCGGAGCCGTCGCTGTAGAACCTGCGAGGGACGAGCGAGCGCCGAGGTTTGCTGGAGTCGAGGAAAGGGAGCTCGGCGATGGTGTGCAATGGCTGCAGCAGTACTCGCACACGCACGAATGGGGTCTCAGCGGGTAACGACTCATTCAGAGAGATGCTGAGCGTATTATGTATCGAGCGAAGAGCCGCTGCGCCTGCATCCTAGTCGACCGAGCTTGAGGTGCTCGCCGGAGTGTCCTTTTCGGCCATCTCTCGATCCGATGAGTCTCACTGATGACCATTGAAGTTGCGGATACAGCTGCACCCCCTGGACTCCATCCTTGCGCTTATACGGGCGCGCAAGCCGCCTTCACCATCCGCCGAGCACGAAGGGAACGAGGCTCGACTCGCCCGCCGAGGCAGCCAGCGGTTCCTCTCAAGAGACTACATCGCTCGCGTATGATCTGAATCTTCGCTTAGGGAGCTATCAGTCGGCAGCCGCTGTAACGGGCTGTGGATACCATGGCGGAGGTTGAGCTCGGCGGAGAGATTGACTCAGCTTTGAATGGCTTGCGACGTCGAAGGCGAGAAGACAAGAGTTGAAAGAGGTAGAGCAACGGACAAGTAGCTGTTCTCGCTTCGTTGCCACTCGAAAAGATTGCATGCCGAGTAGCTGAGGCTCTCCGAGAGCCTGCGAAGCCCTTCGCGCTGTCTCTGCGGCTCTGCCTCGACCGAATTCTAGTCGAATCACCGTTGGTGATTAGCTACTTCCTTTCGCGCCGAGCGCACCTGAACAGCGCACGAGGGTAGGTTGAGTCTTTGTCCGCCTTCCCTAGAGCTTGACGCAGCGCTCAACTCGCTCTCTTCTGCCCACACGTTCTGCTCGACTCGCTCGAGCAGTCTATCGCCCTACAACTCTACACAAAGAGACCAGCCCGACCTACTCCGGCGCTCTGTAACTCATCCTCGCCGCTCTCACTCGCCAGCCCAGCCCTCGATCTCTCCCCTCCTCGTCAATCACGTCGTCCCGCCGCCGCCGCACCCTCTCCCTTCGTACCAAGCTACAGCATCGAGTCTAGATGAGCGCCAAAGCTGTACCTCGCTCACGGCCGGAGGCACAACGTCCAACCACCTCAGCTCGACGAGCGCCCTACCCCGCCGCCACTAACAGACAAGGCTACAACTCGCGGCAAGCCCCCTCGTCAACGTACTACAGCGTAGAGCAACTCCAGAACGGCCAAGAAGTCATCACCATCGAGGACACTCCAACTCCCGAGCCTGGCGCTGCTGCTGCAGGCGCCCTCGCCTCTGGCAGCGGCGCTCGCTACGGAGGGGGAGGGATCGCCGAACCAGCGGCCAAGCGGCGCAAGAGCGATGGAGTGCACATCTCGGACAACCCTTACGTCGCTTCAAGCTCGTCTAGCTCGCGGGCCAAGCAGCCTCCGCCAGCCTACCACGCCAACAACGTCAACGGCGCCTCTGCTTCAGGGAGCACGAGCAAGAACAAGCGCAAGCATGCACACGATCCCTACGAGGACTACTCGGATCGGAGCAGTGCCCGAGCGGTGAGTCTACAGCTTCTCTCTTCTCTCTCGGCCAGCGAAGGCCTTGCGTCCGAGTCGACGCTGACGCTGCTTGATTTGATCTCACAGTCGGGTCACCGTCCTTCACAGAAGGCGCGACCAGCAGAAGACCAGCAGGTGTGCGACAAGGAGGGTCACTACATCGTCCGGCCAGGAGCGACGGTGGGCGAGTGTAAGTCGTCGCTAGCTCGTCGTCTTGCTGCTCTTGAGCCGCTCACTGACTCGCTCGTTCGATACTATAGACACCATCAGCAAGCTCTTGGGCCAAGGAACGTTCGGCAAGGTCGTCGCGGCGACACACAACGGGAACAAGGGCAACTTCGCCGTCAAGATCATGTGAGCCCTCGGTCGCTTATCGTTGGACGATACAGCGTGCACTGCCACTGACCGCTCTTCCCTCGATAGTCGCAACGTCCCCAAGTACCGCGAGGCGAGTCGTGTGGAGTTGAGAGTGCTCGAGATGCTCAAGAAGGCGGATCCGAATAATCAGTAGTGCGTTTCGGCCGTCCTCTACCAACACACACGAATGCAAGGATGCTGACGAGTCCCTCCATTACAGCAAATGCATCACTCTCGTCCAGAATTTTGAGCATATCGGTCATGTCTGCTTCGCCACGCCGCTACTCGGTCCTTCGGTCTTCGATTTCCTCAAGGAGAACCAGTACAGCCCCTTCCCGTACAGCCACGTTCAGTCGTTCGCACGGCAATTACTCACTAGCGTCGGATGTACGTCACCCTACTCTCTCTCTGCGATCGAGCTCTGCTGACCTTCGGCGCTGGTCTCGTCCTCAGTCGTGCATCGGAAACGCTACGTCCACACCGACCTCAAGCCGGAGAACATTCTACTGGAGGATACGGCCTCGGACGTGATGTTGGATCCGGTATGTGTTCACCTGGTCTCGTCGCCGCCCGTCGCAGATTGCTGACCTTCGCTCGTCGTCGCAGATCACCAAGAAGTCGCGCAAGGTTCTTCGCGACACGACCATCCACCTCATCGACTTTGGTAGCGCTACTAGGGACGATGATTACCACGCTACCGTCGTTTCGACTCGGCATTACCGCGCGCCCGAAATCATTCTCGGTGAGCTCGCTACCCCTCCGCTACTCTGCGGACCGGCACGCTGACCCTTTTCCTACTTACAGGCCTCGGATGGGATCATCGCTGCGATCTGTGGTCCATCGGCTGCATCCTCGTCGAGTTCGTTACAGGCGAGGCGCTCTTCCAAACGCACGAGAACCTCGAGCATCTCGCCATGATGGAGAGGGTGTTCGGCAAGATGCCACCGTCATACGCCGACCTAGCCTACAGGTATGATCATCCCCTCGCTCTCGCTCTGCGCGTCGCTGACCTTCTCTTTCCCTCTGAGCAGGAAAGCCGAGGGCACCGAGCGGGCGCAGTGGTTCAACCCGCCAGTAGGTCGCTCCAAGCCGACTCTCCACTTCCCTCAGACGGCCACGACATCAAAACAGAGCAAGAAGTTTGTCGCGTCGATGAAGCCGTTGCAGGTTCGTCTTTCGCTCGCTCTTCTTCCCTTCCTCTCTCGCGCTCTCGCTGACAGCCGTCTGCACCCTGCAGAAAATCATCGGCGACGATGGAGGTCTCGTCAAAAGCCGGTTCCTCGAGCTCCTGGAAGGCCTACTCAAGTGGCGCGCCGAGGACCGCATCACCATCGACCAAGCGCTCAGTCTCCCCTTCTTCGCCATCACCCCCGACGACGACGGCAAGAACTCGTTCATGCCACAATGCCCTCCCCTTCCGGTCTGGGCCGCCGCACTACCTCCTTACCAGTCTCGAAGACAGGCTTAGATCGCCTCCCCATCTCTTTGTCTAGCTCTATCGTCCCTCGCCTCCTTTGCTTTCTCTCTGTTTGTTCCTCCTCCACCGATCTTGTGTGCTAGTATATCTCTCTGCGTTGTGGATTCGTTGCAACGATCAGGAACGTTCTCCTGTACGGTGCGAGAAGCGAGCGAGCGAGAGCCGAGAGGAGCAAAGCGAAAGATGATCCAAAGCTTGCTCGAGAGCGACAGATCGCAGGTCTCAAGGAGGACAGTGAAGTCGATAAGATCCACCTTCTATTACTGCTCAGTCGTTCCTATTCCTCGACTAGCAATTTCGCCTGCACAAAGCCCTTCAACACCTTCAACAGCTCCCCACTCACGCCGACGGCCTCTTTGCCTCCCTTGCCCCCACTTGCCTTCTCCAGCACGGCCACCAAATCTCCAGAGAGCTCGGTGGTAATCTCTCGGCGCATCGTCGCCGTCGCCCGCCGTACATCAGCGGCGGAAGCTGAAGCCGAGGATGGCGCATCGGTGAACATCCACAGGGCGAGTTGGGTAGCCGAGACGACGAGGATGCCCTCGAGGATTTGAGAAGCGTTTTGGCGCATGAGAGCAGCCGAGTAGGGCGGTAGAGGAGTGAGAGCCGAAGCTGGGGAGGGAGTGGTGTCGGCCGAGGGCGCGGAAGCAGCAGCTCGGAGAGTGTCTTGACAGAAAGAGGCGAGGTCGAAGAAGGTGCCGATTGATGTCTTCTGACTCGAGCTGACGGCGGCGGTCTGCGAAGAGAAGAGAGAGCGGTGAGCCGGCTGCTCGGCGAAGTCAAGACGAGCGCTACTCACCGGCATTACGATGGCGCGATCCACTCTCCACTCGCTCGGCTCCCGCAAAAGCGTCTCAAAGGCCTTGGTGTAGCCCAGCAGACTGTCGACGATGACCCTCGCGAGCTGCACCAGCGCCAGCGTCACGCCGGCGACGACGGGCTTCTTGCTCAGATCCTCTCCAGCATCCATCGCGGTGGTATCCTTCTCGATCCAGGCGCGCTCTTCGGGCGAAGTCGGCTCGATGAGGTTGGCGAGGTGGTTGGGGTGGAGGATGGCGTAGACGATGTGTTGCAGGAGGTTGAGCGCTTGCTCGGCAAAGTGTCCGGCGACCTCGGCGGTGGCGGCGGCAGGAGATCCGGCGGTGGGCTTGCGAGTCGAAGAGGCGGAGACGCTGGAGCGATGGATGAGGCCGTGCATGAGCGAGAGAGCGGTCGACAGCTCCTCGAGGCCGGGGAGGGTAAGGCTCGTCTCGGTGTCCCAGCTGAGAGCGGCGGCGATCTGCGCTCCGTACAGCCGTACGAAGCCCGTGACCTCTTGCTCGACGAACTGCGTCGACTCGCCGAGGGCCGAGATGAGAGAGACGACGAGGGCGAGCATCGACGTCCAGAGCTCATGTTGGGCGGTCCGGCCTCCACCTTCTTCCGACAGCACCCTGATGACGCCTGCCTCAGCGGACGCAGTGAGAGCATTGTTGGTGAGGGCGGTCATGAGTCCTTCGAGAGCCATGAGCTCGGCGGCGCGAGGAGTCGAGGCGGCCATGGCGAGACAGAGGTCGAGGACGTGTTGGGCGTAGAGGGGACGTCCATCGCCGAGGTGCTCCATGTAGACGAAGACCTCGAAGGCGCAGCGGAAGAGGTCGACCGACTGGCAGTGGGCGAGCCAGACCGAGGGAGAGGGGACGAAGGGTGAGGCGACGATCTGGGAGACGACCGAGACGGCGAGGGAGAGGTCTTGCTCGATCTCGCGGTCCTTGCGGGCGCGGGCGAGGACAAAGATGTCGCGAGTGGCCATGAGCATCACGCGAAGGATGATGTCGGTGGATTGGCCGAGCGACGACTTTTGCTCCGCCGAGAAGAAGTCACGGCCGACGCTGCCGAAGCTGTTGAGCTTGCGGAAGACAAAGTAGGCGATGCGGAAGAGGGTGAGGTGGAACGAGTGGGTGGTCCTCCGGGCGACCGACTCGAGAGGCTGAAGAGTTGGGCTGGCGAAGATGCGGCTGACCTCGTCGAGGAGGTTGACGAGCTTGTCCTTGGCCTTGGTGGCCGAGAGGCCTTGGAGGACCTCGACGAGGGTGAGGAGGATTGAGAGGCGCTCGTCTTGCACGGCGAGGATGATCTTGCCGTCCCGCTCCTCGTCGGCGACCTGTTTGGCGACCAAATCGGGCGTCACCTCGAGCAGCGTAGCCGAAGCGGCGGGGTCTCGGCGGATGAGGGGGAGGACGATCTCGAGGAGTTGACGCCACGAGCGGGTGTTGGAGATCTGAGCCTCGACCATGGCAAAATTGAGGTTGAGGAGGCTGACTTGGTGAATGACATCGCTGAGGTCGTCCAGCTGCACCATCGAGGCGTGTTCGGCGATGAAGCCATCGAGCTTGCGGCGGAGGACAGGGAGGGAGTAGAGGTAGCCGCTGCCGTACTCGCGCGAGTCGTCGAGAGGGTGAGATGACGGTGGGAGGCGAAGAGCATCGACGTCGACGCCGGGGAAGGACTCGTGGACAATGTCGAAGATGCCAGCGTGGAGGTTGGGAGCGCAGGACGTCTCGACGGCGGCGTGGAGGGCGCTCGAGAGCTGAGCTTGGCTGGCGAGGGCTTTGAGGAGGGCTTTGGCGCTCGCCGTCCCCTCGGGCTTGGGGCGAGTCATGGCGAATTGGATGTCGAGGGCGAGAATGCGAACAGCGTGAGCCTTGGCCATCATGCGGTGGCAGTAGGTCCTCGTTCCCTCGTCGTCGTCTGGCTCGCCCTCGCCGGGGCTCTTGAAGGCGATCTTGACGAACTGCTCCCATGGCTCGGCGCGGCCGCGGAAGTCGTCGAGGGCCGTACCGTAGTCGACGAGGTGCTGGAAGGCAAAGTCGAAGAAGCGCATGACGGCGGCGAGGAGCGCGGGGTGATCCTCCCAAGAGTCGCTCCAGGTGCCGACCGTTTCGAGAGCGACGCCGACGGCCGTTCGGGGGAGTGGCTTGAAGGGAGGGGGAGCGAGCGTCTTTGCGAGAGCGCGAGCCGACTCCTCGGCGGCCGAAACGACCTCTTGCGAGGTAGCCTTGCCTTTGCCCTTGTCTTGCCTCGCAGCGTCGGCGCCGAAGGGGTAGTGTCGTCCAGTGACGAGGAGGATCGCCAAGCCTGGCTGCGTCTCGACGATGGCCGAAATCTGCGATGGATGAAGAGAGGTCAGCACTCTGCGCTCGCTGCAGTCCTTTGGCGACGACTCACCAAATCCCAGATCGCGACTTGCAGATTCTCATCCGCCAACGGATCCAAAGCGATGGCCAAGATGGCCGTGACGAGGCTCTCCGCCTTCTCCGAGCCTCCCAGCAGAGCAATCAAGCTCGGCGGCCTCGGCTGCCACTCGCTCGAGCCCAAGCACAGGAGGGTGATGACCTTGGTCGCCTGAATCGACGCCTTGGTGTCGATGGAAGCGATAATATACCTCGACAGCGTCTCGAGTAGCTCGCCCCTGCCTCCTCCACCCATCGTCGAGTGACTCAAACCTTCGGGCATGGTCTGCGAGAGCGCGAGCTTCTCCAATAACGACGAGGTGCTTCCGCTAATCCTACGACGGATGCGAAGGAGCTTGCGAACGAGTTCCAGCGAGCCCTCGACGAGATCCTCCGAGACCTGAGCGTCGGCGTAGCGCATGGCCTTGCGGAGGGTGATGATGGGTTCGGGGCCGGCGGCGATGGTGGAGAGGAGGGGGACGAGTTGACCGACTGTTGCGCGAGTGAGGAGCGACTCGACGACGACGGTAGCGATGGGGTTGAACTGTCCTTGAGCGGTAGTAGGTGCGAGCTCGCCGTCCTCGAGGACGAGACGGTAGATCGACACCATCCGGTTGGCCATCTCGTACTTCTCGGCCAAATCGACGAACCGCCAAGAAGAGTAGGCGGGCCAGACCTCGTCGCGCACCCAGCTGAGCGCACGGACGAGGACTCCCTGCTTGATGTCACGGAAGTCGGGACCGACGGTGCACGAGGCGACCTGCTCCTCGAGGACGAGAGCGCGGACGAGGGAGAGGAGGGAGAGGGTGATGGGGTAGGAGCCAGCGAGCTTCTCGTTCTGGAGGATGGCGTGGCGCGAGGCGTCTTGGTTCCAACCGGCCGAGGTCGAGGTGGAGGGGAAGAGGAGGGTCGAACCGCGAAGGAAGGTCCAGCAGCCGCCGGGGTAGGTGGGGAGGAGGGCGGAGATGAGGTCGAGGAGCGAGGAAACGAGTTTGGTGGGAATGTTGCGGGCGACCGAGAGGGCGCGCTCCAGGATCTTGAAGAGGATCTCGACGAAATCGAGGCGAGGTCCTTTGGCCGAGCCCGACTCGAGATGTTCGACCAGCGCCTTGCCGAGCGAGGGATCGTTCCTCAGAGTAATGCGGAAGATGTCGAGCACGGCGATGACGTCCTTCGCCTGCTCCTCGTCACTCTCCCACTCGATGGGCAACGCGCTCGTCGAAGCCTCGCCTCCAAAGACGTCTGCGCTGGCAGCCGGCTTGCGCACGTTTGCGTAGCTCTCGAGCACATCGCCGAACAGCTGCCATCCCGACCACTCGAGCTCCCAAGCTACGACGACGGGCTTGCTGCCTTCGGGGCTGACGAGTCGTCCAGTGGTGCCGACGGGGATGGTGAGATTCCGCGAGACGGGGAGGGGCCTCGTGGCGCGGTAGGAGATCTCGGGGTAGGTGGCGACCTCGTAAGGGAGGGGAGTGACGGAGGGTGCCGAGGGCACGATTTGGGTGAGGGAAGGGAGATGGGCGAGGTAGCGGAAGGCGCTGGTGGCGCATCGTCGGGCTACGAGAGCTGCCTCGTCGTCCTCGAGTGATTCCTCCGCATCCACGCTGCCCAGCGAGCCTGCCACTCCGGCGCAGAGGGCCCTCACGATACTGACGAGCCCTCCAAATTGCACGGGGAACCTCGATTGCGCCAAAGCGACAATCTCTGCTTCGGCAGCAGATTGCGCCGAGCGCGGCTGCTCCATCCCATCCTCGTCGCCGTCGTTGTCGCGCCAGAACCCTGCGCAGAGCTCCGCCGAGGCGGCGTTGCCGAAGAGGGAGGCGAAGACTTCGGTGAAGGAGGTGAATTGCTCCGAACTGAGGAAGGAGAGGCGAATGAGGAGGGGGAGGGAGCTGACTAGTCCTCGGATGACCGAGAGGTAGCCAATGACGTTGGGTTCGCTCGAGAGGCTGACGAGAGGAGGGGAGATGAGGAGGGGTGAGGAGAGCGTCGAGAGGAGGGTGGGGAAGAGGCAGGAGGAAGGTGCGAGGGCGTGGGCGGCGTAAAGTTGGAAGAGTGGCTGCGCCAAGGTCCGCGAGACGCTGGAGGAGGAGACCTCGACGCGGAGGGCTTGAGTAGCAAAGTCGTGGTAAGCCTCTGGTACGCCTCGATCCACGAGCGAGTTGGTGACTCGGGACAGGAGGAATGCCCATCCGAGGAGCACTGGCGACGACTTCTCGCCGTCGAGCCGGACAAGCGCCTCGACCCGCTCGTTGATCGTGCGAAGGTTGTTGGCGTGGTAGACGCTCTTGGGGTCGAGCTCCTTCTCCCCTGGCGCAGGAATGGGGTAGTCCTGCTGCATCGCCGCCTCCAAGTTGCACGCCTCGATCGCAATGATTTGGAGGAGGTCGCCGATTTCTCGGACGAGGATTTGAGTCTCCTTGTCGAAATAACCGAACATCTCCTGGCGTTGCCCCCACTCGGTCTTGGCGATGACATCGAGGACTTGGATGAGCCGTGGTCCGTCGGCGGGAAGAGGGAAGTAGAAGACGAGGAAGACGAGTTCGAGGAGGGCCTTCTGCTCGCGGATGAGCTCCTTGGTCCAAAAGAGCGAGTGCTCCTTGGACGAGCGGATGGGGTCGGGTAAAGGAGCTTGGGTGCGAGCGACGAACGAGTCGAGGAGGGTTTTGGTGAAGTCGTCGGTGAGGATGGAGGGGAGGAGCTCCGTCGCGAGCGCGCGAGCTTCGTCGTCTGGGTCGCCGCATTCCTCTGCCGAGCGAGGGTCAGCTCGAGTATCGAAATACAGCCTGCAGTGAAGACTCACGGATCCGAATGAGCCACTGCACGATAGCAATCACTGCCCTCCGCTCTTCGAAAACATACGCCGTCAAGCTATGCCAGTCGTCCTCGGTGAGCTTGTCGGCCTGCTTGCCTTCATGTACCGTTCTGAGCGCTACGAGGGACTCTGCCTCGTCCATGTCGAAGCGCGCGGCGACGTCCAACGCGACGATTTGCTCATCCTTGTCCACCTTGGCCTTGCCTCCGCCGACGAGCTGCAGCTGGCCTGTAGCGAGTTCCTTCTTGGCCTTGTCGGCGCGTGGGAAAGGATTTGAGGGGGATTTGAGCTGGGCGAGGTGCTTGGTAAGGAATTGCGAGACTTGAGGCGAGAGGTTGCCGTTGGATGACTGCTCGAGGAGGCAATGAGCCATAGAGAAGGGCCTGTGGGGTAGTAGAATGTTAGTCGATACGTCTATTGAAGCTACTGGACCTTGATAACGTACATGTGGAGGGGTTCATCGTCGCTTGAAGGGATGCTCGAAGCGTTGGCGAGGGGTGAGCTCTTGAACATGGCTAACAGAGAGGCCTTGCGGCTCTTTTTCTAGTGTAGCTTTGTACGCTTCTTAGTCGTCCAATAATCCTCTTGAGAGTCGAATTAGGAGAAGAGGCGAGCAGCAGCGACCAACGAGGCAGGTCGACAAGCTACAAGCTGTCAAGCGACGCGGACGTCTCCAGTCTCTCTTTCCCTCCTCCAAATTACTCGTTCTACACTCGCCGCCTACGCTCGTCTCGCTTCTCGAATCAACTACAGCTCGTATCCGCCTAGACGTCCATCTACCAGAATGCAGCGCGCTCCTCCCGACGCCCCGCCCATGTACTCTCGAATCCCAACGCTGAGGTCGTCCAATTCGCTCCGGCCGGCTGTTCTCATGGTCGCATTCTTCTCGGCTGGTGAGTATCTGCTTCTCTTGTGCCGCGCCTGCTCGGGGGCGCTGTTTCCGCCTCTACAACAGAGCTACACGAACAGCCAAGAGCTGTGCAGGGACGAGGGGGCGGGAGCGAGTGGCGCTTTGACGTGGTGCAGACGGCAGGACAGTCTGAAGACAATACAGAGGGATACCGAGGATTCTGTACTAATCTTTGCTTTGCTCTCCTCTCTCCACTTCCCACTCCTCACTTTCCCATCTCGCACCCTTTCCTTCCCCTCACAGTCTACGGTCTCTGCGCCGGAGCTGCAGTCATCCGTCGTCGCAACGAAACGGACACCTCGAGCAAGGTCGATACCGTCTATCTCGCATTGGCCGTGCTCTACTTCACCGCGGCCGCCATCGAGATCTTTGTGAGCTCGGACGCAGCTCTTCGGCGCTCCCTCCGACGCTGGGCGAACCCGAGCTGACTTTGTCGAGTTGTACAGGGTATCGGCGCGGCATACAAACAGTCGATCAAGCTCGTCAAGTATTACTTCGTGGGGTCTGCCTCAGTCGCGGTCATTGTTACGGCCGCCGAACTGATGAGGGTCATCGTGCATTTCACCGACAAGGTGAGTTCTCTCGCCCTTTGTAGCTTTCGCGCTTTGCTCACCCTCTCTCTCCGATTCACAGTCTGCCATCCAAGCTGCCTGCATCGCTGGAGAGCAAGCCGATCAATCCGGAAGCTCCACCACATTGACCGACGCGTGAGTTCCACAGCGCTCGGCGATGATCTCCTCTGACCTCTTAGCCTCTGCAGTGAACTCACAAGCTATTGCTCGACCGTCTGGCGCAACGCCAGCTACTGGGATGTCGGCCTCCTCCTCTTCTCCTTCTTCCTCTCCTTCTTCTTCGCCTCCCTCGTCGCCTCCTACCTCCACCAGCTGCTCAACCCCCAACTCCTCCGAACTCACACCGCCCAAGTCGCTCCCTCCTCGCAATACAATTACCCTCTCCAACCTTATCCTCCCGCGCCATACGGTCAATCCGGCCAACCCTACGGCGGCGGCGCTGGCGCTCACCAATTCGTTCCCCCTCCTTACAACCCCGCTGGAGGTCCCCCGACGTACAACAACGAGTCGGGCTACGACATGCCCAAGGATGAGAAGGAAGGGGCCAACCCTTTTGCTGATTCGCAGGGGCAGGGAGGGATGACGAGCGAGGAGAGGGAGCAGATGCAGCATGATGAGGAGATGAGGAGGAGGGCGGGGGAGAGTACCGATACGGTTACGTTGGAGCCGAGGAGGGAGAATGAAGGGAGGGTTTAGAAAGGGAAGGTGGGAGGGATTAGATGCTTTCCTCCCCCCACCTCGTTCGAGCCCCATCGTCGCTCTTTACTCTCGTTTTGTGCTCGCTTGCTAGTCCCTCCTCACTGCCGTCCTGTCCTTGTCATTACTACTCTGCACCTCGTATTCCCTCATCTATAGCGTGCATCGCGTCGGTCGTGAGAGAGAGAAAACGAGCAGCGGCCTTCTCGCTTGGCCATTCCTGCCGCGTGGAGGAAAGGCGAATCGGTTTGATTTGATGCTGCTACGTAGCTCTGGAACCTCGTCGTCCCCGCTCGATGTTCGGCGCAAGCTCTCCGCCCCGAGGTGTCCTCTCTCGCTCTTCGCGAGGCCACTGCAAGCACAGAGAACACTTGGACTCGCTTGCACACCTTCAAACAAGCTAGCCCAAAGACTTGGCTAACTGCAGCAGCATTCCGACGGGGTGACTGAGCTCTCCCGCCGCCGCCTTGGCTTCCATCTCCCTCATCGCCGACGTCGCCTTCACTTGACTCCAATGCTTGATCGCGTACGCTAGCTCCATCTTTTGTATCTCATCATAGGCTCCCGACACCGAGTCGAACAGCTCGAAAAAGGGGGGCGGGCGTGAGCTGAGAGGAGAGGGAGGCGAGCGCTAGCGCCGAGAGGTCGGGGAGGGAGAGGAGGTGGGCGAGGCGTACATTGACTTGGGTGATGTAGGAAGAGGTAATGAAAGGCCGTCGGGTCGCGGTGTGGTCACTTTGGAGTGCTGACGGCGAGCGATTTCGGCTGGCGACGACGAGTTGTGGAAGGAGGAGAGGAGGGGGGCAAATTCAATGAAGTCGGTTTGGAGGTACACGAGAAGCCCTCGGTAGGTCGTGTAGGACGACTCAGTGATCACAATTTCTCGAAAGCCGCTCCCGCACTCTCCTTCCGCCTTAATCGGCGAGCTCGAGTCGGGTGCCGTGTCGGTCTCGTCGTCCGAGTCCTCAAAGGTGCTCATGCGCCGTGCAGCTTCATCCTCGAAGTCGAGCTTCGTGCTTTCCTCCTTCTTCAACGATCCTTCTGCAAATCCCGAGGCGAAGAGATCCTTGAAGTAGGGCGACTTCTCCGAAAGGAACGCCGAGTTGACCCAGAGCTCGCGCTCGCAGCGGGGGAAGTAGAGCCGGACGTCGTTGGGATGTCGAGCCGAGAGATGGGCTGTGGTTAAGAGTGTCAGAGCTTTCCTGGTGCGAGAGGCTCAGGCAAAGCTGAACTGACCTGCGACCGAGCTTGCCATCGTCTTCGTCGAGGGCGACGGCTGAGCGTCGAGGGTGACGACAAGCTGTAGCTGAGCATCCTTCACTCGATATGCGTTGCTGTATCTGTTGCGGCCGATGATGTACGTCTGTAGCGGTCATCGTCACGGCCGCCGAACTGATGAGGGTCATCGTGCATTTCACCGACAAGGTGAGGTCTCTCGCGCTTTCCAGCTTTCGCGCCTTGCTCACCCTCTCTCTCCGATTCACAGTCTGCCATCCAAGCTGCCTGCATCGCTGGAGAGCAAGCCGATCAATCCGGAAGCTCCACCACATTGACCGACGCGTGAGTTCCACAGCGCTCGGCGATGATCTCCTCTGACCTCTCTACCCTCTGCAGTGAACTCACAAGCTATTGCTCGACCGTCTGGCGCAACGCCAGCTACTGGGATGTCGGCCTCCTCCTCTTCTCCTTCTTCCTCTCCTTCTTCTTCGCCTCCCTCGTCGCCTCCTACCTCCACCAACTGCTCAATCCCCAACTCCTCCGAACCCACACCGCTCAAGTCGCCCCCTCCTCGCAATACAATTACCCTCTCCAACCTTACCCTCCCGCGCCATACGGTCAATCCGGGCAACCCTACGGCGGCGCTGGCGCTCACCAATTCGTTCCGCCTCCTTACAACCACGCACCGAGATGAAACGGAGGGATCGAAAGGTTGATCTGCAACGTAGAAGCCCGTGCTGGGTCCAAGTCGTGCATGATTGCAAACGACGTGGTTGACATGGCGAACGAGAGCAGCGAAGCGGAGGAGGACAAGGAGCACGGGCTTCCAAGCTTGCTCTTAGCCAAACTCGCTACATCGCATTTTCGACTCGCTCGGAGCAGCACAGCATTCCGACGAAACTTCTGTAGCGCTCCATCATGTCATCGTCAGGTGTCGACTTTGGCTGGGCTCTGAACAAGGTGCGCTTCTCAATCCCAACGCGCCGTTCAGGCTCCATCAGCTCGTGTAGGCTGATACGATTCACTGACCTACTCGCGGCTACTCACAATAAACTACAGGTCATTATCATCTCCTCCGCCTTTCTTCTCGGGGCCTTCTTCAACCACTGGATTGTCGACTTCGGTCAGCTCTCTCTCAAGCGCTCTCTGAGACGAAGGCTAACGTCGCTTCCTGCAGGCATGATGTGGAGTTCCAATGTCAGCGAACGAGCTCTCCAGACTTCACTCGCCTACTACCACCACCTCCTTCAAGCGCCGCCATTCTACGTCGCGTCGCTCTCCGGCCTGGTCGCCTTCGCCATTGTGTCCTGCATCGTCAAGCTCATTCTCAACCCTCTCAAGGGGATGCTGTTCGATGGAGCCACACTCAGTGAGAGCTCCACTGCTCGCTCCGAGGACTGCTGGAAGCTGACCGCGATCCGTTCTCCCCCCACTTGCTCCTTTGCACTCCTCCCTACATCTTTCTGCCTCTTGCTCGCCGTCTCTACAGTGCTCCTCCTCTCTGGCGTCTCGGTCTACCTCTCCAACTTCCGCGCCGCCCTCGACTACCTCCCGAAAGAAGGCGCCTCGGCGGCGGTGGTCGACTCGTTCAAGACCAAGGACGCGCTCCTTACACTCGCCAGCAGCAACATGATCATCGCGGTCAGTACAAGCACTCATCTCTCCTGCCGTCTACTGATGTCCGAACCCTCAGGTCTCCCTCACCGGTGTCCTCGCCCTGCAAGGAGCTCAAGGCTTCTCGGATCGCTCGCCACCGGCTGCTGTGGAGCCAGTACCGGAGAAGTAGGGCTGAACCAATAGCAGAGAAATTGATAGGATATCCTCGTTACCTGGCGAGAGCCATGACGAGCCTCAGGCGTAGCAAATTGTCCTTCGCTCGCTCGGCATTCGCCTCACTGCTGTCGCACGTGGAGTGAGCTGTAGCAGGCCGCTCAGTACATGAACGCCTACGTCACAATACTCTGTTCGCTCTCATCCACCTCCCTTGCCTCCTGCTCCTTCTCCAACCACCTCTGCTTCTTCGACTTGGGTGGACCGCCCGCTCCTTCCGGCTCCAACTCCAAGAACTTCTTCCAATTTGCCTCCAGCCGCTCGACGCACTCTTCTGTGGTCCATTTTCTCGCCTCACAGATGGCCAAGAATACCTCCCACACCTGCGCAGCGAGGAGACTGGATCAGCTTGCGAGCGCCGAGAAGGTCACGAGGGGAAGGGGAAGGACAGCAGCTCACCTGGGTGTCGAGTTGTGATGTATGACTGAAGTCAGATTCTACTAGTAATCGGTCGGGCCTGATAGCGCGAAGGAGATCATGGAAGCGAGGCGAGCGAGCGGAGATGATTGTCGAAAAGGAGAAGAAGACGTTTGGGTGCACTGTGTGGGCGAGCAGGACGTCAGTCAGCTTTCTCTAGCGCATGATAAAGCTACTGACTCACACTTCTGCACCTGCTTGGCCGTCTCCGGGCTCCCACCGAACGAATGAAGGCAGACGTGAATCCGGCCCCACCCCTCGGGCCCGCTTCTGATCCTCGCCAGCAGCTGCACCGTATCCTGAGGCGCCCGCACCGAGTGAAATGATACATGGCGCTCCAACCGAAGCGCTACGCGAATCTGCTCCTCTGCCACAGCAATCTGGTGCTCAAGCGGCGTCTGCAAGTCCGAGTTCTTCGCCGAGGAAGCCAGCTCGGGTGGGTTGGGGATGCGGAAGGCCTTGTCGAGGCCAATTTCGCCGACTAGAGCGGTGGGATGGGCTTCGAGATTGATGGCAAGCGCTGAGAGGAAGTCGGAGAGGAGGAGCGGCGGAGGGAGGGAAGGAAGGAGAGCGAGGAGCGAGCCAGTAGGTTTAAATCCGTCGGTGGAGGCGGGGAAAAGGGAGATGTAGTGGTCCTCTTTTGATGGAGGAGCCGGCGAATCGGAGAGGCTCAACGAATGGATGAACCAAGGGTGAATCCCTGCGAAGGGAAAGGGTCAGCCGACGTAGGAGAGCAGCGGAGGTCGAGGCGCACCGTAGCAGGGCAGAATCTTCTCCTTGTTACTCTCCCACAGCTTGGTAGTGATCTCTTGATTCTTCAGTGACGAGCTCATCGCGCACTGACGAGCGAGAGAGTGCGTCAGCGCCGACGGTAGCAGCAAGAGGAGAGGAGCTCCAGACTTGCTATAGTACCCAGCTTGGAGCTTGCAATCGACTTCACGGCATCACCGAAGCTCTCGTCGTCCGAGGGATGGCAATGCGCGTCGCAGAGGCGAGCCAAGATCGCTGGATCTGCTGCTCTTTTGGGTGAAGTTGCTGGTGGAGGGCTGCCGTGTGAGCTGCACATAACTTCTGTACTCGACTGGCGGTGCTGGAAGCGAGGCGAGGGAAACAAGCAGGATAGTCGAAGCGAAAGGACAATCGCCGAATTCCGAAGGCGGGCTTGCCTTCCTGCCTCATTCTGCATCTCTACAGCTCGCATGCCCGTCTCTGCCGATTCTCTCACTGCGATCCTGCAAGGCGCTTACCCGGACGCGACTCACATTGTACGTCGTCTTCCTCCTTGCCCAAGCCGACCTTAGCTCATCCGCTTCGCAACGCTCGCCCGCCTCGACAAATAGAACGCGCTTGATATCTCAGGTGAGTAGCTGCAGCTCGGAATTGCCTCGCGATCTTGAGCTGACCCCTGTATGCCCTTGCTAGGCGGTTGTGGAGCTGTACGTCTTCACGCTTCAAGCTCGTTGCCGGACGCACTTCTGAAGCTGTAGCGCGGCTGCTGACCTCATTCGGCTCTTACGCACCTCAGTCTTACGAGATCACTATCGTATCACCAGCGTTCGAAGGCAAGACGACCTTGAAGAGGCATAGGGAAGGTGCGCTGGGCCTCAGCTCGTTCTACGAGCAGCGGAGGGCGCGCGCTGACTAACCACCCGGCGCTCTGACCATCTGCAGTCAACGAGAAACTCAAGACCGAGATCGCAGAGCTACACGCCTTCACCCAGGTGCGTTTCGCTCTTCTTTCGGCCGCCAACGAGAAGCGAGCTGACATCACGCCTTGCTCCTTCGTTCCACTCGAGCAGAAGACCTACACGCCGGCACAGTGGGAGAAGCTCAATACACCAACAGCATGAAGGAGATGACCTTGCTCTGAGCTGGCCTGAAGCGGTCGAGCGGTGGAGAACTCGGGAGGGAGCTGGACTGGATCTGTAGCCCGTCAGCGAGGGTCACTAAGAATGTACAAAGCGAATACAAGTCTCCTCGGCCTCTGAGTCAACTCTGAGCGATGCCAATAAGTCCTCTCTGCGCCGGACCTGAGGCTCGGCGATGCTTTCCGCTGCTTCTTTCACGCTCTCCAGAAACGCGAGAGCCCGCGAAGAATGTCGATCATGCTGGTGTGCAGGGGGGCACTGCTCGTACTCCTCTGCAGAGAACTACGCCGAGCCCGTCGCCAATCCTACACTCGGGTCAAATCCCATAGACCTTGCCAGCGTTCTCCCTCGCTACACGAAGTACATCTTCAGTCGTCCAAGGCGCCTCTCCCTCAGTTGTTTCCCGCTCATTCAGCACTTTGGCCACGAAAGCAGCGGTCCAAGGAAGCACGCCCGAGTGAGCGAAGGGGAACTTCTGCTTCGAAGTCATGCCAATGGACGAGGGCGGGCCGAGAGTAGATGGTACCATGTATGGTCCGTCGGTCTCAAGAAGAATGCGGAGTTCAGATGGTGAGGATGGAGTGGCCTTGTCGCCGAGCAGGCGAACGACCTCTGCGATTTTCGGCGATAAAGGTCAGCGAAAGGCTCGCAGGGAGGGGAGAGACATAGCGCACGGGAGGTGTTGAGGTTGGAGCTGTAGGTTATGACGCCAGTGATGCCGATGTAGAGGTTGGGGAAGTGGTTGAGAAGCTTGGTCGCAACGTCGGGCGAATCGGTGAAGCAGTGGACGTGGATCCTGGCGCTTTTCGGCAGCTCTTCGGTCAGGATCCTGCAGACGAGAGCGTGAGTAATGAGGAAACGTAAAGCGTGAGAGCGGGCGAGCAAACCTACGTATAGATGTCATCGTCGGCTTCGCGCGTGTGGATGGTCACAGCCTTGTCGAGCCCCGAAGCGACAGCAGCGCGAAGCTGTCTCCGCAAAACCTCCTGCTGGACTTCCCGAGAGCTCGTATCGTAGTGGTAGTCCTACAGGATGTCACCGAGGTCGTTAGATACGCGCAGCAAGCGGTGAAGGGCTCGAAAGCCAGCGCCGAAAAGTGCGACGAACTCACCAGACCGACCTCGCCCCACCCTACACACAACGGATGTGCGTGAACCTTCTTGTACGTTTCTTCGAGCTCGTCGGTATAGTCCTTGGCCTCGTTAGGGTGCGCGCCTGCGTACAGAGGAAGGAGGAGCGTTAGCGTCGGCGCCGAGGGAGACTGCTGAGCGCTTGACGCCGAAGAAAGGAGCACTGAAGCGCGTGCTTCGATGCAGGGCTCGCCGTGGGAGGGAATGTAGGGTAGCAAGACTCACCAACGACGAACGAGTAGTTGAAACCGTCCTCTTTAAGCTCGCCGAGACTGTCGACCGTCTCGAGCCATTCCGACTTTAACGGCGCTTCACACCAGACGTCGACGACCGCGGTAATCTTGTTGGTCTCGTCTGGCATCAACAGAGCCTTGACGAAGTCTTTGACCGAAGTATGAGCGCCGTTGGGGTACTTTGCCTGGTAAACCTCCCACGTCGAGATGACATGCGTGTGGGTGTCAAGGAGCCCTACCTGTGAGATCGGAAGGGTCAGCACTGTCACCGAGATCATTAGCTACCACTCACCTGAGCATCTTTTATATCAGCATGCCGAGGCAGCACCAAGGAGGTCTCGAGGGGCGTTGACTTGCTCTTGCTCTTGGCGGCTGACATTCTAGTGGAGGCGTGTCTAATCGAGGGTTGTTGTACAGATGCAAACGGAGCACGTCTAGCTGTGCTCAGAAGCCGAACGAGAAGGAATCGCTGGATCGTGAGAGAACGAGGAGATAGAGAAGCGCGCTCCCGCTTCTTTCGCTCCTTCTACTGACTCGACTCGACACATTCTCGGCTCGCAACGCCTCGGGATACGTTATAAGGATACCTTTACCTCTCTGCTGCTGCTCTATCCACCTATAGCAACTTCACCCCGACGTCATTCGCCCCCTTGCGCTCGCCGCCGCTCAGCACCTCTTTCGCCGCCACGCTACATCTTCGCATATCGATATGGCACCACTGAAGCCCGTAGAGATTCTTCCTCTGACTGGTCGCATCCCCAAGCTGGTGGCATTCGACCTCGACTTCGTGAGTAGCTGCTCGCTCTCGCTGAAACTCGCTCACCAATTTCGTACACTTCAACAGACTTTGTGGGATATCTGGGTAGACGTGAGTACTTGTATAGCTTCTTTTGACTCACTGGTGCTAAGTCACCCTCTCTGCAGACGCATGTGGTGAGCCGCCCCTTCTCTCGTTCGCCGAATCCTCACTCGCCTGACTCGTCTTGCACTCGATCAGACCCCTCCCCTCAAGCGTCGAGGCGACGACGTCAATCGCATATTCGATAAGCATGGTCAGGAGATGGCCTACTACCCCGAAGTCCCCTCCATCCTTCTGCAACTCCACCGCTCCAAGGTTCACATCGCTGCTGCTTCTCGGACTTCAGCACCAAGAGCGTAAGTTTTGCGAGTCTGCAGCGTCAACCGGTCTCCCGCGCTTACTCTACTGATCTCTATGCGTCCCTGCCCACCTACAGAGCCAGGCAAGCCTTGACCGAGCTGCTCGTTCCCGGTTCGCTGAACTCGGTCCGCGACGATCCGCTCAAGCGAGACGAGAGCACCGTCGTCAGTTCGATCAAGCTCTTCGATACGATGGAGATATACCCTGGTGAGCGTTGCGCCCCTCGATAGCGCCCCGTCAAGAGCTCGGCTCATCGCTCGCTCCCGCAGGCTCGAAAATCGCCCACTTCAAAGAGCTGCACAAGAAGACCGGGATCCCGTACGAAGAGATGGTGAGAGTTGCGAAGCTGTCCGGCCACCGTAGCAAGCTTAGCTGACTCTCTCTCCTCTTGTACAGCTATTCTTCGATGGTTCGCCTTTCCTCTCAGGCTCGGGGGGCTCTGCTCACCTTCTCTCCGCTTCACAGACGAACCGCGCAACAAAGAAGTCGAGAAATTGGGTGTCAAGATGATTCTTGTAGCGGATGGAGTGACACGGCGGGTGTTCGAGGATGGCCTAGAGACGTGGAGGAAGAAGATGGGTTCGGAGTAGAGGACCGAGCCCGACAGAACGGGCTTTCGATCGCTAGATAGATTCGCTTCAATTAGACATCCGCATGAGGTGTGTAACTTCTTGCCCCCGTTTGTCCTTCATGACGAGCAGCGAGCCGAAGCCGAACGCCGAGGTTCGAACTGCCTTCGCTACACATGCTGAGCTCATTGCTTTCGCTTACTCCCTCACGATCCATACGCGCATTTGTCAGGACACTGTTCGAGCTCTGCGTGTCATCCAGATTCCCCGCGCCGGCCACACCTCGGCCATCAACTTTGCTCACCCTGCCGACCAGACCGAGTTTTACGGCTTCTTCCTCAACGGTGGATCCTCCATCCCCGTAAAGGTCCTCACTGGATCCGATGTTGTAACCCTCGACTCCGCCCATGCGGACCTCAACCGCTCTGCCGATTTGTCACCTCGAGATGCGCCTCGGCGAGCTCGGTGCTCTCGAACGAACGCCCCCTCGACTTCAATGTGGCCGGGTGCAAGGTTTTCACGGAGCTCTCAGCTTCCGAACACTTCTTTTCACGTCGTCTCAAGTGCAACATCAATTCATAGGCAGTATCTACAGGAAGCTCGGCTTCTCGAAAGCTCTACTTGGCGGGAGCAGAGGCCATGCCATGCATCGCGTCCAGCTGCCCTACGATCGTGTACTTCTTCATCTGAACCTCATTTCCAGCGTCTGTGATAGTCAAATGGGTCTTTCCAGCCTGCGAGCGCGGAAAGGGAGAGGGTCAGCTCAGCTCCGGGTCCGGTCGGCGCGAGGAGAACAGGCCCTACTTTGTTAACAACCCAGCGGAACCACTCGGGCATGGAGCGGACATTAGGTAAGAGTAGCTTGGCGAAATGAGGAGCGACGAGATGGTCCGAGAGACCCGAGTTGATGATGCCGACCATGCGCTCGGCGAGCCATGAGGCGTTGAGGGTCGGGGTGACGCTATGAAGGAGAGGGAGCGTTTCAGCGAGTCCGTTCATAGTCTCACACGAGTCAAGAGAGGACTCACAACTCGTTGTCGGCGCCTCGCATGGCGTCGCCCATCTGCGTCGAGACCTTCGTGGGGCAGATGACTGAAGTGCGAACTCGAGGAGCGTTGTAGCTGTAGAGGAAGTCCATGAGCATGATAGAATAACTTTTTGAAAGACAAGCGAGCTCACCGATGCACCAGCTCCTCATTGAGGACCTCGTGGAGAGCGAGAGCGGCCGCCTTACTGCAAGCGTACTCGCCTGTAGACGGGAGGGATCGTTAGCAGGTGCACTGAAAGATAGGCAGACAATGAAAACTCACTGAGCTGAGCGATGGACATGTAGGAGGCGGACGAAGCGGTCTGCGAGGGGATGCGAGTCAGCTCGGCGCTCGTGCTGGATTCCTGCTCGGAGGCGCACCGTCATGATATGACCATGACTGTAGGGTTTAAAGTCAGCATAGCTTCTAAATCTACTGAAGAAGAGCTCACTTGACAGAAATGACTGTTAAGGCAGCGATGTCAACTCTTGATTCCTCGGCCAAAGCTCGACCGAACTCACTATGGGGCAAGAACTCGCGAAGGATGTTGTGGCAGCCCAAGACGTTGACCTTGAAGGTGAGAAGGAACTGATCTGCTGTAGTGCTGAGAATCGTGCTGCCTCGAGCGATACCGGCGTTGTTGATCTACAGGAAAGGGAAGTCAGCGGAGCCTCGGCGAAGTCGTCTGAGCGGGCTGGAGGCTGACCAGGACGGTAGGGTGTCCAATCTGGAAGGTGGAATAGGGAGCTCAGCTTCTAGCTACACCGTGCAGTAAGCTTCTCACCCACATCAGCGCGAACTTGCTTGGCAACCTCTGCAATAGCAGCCGGGTCGGTGACGTCGCATTTGTACCATTTCACGTCCTCTGCGAGCGGAATCAGGGTCAGCGGGAGCTCCACCGAAGTCAAAGGGCATTCGAAAACTCACTAGCATCGTAAGCAGGCGGCGCCAAGTCGAGCACCGCGATCTTGTTGGTCCGCTTCGCGAGGAGGTCGACCACCTCCTTCCCAATGCCCGTCGAACCACCAGTGAGGAGCACAACGTCGCCCTCGCCCTTGTTGAAGCTCCAACGCGGGGGGTCGGCCTTCCAGCCGTGATTCCTTACGAGGCGGGAGAGGGCGCGGTTGAGCGCTTTGAGGGCGACGAAGGAGAGGAAGAGGGAGAGCAGGCGGTTTGCTGAGAGGTGCTCCAAGATGGAGAGGGAAGGGCCGTAGATGTTGTGTGCTTTGTAGTAGCTGTAGCCCGCTACGAGCAGCGAGCCCGGGATGGAGAAAGGACCCTTGTCGAGCAGGCGAAAGATGCTGTGGGAGCAAGTGGGGTGAGCGGAAAGAACGAGAAGTTGTAGGAGAGCAGGGACTCACTCATCAATCGAGATGTATGGTCCGACTTTGGTGCGCGAAGACATGTTGAGCAGCGAGCGAGTAGTGGGAGGTCAAAGAGCCGCTCTCCAGACGCGCGAAGGCAGGGCGGCCACTCGAGACTGAACTTCGCCGGGGCCTCTTCCCAAGAGGCCACCCGGTTTCGGCTTTCGACTGAGCTGGATAGCCGTTCAGCAAGCACCGTTCAAGCAAGTGCAGCTTTAGGAGGCTAAGTATCGCCGCCCCCGAACTCTCACAACGCCGAACTCTCGACAAAGTGCACTGAAGGGTTACTCTTGATTTCACGGGGGATGCGAGGGTGACCAGTGTTGTATGTAGATACATATCTACAGGTACTTGTTGGCCTTGAGCCACTCCTTGACGTCTGTGCAGGATGAAGAAGGCCAATGGTCAGCTCTCGTTTCTCGTCGTCGTCTCGCGCAGAAGGGCGAGTGAGTACTCACCTTCGGTATCGCGTTCGAGCCACTTGGCCTTGGAGCGAACGGCGTCGATACCCTGTGATGGGGATGAACGGGTCAGCGAAGGGAACGGACGAGGCGAGAGCGGCTGAAAGAAGGCGAAAGCTCACCTGACTCAGCGGCTGGCTGTAGGCCGAGGTATCCTTCTTGGCAAAGAAGTCCTCCACCTCCTTGACGTCCTCTTCGGTCGAGAGAGTGGAGAAGGAGACGCGAACGAGCGAGCCGATGGAGAAGTTGCCTGACGATGCGAAGGAAGAAGGCAAGCGAGTCAGCTCGGCGCGTGAGTTGATGACGAGGTACGCTATTCACCCTTGAAGCGAAGGGTGATCTCGTCGTAGTTGTCCTTGAAGAAGGTCCACATTTGCCTCTTGGACTCGCGGTTGTTGGCGAGGCCGCTGAAGAAGGAGGCTGCGAGAGAAGGAAAAGGGTCAGCTCGAGCTCGACGAGCTCGACTCGAAAGACCACTCACAAAGATCCTGGTTCTTGACCTCATCAGTCCTAATGAAGGCGAACGTGCGGTTGAGCAGCTCAGGGTCCTTGGGCGCGCAAAGGGCGGCCATGGCGGAGAGCTTGTGCGAAGGGGTAGGAGGATCGCGGTAGATGGAGAGGGCCTTCTCGTATTCGGCGACTCCGCCGTTCTTGACCGACTGAGCGTAGATGCTGGTGCGCAAGTCCGAGGGGATGAGGGACTCGTCGTTCTGCTCCATGAGGAGGCCGAAGCGGCGCTTGTACTCCTTGAGGGTGCTGTCGAGGGGGAAGCGGGTCTCAGCGTGAGGTTATTCGGAAAGGTCGGCGAAATTGAGCTTACGCCGGATCATCGCAAGCGGCGGCGGTGGAGATGGCCATGGTGCGAAGCTCGATGGTGTCGACGTCGTCGGTCTCGGCGTACTCAAAGCCTGCGAAGCGGTCAAAGTCAGCGGGTCTCCTCCTCTCTATCGCGAGACGAATCGAGAGCAGCTCACCAAGCCTGTCAGCGACGGGGCCAAAGAGGGTGCGACGGAACTTGGCGATGGCGTCGCGGACCTCCTTGGGCTGATCCCACCAGGCGCCAGCGAGGGAGGAAAGAGCGCTGCTGACCTCCTGCCAGACTTGGGAGTAGCAGAGAGGATGTCAGCGTCGTCTTCGACGAGTAGTGATCGGTGCTAACGACTCACCAAGGTTCTCCTTCTCCTCGGCGAGCTTGGCGATGAGGGTCAAAGCTCCACTGGTCTTCGAATATCCACTCGAAGCGAGGACTGCAGCATCCTGCACCAATCCCATCCTATCATTCAACGAGAAGACGGAATCCTTCTTGCCAGCCTCATCACCAAGCTTGGCGAGGCGTTCATCCGAGTACAAGGTGCGGTACACTCCGCAGGTCTCGGCGTTGAGCTTGTAGACCGTGTCCTTGACGTTGGGGAGCTGGATCGTGCTGTCGCGGGTGGACAGGACCGCGTCGTGGTCGATGGTCGACTTGCCGGAGGAGACGGAGAGGAGCTCGAGAGGGATGTGCCAGATGGTTTGATCCTCCTCGGGCTGGGAGGTGGGAGGGAGCGGCGGGTCAGCGAGAGGCGAGGAGGGAGGGGCGAAAGAAGGACGTACAGTAGGATCTCCGGTGGAGAGGAAACGGTTCTGAGTGAGCTTGAGGCCCTCCTCAGTCTCCTCGACGGTGATGACGGGGAATCCAATCTGCGATGCGAGCGAAAAAAGCCGATGATCAGCCCGCGCTCTCCTTCGTACCGTCTCCGAAATGCCAAGCCGAAACCAAGCTGACCTTGTTGGTCCAATTGTACATCATCGGCGCAATCTCCTTACCACTGGCCTTACTAATCCCATCCCACAAATCCTTGGTCCTCGCATTGCCATAAAGGTGGTCCTTGAGGTACATGGACACGCCCTGAAGGAAGGTCTTCTCCCCGACCATGTTGCTCAACATTTTGAGGACGCTGGCGCCCTTGGAGTAGGAGATGGCGTCAAAGATTTGTTGGATCGTGTCCTCGTCGGGGCAGGCCATTTCGATGGGGTGCGAGGAGCGGAGCGAGTCGAGAGAGAGGGCGCGGCCGAGGTGCTCGCTGATGAAGGAGGAGTGGATCTTCCACGAGGGTTCGATCTGTAGGGGAGGGGAGGAGGTGGTGGTCAGCGAGGTCTCGGCGGAGGGAAAGCTGGAAGCTGCTCGGGCTCACCTCTTGAATCATGATGACCTCTCCGATGAGGGTGGCGAAAGCCTCGTTGAGCCAGAGCTGCAGTCAATGAGAAAGGTCAGCATCCTTCCGACGCCCCACAGCCTTCTCAAAAAGCGTACGTTATCCCCTGCAAGCGCCAAAAGTCAGCAAAACGGCCTCTTCGCACGCGCTCACGAACGAACGAGACGATCGAACCCCAAAAAAACTCACACCAAGCAAAAGTGACGATATTTCCAAACCACTGATGCGCAACCTCATGCGACTGCACGCCGATAACTCGCTTGCGCGAGGCGATGCCACTCTTCTTGGGATCAAAGAGGTAGACCGAAGTGCGCCCGGTGATGAGCCCCCAGTTCTCCATGGCTCCGGCGTCGAAATCCGAGGCGACGAGGGTGTCGAGCTGTGGAGGAGCGAGAGGGAGGGAGGGAGGGAGTGGGAGCGGGAGGCAAGAGAGTCAGCTGTTTCGGCATCCTCGTTTCTCGGCGCACTTTTCCTCCTCCGTCTGTGCTACCAACCAGCACTCCGTCCTCGCTCCAACGATCGAGAAGGAAACGAAGAACTCACCTTGGGCAGAGGGTACGCAATGTCGAACATCTTCTCGTAGATGGGCAAGATCCTCTCCTTGGTCTCGAGGGCCAATCCCGCCTGGGCGATGTGGTCGTACGTGGCGTAAACGCGCATGGGGACCTTGCGTTTGGTGAGAGGGGAAGTGTAGGAGGATTCGATGTACCTTTTTTGAGGGAAGGAGGGGACGGTCAGCGGAGGGAGTTGGGAGGGGGGGCGGAAAAAGAAGGAAAGCTCAACTCGAAGTCTCCATTGGCCCAAGCGACGAGGTAAGTCGAGACCTTGGGCGTCTTGTTGAAGTGAGTAATCTCCCAATCGTCCTTGAACTCGCCCGACGCGACGAGCTTCTTGCTGCTCGTTCCCTCCGTCTTGCCCTCCGTCTTACCCTCCGTCTTACCCTCCGTCTTACCCTCCGTCTTACCCTCCGTCTTGCCCTCAGTCTTTCCCTTAGGAGTAACCCCCTCCCTAAAGAACGCCTCGGTCAACAATTCCGTCCTAGGGAACTCTCCGCCCGCGCCGAGATGCTTTGCCGGGGCGACGAGATCGGTATTGGCGAGCGAGACGGTGCCGGTGCGGGAGATGAGGGAGATGGAGTAGCTTTTTTTGAGGAGGGGTTCGTCGAAGCAGGGGAAGGCGCGGCGGGCCTGCGTGGGGGTTGAAGAAGTGGAGGGGAGGAGGAGGGGGAAGGGAAAGGAAGGGTTTAGCAGGAGGAAGGGGTTGCGAGCGGAGGTGAATTAACTTACCTGGGTAGGCTCAAACTGGGTCAGACCGTAGTAAGAGTTGGGCTTCTTGTCGCCAGTGGATCCTTTGGTGGGGTAAGCCGAAGCGTAGTATCTGGATGAGCGGCGGCGCCGAGTCGAGTCCGACGTCCAATGGTCAGCCTCTTACTACTTGACAGCATGCCCCTCCAAAAAAACCACCTCCAAGAAAACGCGAACGTGAACTCACCCCATCATACTAGCCTCCAACTCTCCCTCCCACCTCAACCCGAGCTTGACCAGACCGGGACTAATCTCCCCTCCAGCAAACTTGATCTCGACCCTCTCCCTCTTCTCATCCAACGTCATCTCGGTAGCAGGCCTCAAACTCTCCGTCTTGAGCGCCGAATGGGCGAGCACGGCCCCCTTGAGCTGAAGAGGAGCGGCAACGTTGAGGATGATGCAAGGGACGGGGTTGAGGATGTTGAGGTGAATCTCGACCGTACCGGCAAAGGTCAAGGCTTGGAGATCCGTCTTGATGGTCAGATCGTAGTGCTCGGGACTGGTGGGTTAGAATCGTCGTCAGCAACCCCCACAGGCGCTCTTTGGGATGAGCAAAGAATGACCTACACCACGTCCTCGCCCAAGCGGTTGGCGGGAGGAGCAGAAGACATTTTTGCCAAAGTTTCTACGTTGGCGAGTTCCGAGTTGTAGTGGTGTTGGCAGAAGGCGGCGCGGTGGAGGAGCGACGAGGAGCGAGGAGGAGGAGTTGAGCGCTGAGGGAAAGCTGAGCGGGTGGTGAGAGGAAGAAGATTGAGTTGCTTCTGTGTAGGATAAATGTCAAAGATATCGAGTCAGCCCCTCCCCCCCTTCTCTCGTTGCCAGCGTGGCCCGACCACGCGGTCGGGAAGCGAGCGACTCGTGAGGTCGTCCAGTGCTGCTCTTACCTGGAACCGAGCTGTACGAGCTGTAGTAGTAGTGAAAGCAGCTGAATGTGTAGCAGCTGTAGGTCTGCACAAGACCCGAGAGAGAGAGAGAATCGTGGTGGAACTTGAGGTGGAGGAAGGAAGGCAAGCCGTAAGGGAGGAGGAGCGGCGTGTCGTCTCTTGTTACGCCGAATCCAGCTGCAACTCGGCGATTCAAGGTTATGGGAATCTCTGCTGCATTACAGCTAACCAGACCACGCTGCAATCCTACCTCCCAACAGCTGCACAAGAAAGAGCGTGTCAGTTTCGGCAGTTCGGCGAATGACTCTGAAGGGCTACAGAGGGGTAGGAATCGGAGTGAGCGGAGATTTGTGCAGCTCTATTTGCTATTCAACAGTTTGATGAAATGTAGTCCTGATGGCCCCTCCTTGACTCTGAGCCAGTCAGCCCCTCGCGCCTCTTCCCCTCCTCCGCGCTCTCTCTCTTCGCTCGTCTCGTCTCGTCTCTTCACCAGGAATGGCTCCACCACCCAATGCTGCACCCGCACCCGCGTTCCCATTGGCCGAGAGTTTGGAGTTGATCGTGGAAGCGTGTAGTGAGATCCAATGCCCTCTCACCACTCACGAGATTCAACATCCCACTCCCGCCAAAGTACAACAAGTGTATGAAGCTTGGATGCTCAAAGTATTGGACATCAACTTGGAAGATTGTATTAAAGCTGCTAAAGATCAATTGGATCATATGGATCATTATGTAGGGCTCTGCTCTGCTCTGCTCTCCCTTGTTTGAGACGCGTCGATTCAGAGAGAACTGACCCGTTCAATCTCACAGGAAATCCATCAAGATGCCTTGTACATTGGAGTATTCTATCACACCTTGTAAGTGACTGCCTCAATCTCCCTTCCTTCCTGCTCTCCCTACTCTCCTACACTCGAATGTTCACCGACGCGTCTCTCCTCCAACTCCCAGCTCCCAACTCCTCGCCTTGGCCCAAGTGCACGACTTTACCGTCTCGGACCTCACCGCACCCACCTACCAACGCTTCTACTACGTCCTCTCGGGGCTTCTCAACTTTTACGATTTCGAACTCGAGCAACGAAGCGAGACGTTGCTCCCCCTCATCGAGGAGAATGCCGCCTTGATGGAGAGGGAGGAGGCCCTCATTCACGAGATTCAGGACAAGAAGGATATGATTGCCCAGGAGAAGTAGGTTTCTTTCTGGCTGCTATTTGACGGGGGACTTTGTCCAGTCCATTCCGACGCGTCGCTGATCCTCCTTCTCCTTCTCCTTCCCTCGCCTCTTCCCATCATTCGCTCTCATGCACCCTCGCCTACACCATCCTCCTCATTCCTCCCTCTTCAAACTCACAACCCCACCCCACCCCACTCACCAGGGAGAAACGTCGCAAGAACGAACCCCGCCTGGCCGAGCTTCGCGAGAGGGAGAAGCTCGGGTCCATCGAATGCGGCAAGATGATGGAATCGGCCGAAGCCCTGGCCGAGAAGAACAAGGAGATGAAGAATAGGCTCAAGGAGCTGCAGGCCGAGAATGTGGGTTGCTCTGCCTCTCTCCTCCCCCTCTCCCTCTCCCTCCCCTCTGCTGACCCTCCTTCTCGAACAACGAATCAAATGACAGGCCCAAACGACCCTCGAAGCGCGCAACCGCGAGTTGGAAATCAATCGCTACAAATCGCAACTGGTCCAATCCCCCGAGCGCATCAAGAGTGATTTGGGCATCATGGCCGCTTCCCTCGCGAGGGACTCGGAGGAGCTCAAGTTGATTGAAGTCAAGGAGAGGCAGATGCAGGGCAAGATTGCCAGTTTGGTCAAATATGAGGGGGTGAGTTTTCTCTGATCTCTCTTGCTCGGCTCGTCGCTAGGGCTTAACTGCCCTCGGAGTTCACCCCGCTGACCTTCCCCTCCCCTCCCCTCCCTCCCTCACACACACACCCAACAGGAACTCGCGACGTGCATCAAACTACTCGAGGAATGGGACGTTGATGTAGCCAAGCTCGCCGAGGGGACTTCGAGGCATCAACGCCATCTCGAGAAGCACGAGGCCTTGTTGGCCGAGCAGCAGGATTTCGAGAATCAGATCAAGGTGAGCTTGGCTTCCTTCCTGCTTCTTTCCGTTTCCTCGGCTCCTCTCGATGACAGTTGCACGTTTTTGCTGAACCTTGACCTTCCTTCCCCTCTCTCCTCTCATCGCCGACATCTCGCTCGCTCCTTCCTTCGCCCTCCCGCTCTCCTTCCTAACCCCTCCCACCACCCACCAACAGCTGCTAGACCGTCGGATCCAAAACGTGCGGGAAGAAATTGCGCGGTTCGACGAAAAGACGGAGCGCAAACGGTTGGCCGGGAAGCAGAGGAAGAAGAGCTTGGAGGAGCAGCATCTGGGGTTGGTCGAGAAGAAGAGGGGGTTGGAAATGAGGGCGGCGGAGAAGAATAGGGAGGCGGGGGAGGTGGAGGGTCAGGTGAGTCTTGGTGAGGGGCAGAGAGGAAGAGAGGGGAGGGAGGGAGGAGGCCCGAGCTGATGATTCTTGGGCGGCGCTAAATTTCTTGATGACCACCGCGACACACAGATTCGCGCGATTCATGCGGCTACTCATGCCGAGTTGGATCGAGGAGAGACGGCGTTCAAGAAGATCAAGGATCAAGTCCGTGCGTTTTTGCTCATTCTTTCTCTTCTCTTCGGCGCTCTCGGGCTCGGCGGCGCTCCGATTTGAGTGAAGGATCGCTGACAATCTCTTCTCCCTCCTCTCTTGCTACCTCTTTCATTCGACCCCGTTGATCGCCTGTCTCTCCCCTTCCCCCCTTCCCCTCCTCCTCCGCTTCCCTTCTCCCGCCCCCTCCTCCTCCTCTCTATCAACCAAGCAGAGGTCTACTCCCTCAAAGTCAACAAAGCCCTCGACTCAATCAACACGCTCAACGCTCAACCTATCGACCTCGGCGCTTAATTCATCCAGTCCCTCTTCCCCCTCCTTCCCTCCCTCCCTTCCTTCCTGGCCCTCGCGCCGCCGAGACTGCCGTCTGTTGTTTCCTAGTAGTGCCCCCCCCTCCGACCGTACATCTTTGACTTCTCCTCCTCCTCCTCCTTATTCTTTGCCTTGACGGGTGCAGAGCTGGCGCATGCTCAGTTTGCAAGCTGCTTTTCGTGACCGCCCTCGATCCGAGTTCGCCGAGAAGGGGAGAGATAGAGAGAGAGAGAGAGAGAGAGAGGGCCGCTTCTGTTCGTTGTGGGCGATCTCGGCGCGATGCTCTTGTTGTACTTCGGCGTTGAGGGCGAGCGTGGAGTGGGAACTGAAGTGAAGTGAAGAAGGACGAAGCGAGAGCAGCTCGGTCGAGAGAGGGACTCGGAGAGCGGTAAGGCGCTCTTTCGCTGCTTTGTTGGCGCGCTTCGGCTGGATCGAGGTGGCTAGATGCTTCCTCATTACCAGTGAAGCCTAGGGGAGGGACACTCATATCCTGCAGGATTGGTGCAGGTCGGCAAAGAGCTCGGCGACGGGTTGCGAAAGGAGGGTGACGAGAAGGTGGGGCTTGTTTGGCTCCCAAGCTAGTGCAGACCACTTCAGATGAGCCTAGTTTACTCTGCAGCAGCCCAATCGCCCGCCTGTAGCTAAACTAGCTCAAGCTCGCTTCGATTCGCAAGCCGACCCAAAAAGCGGCCGCTCCTCTGCTGCGCTGGCTTGCTCTCTCCCCACGACTTTCCGCTCCGACATCGCACTTGACTCGTAGCATGTCATCATCAACCGTCGCCCGTTCCGCTCTTGCAGCTCTGCCCCGAGCGCTCAAAATCTCGCCTTCGACGCCCATCACCCGCACCCACCTGCTCGCCCTCTACAAGGAGCAACTCCGAGTGGCCAACTCGTTTTCGTCCTACAATTTCCGCCAGTACTTTGTGAGGAGGACAAAGGACAAGTTTAGGATTGAGGTGCCGGCGCTGTTGGAAGCTGTAGAGCAGCAGGGCGAAGGAGGAGTCGTCGAGGCGCTTCAGCAGGCGACCAAGGAGGCAGCTCCAGCACCAGCAGCGGAGGCAGAGGCAGAGGACGCTTCCATCTACTCGCCTACATCCACTTCCCTCCCCTCCGCTTCGGCCACCGACGTCGCCAGCTCAAACTCACCGCAGGACGCTCTGCGCGAGTGGTACACCGAATCCCTCTCCGAATTGGCCGTCCTCGCCCGCTCGGCGATCGTCAACCAGATGTACGAGGCACCGAGGCTCGTTGTGGAGGGTGTAGGACAGGTCATGGCTACGGGAGGAGGAGGAGCTGGAGGGGAAGCTGGGTGAGTCCTCTCTCTTGCTCTTGCGCCGAGCGCCGAGCCTCTCAGCGAGGCTGGGGAGCACTACAAAGTAGCATGTAATTTGTACATGCTACGCCGCTTTCTGGTCCTCGGCAATCCCAGCTCGGTGTTCTTTGCTCGCCGATTCGCATTACTGACCCATCTTTCGCCCCGGCAGCTATGGTGGAGGAGGACAGCCCGCCGATGGACAGCCCGGAGTTCCCCCTATCCCAGCACAGTAAATACCGCAAGGCGGAGGATATTATACGGACGCAGGTAGACGGGAAGCTGAAGCTGGGGAAGCGCGTGCGAAGCGCTCGGCAGGCCAGCGGATGTAGGAGGAACTGAATGCAGTACAGATCTCAAGTTGCAGCATTGTTGAGTAGAGTGATGGGAGCTGTTTCCGTACAGCCGATGCTCGGGAGCAGAGCAAACCCCGATGAGCTCACTCTGCGACCGCCTGCGCCGAAATGCGAGCGCTCGCTCTCTCTCTCCGTCTGCTCGCTCTTCTGCTTCGCAGTTCTCTACTTTATCTTTTGGATTATAGTGTGTATGTGAGTAGCAAGCCGTTGCCTCGCTTCCACTGTAGCTCATCGCTCTACTGCTCAAACAGGCTCCGCCATCTCAAGACCCTCTTCGCCACGCCCGTCCTTTACGCCTACTCTGGTCCCACCGTCCCTACCGCTATCAACTCGCGCCGTACTCTATCTACAATGTCTGGATCTGAGCAGGCCATCTTTGCCAACGGTTGGTGAGCTACAGACCCAAGCGACCCTTTGCATCCTCGCCCGCCCGGTTGCTGACTATCGCCTTCGAATCAACAGCTTCTGGGGAACTGAGGTGAGTTGAGGGTACAGCTTCGGGGCTTGAGAGGTCAACTGACGAAAGGGCTGCTCTCACAATGCTCTACAGCACATGTTCAGGAAGCACTTCACCAACAAGGGCCTCGTTGACGCCAAGGTTGGCTACATCGGTGGACAGTCAGAGGTGAGTGCTGCTCCTGAGCATCACACAGCTCTAGCCCTGCTCTCGGAGCTGCTGTAGCTTCTTGCTCGGGTCGGAAAGCTGACCTCCCCTCTCTCCCTCCTTCCGTTCCGCTTCTGCAGGACCCTACTTACCGTCAAGTCTGCTCGGGTACCACCAACCACGCCGAGGCGCTCAAGGTCGAGTATGTTGCCCCTGCGAGCCTTCATCACAGCGCCCTCGCTGATCTCCGACTTCGCCGAGCAGGTTCGACCCCTCCAAGGTCTCGTACGCCGAGCTCGTCGAGTTCCACTACCGCATGCACGATCCCAGTACGTTTTCAACGTCTTCCGCTTGCTGCCCTCCTGCTGACCTCCTTCTCTACCTCCCTCTTCGCCGACCTCTCAGCCCAAGTGAATGGCCAAGGACCCGACATCGGCACTCAGTACCGCAGTGCCATCTTCACCCTCTCGCCCGAGCAGGAGACGATTGCCAAGAAGGTGACGGCCGAGGTGCAGGAGCAGCATTTCCCCAAGGACAAGATCGCGACCAAGGTGAGTTGAGCGCCGAAAGCCAGCTCGATGAAGGGAGCGCAGCTGACAAGTCATTGTACTACAGATCGAGCCAGCAGGCAAGTGGTGGAATGCAGAGGACTACCACCAGGAGTGTGAGTCGTCGTTTTTATCCTGCGAGCTAGCCGAGGTTCGGCTCGCTCCTCCTCGTCCTCGCCGTGCTTCTTGCGAGCTGACTTGTATTGCTCTACAGACCTGCACCACAATCCTGCAGGTTATGAGTGTCCCTCCCATAGGCTACACTGGTAATGAAGAAGCATCTAGCCATTTCGAGCCAGCCTAAGCAAGCCAACAAAGCAGCGAAAGCTCTGCCGCGCTCCAAGTCCCTCTCTCGACCGAGCGGCTCTCCTTCGACCTGCCCTTGTTCCGCTCTCGCGACTCGACTTGCAAAGGCACTGTCGACATCCTGAAAATGGAAGATCATTCTACTGATTGTGATGCCCTGGCACAGCGCCTGGCAGCTGTCGAAGCCATTAGCGATTCGCCAGTCTCGGCGCTCGCTTTTCGCAAGGTTCGCACACGGAAAGGAAGCAAACTTGTCATGCCAACACGAGATGGGGGCAGAGTGAACGTCTTGGAGATCAGGGTGATCATGTACAAGGAGAAGTGTAAAGGTGCAAAAGGGGGAGGGGAAGGGGACTATGTGGTCGGCGAGGAGGCGAGAGAAAGGCGAAGCTTGGCAATCTAACAACCCTTAGAGGAAGAGGATGGCGGGTCCGGCGACAGTGTTGGAGTCCTCGAGCTCGGTGGCCGAGGTGGAGATGATGAGGTAGGTCCTGTAAAGTGAGACTTCGGATCAGTTTCCGCTCGGCGAAGATGTCGTGGCTCCATTCGTCTCTAGATTCTGCAGTACTCACATGCCATCGAGGTCCTTGGGGACGTTGATGCGGTCAACACCATCGGGTCCAGTGAGAACCTTGACGGGGATGGAGGATCCACCGTTGAGGAAGAAACCGTAGAACTCGGTCTGGCCGGCAGGGTGAGCAAAGTTGATGGCCGAGGTGTGGCCGGAGCGGGGGATCTGGGTGATGAGGGAGAGGGCAGGGAAGGCCTTGATGGCTGTAGAAGCGAACAGAGAAAGGTAGAGTGAGTCAGCTTGCGAATCGCCCGAGTGATACGTCGACCGAGGTCATCGTCGAATCGCAGTACGAGACTCACACGAAGGCAGAGCTCCAGAGCGGCCGCAGGTGCCAGGAATGATGAAAGGAGCAGCAAGACTGTAGACTTGGGCATAGTCGAGGGCCTGCTCGAAGGGCACGGGGAAGCCAGAGTCACCGTTGAGCTCGTTGAGGTAGCTCGAGTGGCGGGCCTCGATGGTGAGGACAGAGCCAGCAGCGGCGAGGTAGGCCTTGGAGGTAACATCGGGGGCAGCTCCGAGGTAAGCGGCGGTGCCGACATTCTCGAGGATACGCGAGGTCTATCGGAGTTTGGCGATGAGTTAGCTAAGCTTCGATGGCGCGTAGGGGGTCGACGTACGGCGAGGAAGCTCTTCACGGAAGAGAAGGCGGCGTCGAAGTTGTACTGGCACTTCTCAACACCAGCCTCACCCAGAGCACCGGCGAGGAAGTTGACGTGGCCCTTCTCCTGCGAGAGGGAGAGAGGAAAAGGTCAGCTCCGTCCTCAACGGCGATGTTAGGGATGCGGTAACGAACCTGGATGGCAATCTGCTGAATGCGGGCGTGGGTCTTGGCCGAGTAGCCGGCAGCGATGAAGTCGGCCTTGGAGAACTTCTTGAGACCCTGTGAAGCGAGCGCCGAGGAGGTCGAGGGTTAGCTACGCTCTGTGGCTTCATCACAACATCCAAAGCCTTACCTGGAAGTAGAAGCCCTTCTCGAGGTGCTGTAGTGCAAGCCAGGTCAGCTCGAGGTCCCGCAGATACCAACAATCATCGCCAAGCGAGGCGACGAACCTCGAGGGTAAGGGCCTGTGGAGAGCAACAGAGGGTCAGCAACACACGAGACGCGTTCGGTACAGGATCAAGTGCGTACGAAGTTGAGGATCTCGACGTCGGTAGGTCCGTCAGCACGCTTGACGATCTGCCACGACTCCGAACTGGAGGCGACGGCGGAGGAAGCGAAGGTGGCCGCGGCGGCGAGGGCGATGAGGACGGAGCGCATGTTGATGAGGTTGTAAAGGAGTGTTGGGTAAAGAACGTGAGGGAGAGGCCGAAGAGAGTCGAGTCGAGTGAATGAGGAAGGAGAGAAGGAAGGAGCGCGCCCGCCGGCTTATAAGGCGCCAGGACGACTTGTTTGCAGGGCAGCCCAGCGGAGGCGCGATTGACCTTGAGAATCGTAGAATGCAACGACGCGTCGCAGGAGATCACCAGAGCCTTCAAGAGCTCGTATGATGCCCACTGGGGTGGTGCCCCTTGGGGCCAGGCTGCCCTCGCCAAATGAAACGGCCGGGGAATGTCGAACCACCCTGCTGGGAATCGTCATTCTCCTTCGATCAGTCCATTCCTCCTTCTCCTCGGCCCCTTCGAAGCTGAACCATGTGCGTGGACATTCTCTTCCGCCTCCTCGCCCTCTCCACCGAGCGCCGAGTAAGGATTGCAGCGCGTGAGGGAGCAGCTGGTCCGGCTTGGAAGTCTGCATGCAAAGTTCTGACAGCTTCCGAGCGCGCTGGCTGTACGGAACGCGTCGTAAAGAGAGCTACGCGTCGGCTCGTCTCTTCGGCGAGGAGTTCGGCGATGGGGCTTGACGAGACTGCTAAGTACGCTCGCTCGTCGCCATCAGCAGCAGTTCGAGTTACTCTACAGTCTGTTCTCTGCGACGCTTTGTACATACCCTCTCTGTTCAGACGCGTCTCTGAGCCCCCGGCTTCCGACTCGGTCGTCCCCGAAGCGCCGAAGGGTGCTCGCCTCAACGGACTCCTTCGGTCTTCTTTCTTCTCGAAGTCCTCGAGTTGGCCTCGTACGTCTGCTATGTACGATTACGTCTGTCTACTTACTTTCCCCTCGAGCTGTCAGAGGCTCAAACCAAGGCCTTCGAACTTCGAAGGCGAAGAGCCTCATACCTCGATCGCGAAGAGAGGTGGCAAGACTGCATGGCGGTGAGCCGGGCCGCGGTCACGTAGCTTCTCGTAGATTTTGGATTCAATATTCAATAGCGAGACCGACAAGGCGAGGACTTCCTTTCGCCTGTCGCCGTCTTCAGAACTCTCCCTCGTTCGTCGTCGGACCTCGTCAAGGATAGCTTCTAAATCGAGGAATGCTTCCAAGTCAAGGTATGGGTGCGTCGGGAGGTGAACTGCAAATTGTGGAATCCGAGCCTTACTTGCCGAGACGCTGGCGAAGAGCCCTCTGCGCCTTTCTGCGAGCGAGGAGCGAAAGTCGAAGTCAGCGAAGTCCAGAAGCAGAGTCAAGAGAAAGGCAGAACGCACCTCCGCTTCTTGTACTTGTGCTTGGTCATCTTCTTCTTCCTCTTCCTCTTGACCGAGTCCATGACGATGCCTCCCATCTTGGCCAACTCCTGCTCGTCCTCCCAATCCAGATCCACCATCTCAGCAGGAAGGAAGGGGCTTCCCTCGCCATTTCGGCCGAGGTCAACAGTCGTCCAGCCTTCCTGCTCACTCCACATCCTAATCTCTCCGCGCTGCCTCTTCTCCTCAAACGCTCGGCGACCCTGGACCGACTCGCCGTTGAATGCTCGGCGAGCAAGCTCGAGAGGCTCGGAGACGGTCTTGGTGTAGTCGGTCTGAGCGTGCCAGCGGTGGGTGAGAGAGGCGGAGGAAAGGAAGCGGTCGGCCATTGCCTTGGCCTCGCTCGGTGAGAGAGGGTTGGCGAGCTGAGAGGCGAAGAGGGTGCTGGTGAGGGATGCGGGAGCGGGAGCGGCGGAAGAGTGGGCACGAGGGAAGGAAAGATCGGCAATGGTCTGGGCGGGGAGGGAAGAAGTCGGAGGAAGAGAGTTGAGGGCGATGGGGCGGGCGGGGGCGTTGAAAGGCTGGTTGGCGGCGAGGTAGCGGGCGACGGGAGTAGGGTACTGAGTTCCCTCGGGCTCGGCGATAAGCCAAGCATCGTACGGGTCGGCGTTGTCCTCCTCCAGCTCCTGCAGAACAGCTTCCTGCTCCTCGGCGGCGTCCATCTCCTGCCGCAGCTCCATCTCGCGCTCCTCCTCTGGGCTCTTCAGCGGCTCCATCCTCGACGCTCCGCTGAGCTTAACCGTGTAGGAAACTCCGATGGGCTTGCCGTCCTTGGAGAGGTCCATGACCTCCGCCTCCTCGCTAATCTCGAGCCCTTCCATCGCATCCTCCATCTCCTGCGCCATGGCATCCATCGACTCCTCCTCCAGCGCCGAAGGAGGGGTCAGGCGAGCGACCGGTGGTCCGACGCTCTTGCGCGCATGCAGACGAATCGGCAGCTCGAGGAGAGGACGGTGCAGGGCGAAGAAGGAATCGAATCCGACGAGGCCGCGCGTAGCGTGAGGGAGGGAAGGGGCGTGAAGGGTTGGTGTAGTGGGTGATGAGGCGGAAGCTGCTGGACGTCCGGAGCCAGTCATTGACGCCGAAGCTTGCGTGGTGTTGGGCTTGGGCGCAGAAGCTGTTGCTGGCTTTGCTGTAGCTCGTCCGGAGCCGGTCCTGCTGCTGGATCCTCCTGCTGCGCCCGAGCTGAAGCTACAGCGGCGCATTGCTGAGGGCTTGTCGGCCTTTGCTGCCGAGGACGAGAGGGCGAGGGGGAGCTTGGGCCGGGAGAGAGCGCGATAGGATGGGTTGAAGAAGGTGGGCTGGGAAGCAGCTGCTGCCCTGCTGGGCAACGGTGCCACTTTACCAAGATGGATACGAACCATCTCCCCGAGTGCTGTACCCAAAGTCGAGAAGCGAGTGGTTTAAGTCGAAGCCCGCGCGGCCTGCTGACGCCCCAAGGCTTTTCTTGCCACTTGCAATTGGCGATTAGTTCGAGTTGTAATCGGTGATTAGTCTCGGCTCGTGCTCGTTCACAGCGTTATAGCTTGACTTGATACAGCGTTGAGCAGGGGCTCACGCTTCTCCA
>MWVB01000009.1:449544-511974 GCA_003054985.1 Leucosporidium scottii
GGGGGGGGAGGGGGGGGGTGGCGCAAGCACGCAGTTCCGAGACCCTCTGATTGTTTCTGCACCGGAACAGCCAGCATTCGCTGAGCTCGAAGCCTGCGAAGGAGCTACAATCGGCGCCGAGCTCGGCTCGCTTGTCTTCTTCCTGCCTCATCTCTCGCTCGTTCCGCTCCTCGGCCAACCTCTCAAGATGCATTCGCTGCTCGACGAGAAGCACCCGTCAGCAGTGGAAGAAGAATCTCTTCGCCCCCACCGACACCGAACGCGGCATCTCCTCGCCGCCGTTCTGGCCCCATTCGCTCTTCTCGCCTTCGTCCTACAGCTTCAACCGAGCTTCACATCTACGCCTAGAGCTGCTCACCTTCACCCGCATACTTCGCCCGCGGCCGCTGCTATCGACTGGAGCTGGCTCGCGCCAGAGAAGCAGTGCCCCGGTCTGCAGGGGATTACGGGCGCCGAGTTCACCGCTAGAAGGTCCGAGCTGGCCCAATTGCTCAAGGGAAAGGATGGCAAAGGCTGGGGAGCGTACATTGCTGAACCTGGTGAGCTTGTGCTGCTGCTGAGCGAGCAACATCCGCTCTAATCGCGGAGCGGTGGGGCGACGGTGCAGGACTCGTTCGCTGATTGTTACGCTCTAACACAGGACCCAACACGCTCTACTACGCCAACTTGACCCAAACGGACTGGTGAGCTCTCCTTTCGCCCTCGCCGGCAACTCCGACGGGTTCGCTGACCTCCCTCGCGCTCGAAGGTATCTTTCCGAGCGCCCCTGGCTGCTCGTCATCACCCCTTCATCTTCCAACAAATCCCGTCTTTCCATCCTCACCCCCTCCTTCGAAGTCTCCCGCTCGCAGCGTCTCCCCTTCGCCCTCTCCTCGGCCGAATTCGACTCGGTGTCCTGGGTCGCATGGGAGGAAGCCGAGAATCCATACGCTACCCTCGTCTCGCATCTCGAGGAGCTTCGGGCAACGGATGGAGTCAAGAGCGAGGGCTGGTCCATCCATCTCGAGGAGAACGTGAGGCAGTTCATCGCGAGTGGACTTGCTGCGGCTGTTCAGGAGAAGGAAAGCGTCGAGGTTGGCTTGGCTACCATTGAGGTTAGGCAACAGAGGATGCGCAAGACCAAGGCGGAACTTAAGATCCAGCGCTGCGTTGCCCGGGTGAGCTGTCGGCGCCGAGACCTCCCTGTCTCTCTCCGGAATTCCTGCTGACCCTCTCGCTCGCAGATCACCCTGAGCGCCCTTCGCGGTGTACGAGAGCATCTTCGTATCGGCATGACCGAGAAGGAGGGCGAGGCGGTGAGTCCTTCGCTAGCTTCCTCACTGCAGCCAGCTGACCCTCTCCCATTGCAGCTCATCACCAACGCTCTGACCGCCGGTGGGCTCAAGGAGCTTGGAGTCATCACACTCTTTGGCGCCAACGCCGCCCTTCCTCATGCCTCGGCTTCGGTCCACAAGAGGCTGGAGAAGGGCGAGTTCGCGCTCTTCGACGTTGATGGCAGTCTTCACGGCTACATGGTGCGTTTGAGTGCCGTTCCTCTCCCACTCTCTCTGACTCACCCTCTACTCCAACAGAGCGACTTCACTCGCACCATGCTCCCCGACATCCACACTCGCTCCTGCCACGGCTTCGGCAAAACCAAGGTCCTCCAGCAATGGCCTTCCCCTCGCGCCGAGAAGATCTGGAAGACGGTGCAGCAGGCTCAGAAGGCCGCTCTCGCTGCTCTCGTCAACCAGAACAAAACCCATGTCGTTTACGCGGCGGATGTGGACCGCGCGGCGAGGGAGGTCATCGCCGAGGAGGGATGGGAGAAGTACTTCACGCATCGCCTGGGTCATGGTTCGTCCCTTCTTTCGAATTCATGACTAGCTTTGATGCTGACGTCGGCTTGAACATCACAGGCATCGGCTTGCAAGTGGTGAGCCCTCCCCCTCTCTGTCGATCCACCCCTCTCGCATAAGCTGACTCTCTTTCGCCACAGCACGAAGAGCCCTACCTCAACTCGGGGAACGTCAAGCAAGAACTTCTCTCCGGCTTCACCTTCTCCAACGAGCCCGGAATCTACATCCGCGAGGACGAGGATACGGAAAGCAGCGGCATCGGCGTTCGCCTCGAGGATATGGTGCAGAAGACCGAGACGGGCTGGAGCTTGGTTTCGCAAATGCATTTGGCCGAGTCGCCTTGGTGGCCATAGCTTAGAGTTTGACTGTAGAATTCCGGAGACATTGTCAAGATTCGCATCGCATCGCTTCAATCGCTGCGAAAGCGAAGCAACTCTCTCGCGGGAGGGCTTAGAACTGCACACAATTCCGCAAGCTAGATTGACAATCATGCTGGGAAGACCTTCTAACGACCTTCCTCAAACGAGCGTGTTCTTCAAGCGCCTCTCGTCCTTGAGCGAGTGCAGCTTGCGAAGGACCTCCTCGAGCTGGATAACCTCCGTCTTGCCCTTGACTCCGATGTCGTCGCGGTTCCTGATGTTGACCGAGCGCGACTCGAGCTCCTCACTTCCGACGACTGTGAGTAAGGGGGAAGGAGAAAGAGATCAGCTTCGGCTCGGCGGGCGGAGAGGAGGAAACGGGAGGGAGAGCGCACCAAAGATGAAGTTGTACTGAGCGATCTCTCCATTCCTAACCTTCTTGGGGAGGGTCGAGTCGGTCAAGTCGGCGTCGGCGTAGAAGCCAGCGTCCCAGAGCTTCGAGGCGATCTCCTTGGCGTACTCCTTGTGAGGAGCAGCGACAGGGATGACGAGAACCTGGCGAGGCGAAATCCAGAAGGGCCTGTTTTGTCGCAAAAAAAACCAGTCAACTTCTGCGATGAGAAGACGAGCAAGAAAAGCGAAGAACTCACCACTTGCCGGCAAAATGCTCGGTAAGGATGGCAACGAAACGCTCGACGGATCCAAGGATAGCACGGTGGATCATGACGGGCCTCTGAAGCTTGTCGTTTCCGCTGTCGGTTCCCTCGGCGGCACGGTACTCGAGCTCGAAGCGCTGAGGAAGCTGGTAGTCGAGCTGGATGGTGGCGCACTGGTGCTTGCGCTTGAGGGCGTCCTGGATGGTGATGTCGATCTTGGGTCCATAGAAAGCTCCATCTCCGGGGTCGACATTCCACTTGCCGGGAACGAACTTGTCGAGCGAGCGCGACAGCATCTGAGGGAGAGAAGCGAGCGCCGAAAGTCAGTTCTCGGCTCGGCGTGAAGAGAGAGAATCGTCGAGAGCGTACGCGTTCTGCCTCGTCCCAGGTCTCGATCTTTCCGAGGAACTTCTCTGGCCGGGTCGAGAGCTTGAGGTTGAATTCGAAGCCGAAGGTGCCGTAGATGTGGTTGAGGAACTCGAAGCACACGTCCATCTCCGCCTCGATCTTGTAGAACCAGAGAAGTCAGTTCAAGCAAGGACAGAGATAATAATAGCTTGAACGTACCTGTTCGGGCATGCAGAAGTGGTGGGCGTCGTCCTGCTGGAAACGCCTGACCCTCGTCAATCCCGTCAAGGCTCCGCTCGCCTCGTTGCGATGCAGGACACCAAAGTCGGCCATGCGAATGGGGAGCTCGCGGTACGAGCGATCGCGCGAGGCGAAGATGAGGGCATGGCCGGGGCAGTTCATGGGCTTGAGGGCGAACTGCTCCTTCTCGACGTCGAGCTTGAACATGTCGTCGGCGTAGTTGGCCCAGTGACCCGAGGTCTCCCACAGCTTCGAGTTGTACATGTTGGGGGAAATGACCTCCTGGTAGTTGCGTTTCCGGTACTCTGACTGTGGATGAAGGCGGTCAGCGAGGGCTCGGCGAATTAAAGGGAGTCGAAAGCTCACCCTCATGAACTCGACAAGAGTGTTGTAGATGCGGGTTCCGTGAGGGAGCCAGAACGCACTTCCAGGACTAAGCTCGTGGAAGAAGAAGAGCTCTTGGTCCTGCGAGAGCGAGGGAGGGGTCAGCTCCGCCGAGCGCGCTTTCAACCACATCAAGCTCTCACCTTTCCGATACGCCTGTGATCGCGCTTGGCGGCCTCCTCGAGGAACTTCTTGTGCTCGGTCATCTGCTTGGTGTCGGGGAAGGAGACACCGTAGACACGCTGGAGACTGTCGTTGTTGGCATCGCCGAGGAAGTAGGAGGAAGAGTTCTGCATGGCGGCGAGAGAGGTCAGCTCAAGCTCCACGATCTCAGAGGACTCAATGTTCACCTTGAGAATGGCGAGAGCCTTGACGCGCCCGGTGTGGGGGATGTGAGGACCACGGCAAAGGTCGACCATGGGACCACAGCGGTAGACGGTGGAAGAGGTGCCGTCGGGAATCTTGGACTGGATGAACTGAACCTTGTAGGGGTTGTACTGTGTGCGAGGAAAGGGAGTCAGCTCGGCGAAAGCTACTTCGGCGAATCGAAGGAGGCGTACGGAGAACATCTTGAGGAGGTTCTCCTTGGTCATGGTGAGGCGCTCAAACTTTTGCTTGTCCTTGACGACGCTCTTAGCGAGGGTCTCGAGGGCGGGGTAGTCGGTGGGAACGACCTGGCTGCTCGGCGCGAAAGTGAAACGGGTCAGAGGCGCTCTTCAACTCGCTAGAAGAGCTCTGAACGCACCGATCGCCGTTCATGCCCATCTCGTAAAAGAAACCGTCGTCCGTAGGAGGTCCACTAGCGAGGTGAGCACCGTAATGCCTCTCGCAGCACTCTCCGAGAATGTGCGCCGAGGAGTGCCACCAAACCTGCTTGCCTGGAGGGGAAGGGAGGTCAGCGAGGGTACCAATCGGAGGAGATGAATCGCAACTTACCTTCAGGGTGCTCAAAGTCGAGGAGCTCGAGCTTGGAGGACTTCTCCAAAGGGCGCTCGAGATCCCAGAGCTCGCCGTCCACCTGTCGGCGCGCAAGGACCAGCGTTAGCTCCAGAGGCCGCACGAGCGCCAGAAGCTTGGATATACCTTGGAGATGACGGTCTTCTCGGCGAGCGACTTGCTAATACCGAGAGCAATGGAGAAGGGGGTCGTCTCCCAGCTGGTGCCCTCCTTGACGCTGCCGTCGGGCAAGGTGATGGTGATGGGCTCTCGGGGCTGGGCTGAATCGTGTAGAATGGTACAGTCAGCTCTTCTCTACTCGCGCATGCACCCTAGCACCTTTGTCGAGGCTACACGGGTGCATCTTGTGAGAAAAAAGGCGCAGACCGACTGACCGGCGATGCGCTCGTCCTCGTCCTTCTTGAGCTGTTCAAAGAGCTCGATCCTGCTGGCGAGGTACTCGGGCTTGGGGTCGAGCTCGAGGGCGGCCATGCCAGCGGCGAGATCTCCTCCCTTTTTGGCCTTCTTCTCCTTGGGAGCCTTGGGCGCCTTGGGAGCGCCGGCTTGAGCGGGAGCAGCAGCAGGAGCAGCACCGGTAGCAGCAGCCGAGATTTCAGCGGCGGGGTTGGCGGGCACGGCGGTCGACTCTACGGGGTGAGGAGCCGACATGGCGAACGAAGGGTGGAAGTAAGCGCGACGAAGGGCGATTCGGGCGGGGAAAGTTGCGGTGAAGTAGAGAGGAGCGGGCTGTAGTGTTTTAGTATTCGATAGTAGCCGATTGAGCGATCTGAGCATCCACTTCACTACGAAGCGGGATTGGGTAGAAGCCAACCCGCCGAGCCGTCGACTTGACTCTTTGTCTCCTGGCCGTCACTGCTTGTTCGGTTTCTAGCTTCGGTTCCACCTCGGAACAACCTACAGAACTCGATGGGACGTCAAGCAGAAGCTTCTACGAGCTCGCAACCTGCTCCGCTAGTCGTCTCCAACTCTCGATTGTCGCTCTCGCTCCCCGCACCTCAGCATGGCTTCTACAGGATAGGATCGACCATCTACCCCGAGCTGCACATCAAGGGGAGCTCATCAACCTACACGGACCTTTCTGTCAAGCTGCACGCTGAAAGCATCGCGAGCATTATGGGCAAAGAACGCTGGGTGGGTCGATGCACTCCTTGGCGCTGAGATGCAGCTGACGCCCGCTATCCCTACAGCAACAAGGCATGCTCTTGAACGCAAGCATGGGTGGACCAGCACTCACCATCACCAGTCAAGAGCACCTGCCTTTCCTCGAGATCGACATCCCCCTCAGCTCTCGCCGAGCACTGGACATCAAGGAGAAGGCTGGACGATCCAGTTCCGAGACCAACGGCTCTGGAATCTACGAGGTCACGATCCCAGATATCGGCCAGCTATTGCCGTCGTACAAGAAGTCGGACTTGGACCAGGGTGAGCTCGGCTTTCGCGCTGCTGAAGTCCAATTGCTCATCATCGCCCTCTCTCGTAGCTGGCGTCGGCGTCGCCTACACCATCCAGGTACATGGCAAACGCTCGGGCTTACTCAAGACGAACGACAAGTGAGTGAGACTGAGCTTGCCGCGCTGAGGCCGACGCTGACCCTTGCCAACTCTCGCAGACTCTCGCTTGAAGTGCCCATTTGCTTCCCGATATCGCCGCCCTTGCCCTTCGACTTGCCGCAAGAGCACTACCCCAGCTCGACGGGTACGCAAAGCCTCAAATTCAAGAGCGGTGAAGGGAACTCCCTCTCGGTGGAAGCCAAAGTGAGCCTTCACCTGCACTCGAGCGGCTTGCAGGCCCGCAAGCTTACATCTTGTTCTCACGGCAACAGCTCTCTTACCGCCCACTCCCCTACCGCGGCCATCCCCTCGCCTACACCGTCGTCCTCACACCCTCCTCTCCTTCCGCCATCTCCCTCCTCACCGCCGAAGACGGCACCCCGAGCTTCAAGTTCACCATCACTCTATCCCGCAAGGTCGTCACCATCCCGGTCAAAGACCCGAGCATCGGTCAAGCTGGCTTTCGTTGGGCGGGCGTGAGGATCGCTCCTGGCGAGGCTGCCGAGCCGGTCAGGCTGGACGGAGGGAGGTGGGTTCTGCAGGGGGGGATCAAGGTGCCTGCGAATGAGTGCACAGTCGATTCGGCGGGAGTAGCGGTGACGGTGAGTGCTCTTCTTCTCCTTCTTTGGATCGGACTTCGAGCGCCGAAGCTCATTTCTTCCCTCGCTTTCGCAGTTCGGCATCAACTGCCATATCACCTCTCCCGGCTTCGACAGCACTCTTCACACGTCCCTTCCGGTCTTCCTCCCTTCCGCTCCCCAAGAGCTGTCGAACGACGTGACGAACGACAGCGGTGTAGGAGGCGCTTCAGGAGGGGCAGACGACGGCGGTTTGCCTTCTTACTCGGCTTAGAAGCGTACTGGCGGTAGAGTAGTAGCGTTGTACTTATGTATCGTGTTGTCATCGAGTTCTCGCAAAAGTTTCGCCGAGCTGAAGCGAGCGCGACGTCTGATGAATCGACGAGGTCTTTTTCGTGCAATCTACCACAAATGACGCGCTACGCAAGATCTCTCTCGTGGAGCATCTATCGGACCCTGCGCCTGTTCTTGATGCTCCAACCGCCCTCAAGGCGAAACCTCCTTGATCTCCTCCTGGCTGTCGCTCGAGACGGCCGACTCGCCGTGGTGGTTGAGCGTTGGTCGGGCCTCCTCGATATCCTTGATGACTTTCTCGTCCGACGCCTTCGTGTGCTCGGAGCTGGTGGAAGCGCCATCGGCCTTGGCGAGCGCGGCTGCCTTCTCCTGGCGACGACGTCCAGCCTCCGAGTGAAGGCCCTGTGAAAGGTGAGAGGGTCAGCGATTGATCGAAAAGAGAGTTGGAGAAAGCAGCATACAAAGACGGAAGAGCGACCTTCCGACCACTTCATGTAGACGAGCCCGGCGATGACGGCAAACCCTGCGAGAACAGGTCAGTCGAGCCTTAGAGAGCTACAGTGGAAGGAGCGAGACTTACAGTAGAAGCAGTAGCTCAAGATAGAGCCAAGAGTAGCCGAGTTGGTCCATCCGAGAATGGCCTGGGAGGGCAAAGGCAAGTTAGCGAAGGAGTTCGGCTCGGCGCAGAGCAAGGGGGGGCTAACGTTGAAAATGGACCAGCCTTGACCGCTGAGGTTGTTCTCGGGGTTTCCCCACGTAAGATGCCATCTAATCGGAGTTCAGGAGTTTACAGAGTCACAGGAAAGGTCAGCAAGGAAGAAATTCAGCGCCTCCAGGGTGTCCGTGCAAGACTCACACGTTCCCACGAACATCATACGATCCGGGACCCAAGCCAAGCTCCTCGACATCAGCCCCGACGCCCTTGTTGAAAGCGTGGATTTGGTAGAAGAGGACGGCCTGCGAAGGAAGAGCCGAGGGTCAGTCATGTCTTTCGGGTGGTAGTCGTGGCTAGTGCTGAGGCTGACCTTGGAGAAGAGACCAGATCCGAGAAGGAACAGGATGTTGGTGGAGACGATGAGGAAGATGGACAGGTTGACGCGAGAACCGGAGGCGTAGATGAGGTCTGCAAGCGCCGAGAAGGGGTTCAGCGCGCAGAAACTACTGATCCTAGTCCTAGATGGGACAACTCACATCCGATGACCAGACCGCATATGAGACCGACGATGGCGGCGAGAGGGATGGATTTGGCGGTTTGACCGAGAGAAACTCCGCCGACGAAGACGACGGCCTCGAGACCCTCACGCAGGACGGTTACCAGGGGCAAGATGAAGAGCGACCATTTGCCGCTGCGTCCCTCCTTGCGCTCCTTTTTGCTGAGCCCCTCTTGAGGCTTCTTGTCGAACGCGCCCTCGAGCTTGATCTTCCACTTGAGCTTGGAGCGGTCGATGCGGAGCATAGTGATGCCCATGACCTGTGCGAGGGTGAGTCAGCATGTGTTGGATAGCGAGTCGCTAGTAAAAGAGGCTTTACGTAGATGATGAGACTGCGATGGCGGAAGAAGGGGGGTTTGAGGTCAGCGCCGACCGAGGCGAAAGGAAGAGCAGGAAAGCTGTGGGTGCGATCTACTCACCTGGCAAGAAGTGAGAAGGTGCCCTCCCAGATCTCCTCTGACTTAGACCAGATGTCGGAGAGGGTGGTGAAGAACTAGTCCGACAAGCGCAGGTCAGTCACCGTCGCCGAGCAGGAGAGCGGGGTCGCAGTAACTCACAACGGCGATGAAGGCGGCTCCGATACAGAGAGCAATGAACAAACCTGTCAGTGCTCCTGCCCAGATCTGTGTAAGGCAAGCAGTGAGCTTCGATTCACCGCCGAACACGAGCGCCGACTCACCTGCATCCGCATCCGTTTCACCAGCCGCTTGCGGTTTGCCATCGTCTCTTCGTCTTCCTCCGCCTTTTCTGTTGACACCACATCCGTCTTGTCGACCAGGTTCTCGACGAGACCGAGCAGAACCGAGATGATGATGGCCTGCGAGACAGGTCGAAAGCCGAAGAGCGGAGGCCGGGGTCAGCGCAGAAGGTCTGAGCAGAGGCAGAAGCATCACGTACAGCTTCAATCGTCTCTCGGAAGATCTGTAGCGCAAGAAGCGATGCCAAGTTAGTCAAATGGTCGATGGTGAGGGAAAGCCGGGGTGTTTAGGGCGCAGCGTCTGGAAGTTCGTCTGCTCGTTCGCCTTGCCTCTGCAGGGTGGCAGATTGAACTTACGATGAAGAAGATGGGTACGCTGAAGACGTTTCCCATGGTGCTTGGTCGAGATTACCCGATGGAGAGAGAGGGAGAAGGCTGGCTGCAAAAGCGAGAACCCGAGGCGCAAGGGAGAGGGGGAGAGAGGCAAGGGGCCGGGGGAGGAGCGTGAGCAATTGAGTTGAGGAGGGCCAAGATTCTGCAGGGAGACGAGGAAGCAGGCGAGCGTACTGCTGAGAGGTAGACGCGGGTGGGAAAAAGCCAGCCACGAGTTATCTCGATATGCTGATGGCCAAAGGGGGGCAAAGGAAATTCGACCCGAGGCCCAGCGCCCCAGCCAGCGCCGTGATCCAATTTGGGCGCGAGAACCGGGGGAGCAATTCGGGGGAGAGGTGAGAGTGTCGCATCGGACTGGAAAGTGATGAAGTGCAGAAGAACGAATAGATTCATTACCGAAACGCGACGGTGCACCTGCCCCCAGCCCTAACCCATCCTCGGCGCTCAAGCTCAAGCCGAGGCCTTGATCTCCTCGCTGGCGTCGGACTCGCCAGCGTGATTGAGCGTCGGCCTTGCCTCCTCGATGTCCTTGACCTTATTATCCGACTGCCTCGTCTTTTCCGAGAGAGTCGACGAGCCCTCGGCGAAGGCAGCCGCCTTCTCGTTCCGGCGGTGACCGGCCTTGGAGTGGTAGCCCTGTCGATACAGAGGATCAGAATGTGGTCTTGGCGTCTGATCAAAGCTACCGCTCACAAAGAGAGAAGAACGACCTTCCGACCACTTCATGTAGACCAGCCCGGCGATGACGGCGAACCCTGCGAGCGAGACTAAGTCAGCTCTGCGAGATTGGGGGGCGAGAGACAGACTCACAGTAAAAGCAGTAGCTCAAGATAGAGCCAAGAGTAGCCGAGTTGGTCCATCCGAGAATGGCCTGGGAGGGCAAAGGCAAGTTAGCGAAGGAGTTCGGCTCGGCGCAGAGCAAGGGGGGGCTAACGTTGAAAATGGACCAGCCTTGACCGCTGAGGTTGTTCTCGGGGTTTCCCCACGTAAGATGCCATCTAATCGGAGTTCAGGAGTTTACAGAGTCACAGGAAAGGTCAGCAAGGAAGAAATTCAGCGCCTCCAGGGTGTCCGTGCAAGACTCACACGTTCCCACGAACATCATACGATCCGGGACCCAAGCCAAGCTCCTCGACATCAGCCCCGACGCCCTTGTTGAAAGCGTGGATTTGGTAGAAGAGGACGGCCTGCGAAGGAAGAGCCGAGGGTCAGTCATGTCTTTCGGGTGGTAGTCGTGGCTAGTGCTGAGGCTGACCTTGGAGAAGAGACCAGATCCGAGAAGGAACAGGATGTTGGTGGAGACGATGAGGAAGATGGACAGGTTGACGCGAGAACCGGAGGCGTAGATGAGGTCTGCAAGCGCCGAGAAGGGGTTCAGCGCGCAGAAACTACTGATCCTAGTCCTAGATGGGACAACTCACATCCGATGACCAGACCGCATATGAGACCGACGATGGCGGCGAGAGGGATGGATTTGGCGGTTTGACCGAGAGAAACTCCGCCGACGAAGACGACGGCCTCGAGACCCTCACGCAGGACGGTTACCAGGGGCAAGATGAAGAGCGACCATTTGCCGCTGCGTCCCTCCTTGCGCTCCTTTTTGCTGAGCCCCTCTTGAGGCTTCTTGTCGAACGCGCCCTCGAGCTTGATCTTCCACTTGAGCTTGGAGCGGTCGATGCGGAGCATAGTGATGCCCATGACCTGTGCGAGGGTGAGTCAGCATGTGTTGGATAGCGAGTCGCTAGTAAAAGAGGCTTTACGTAGATGATGAGACTGCGATGGCGGAAGAAGGGGGGTTTGAGGTCAGCGCCGACCGAGGCGAAAGGAAGAGCAGGAAAGCTGTGGGTGCGATCTACTCACCTGGCAAGAAGTGAGAAGGTGCCCTCCCAGATCTCCTCTGACTTAGACCAGATGTCGGAGAGGGTGGTGAAGAACTAGTCCGACAAGCGCAGGTCAGTCACCGTCGCCGAGCAGGAGAGCGGGGTCGCAGTAACTCACAACGGCGATGAAGGCGGCTCCGATACAGAGAGCAATGAACAAACCTGTCAGTGCTCCTGCCCAGATCTGTGTAAGGCAAGCAGTGAGCTTCGATTCACCGCCGAACACGAGCGCCGACTCACCTGCATCCGCATCCGTTTCACCAGCCGCTTGCGGTTTGCCATCGTCTCTTCGTCTTCCTCCGCCTTTTCTGTTGACACCACATCCGTCTTGTCGACCAGGTTCTCGACGAGACCGAGCAGAACCGAGATGATGATGGCCTGCGAGACAGGTCGAAAGCCGAAGAGCGGAGGCCGGGGTCAGCGCAGAAGGTCTGAGCAGAGGCAGAAGCATCACGTACAGCTTCAATCGTCTCTCGGAAGATCTGTAGCGCAAGAAGCGATGCCAAGTTAGTCAAATGGTCGATGGTGAGGGAAAGCCGGGGTGTTTAGGGCGCAGCGTCTGGAAGTTCGTCTGCTCGTTCGCCTTGCCTCTGCAGGGTGGCAGATTGAACTTACGATGAAGAAGATGGGTACGCTGAAGACGTTTCCCATGGTGCTTGGTCGAGATTACCCGATGGAGAGAGAGGGAGAAGGCTGGCTGCAAAAGCGAGAACCCGAGGCGCAAGGGAGAGGGGGAGAGAGGCAAGGGGCCGGGGGAGGAGCGTGAGCAATTGAGTTGAGGAGGGCCAAGATTCTGCAGGGAGACGAGGAAGCAGGCGAGCGTACTGCTGAGAGGTAGACGCGGGTGGGAAAAAGCCAGCCACGAGTTATCTCGATATGCTGATGGCCAAAGGGGGGCAAAGGAAATTCGACCCGAGGCCCAGCGCCCCAGCCAGCGCCGTGATCCAATTTGGGCGCGAGAACCGGGGGAGCAATTCGGGGGAGAGGTGAGAGTGTCGCATCGGACTGGAAAGTGATGAAGTGCAGAAGAACGAATAGATTCATTACCGAAACGCGACGGTGCACCTGCCCCCAGCCCTAACCCATCCTCGGCGCTCAAGCTCAAGCCGAGGCCTTGATCTCCTCGCTGGCGTCGGACTCGCCAGCGTGATTGAGCGTCGGCCTTGCCTCCTCGATGTCCTTGACCTTATTATCCGACTGCCTCGTCTTTTCCGAGAGAGTCGACGAGCCCTCGGCGAAGGCAGCCGCCTTCTCGTTCCGGCGGTGACCGGCCTTGGAGTGGTAGCCCTGTCGATACAGAGGATCAGAATGTGGTCTTGGCGTCTGATCAAAGCTACCGCTCACAAAGAGAGAAGAACGACCTTCCGACCACTTCATGTAGACCAGCCCGGCGATGACGGCGAACCCTGCGAGCGAGACTAAGTCAGCTCTGCGAGATTGGGGGGCGAGAGACAGACTCACAGTAAAAGCAGTAGCTCAAGATAGAGCCAAGAGTAGCCGAGTTGGTCCAACCAAGAATGGCCTGGGAACGGAAAGGCAAGTTAGCGAAGGAGTTCGGCTCGGCGCAGAAGAAGGGGAACTGACGTTGAAAATGGACCAGCCTTGACCGCTGAGGTTGTTCTCTGGGTTTCCCCACGTAAGATGCCATCTGATCAAAGTTTACAGGGTCACACCAGAGGTCAGTAAGGCTCCGGGCAAAAATTTGGAGCATCGGGAGTGTCCCAGCATCTCCGAGATCGTCGCCGAGGCATCAAAGACTCACACGTTGCCGCGAACGTCGTACGACCCTGGTCCGTTTCCGAGCTCCTCGACGTCCGATCCGACGCCAGTGTTGAAAGCGTTGATTTGAAAGTCGAGGACGGCCTGTTGGAGGTGAAGGCATGAGCCGAAGTTCGCTGGCGCTGAAGCTCGAAGCTGAGCTCACCTTCGAGAACAAGCCAGAGCCGAGGAGGAAGAGGAGATTGGTCGAGACGATGAGGAAGATGGAGAGGTTCACTCGGTTGCCTCCGGCGTAGATGAGGTCTGATGGGCAGCGCCAAGCCGAGGCGGTCAGCGACATGTTCGGAGGATAGGGATGGGAAGCGCAGCACGCCACGTACAGCCAACGACAAGACCGCAGATGAGACCGACGATAGCAGCAAGAGGGATGGCCCTCGCCGACTGTCCGAGCGAGACTCCGCCGACAAAGACGACAGCTTCAAGACCCTCACGAAGCACGGTGACGAGAGGAAGAATGAAGAGCGACCATTTTCCACTCTTGGCCTCTTTCCGCTCCTTGTCGGTGAGCTCCTCGTGGGGCTTCTTGTCGAAGGCGCCCTCGAGCTTAAGTTTCCACTTGAGCTTGGAACGGTCGATGCGAAGCATGGTGAGCCCCATGACCTGTGTGAACCGGAAGTGAGCATTGAGGTCAAGACACAAGGAGTAAGAGCTCGTACGTAGATAATGAGACTGGTGCCATGGGCGAGGCGGGAGCCAGACGAACGAAGGTCAGCGCCGAGGGAGCGGAAGATGGCGAGCTACGCCTGCAACGAGTGATGATTCACCTAGCGATGAGTGAGAACACTCCTTCCCAAATCTCTTCGGATTTGGACCAGATGTCGGAGAGGGTGGTGAAGAACTGGGGACCGTCGCAGCGAGGTGAGCCTCATCGCCGAAGAAGGGAAAAGGGGAGTAGATGACTCACGACGGCGATGAAAGCGGCTCCGATACATAGAGCAATGAAGAGTCCGAGAAGAGCTCCTGCCCAAATCTACAACACTCGATGTCAGCTCTGCAACAAGGAACGACGAGCAGACGACCCACGAGAATTCTCATCCGCTTGATCAGCCGCTTCCGATTCGCAACAGTCTCGTCCGTCTCGACAGCCTTCTCCGGGTTGACATCCTCAGTCGTTTTGTCCACGAGGTTCTCGACCAGTCCGAGCAAAACGGAGATGATGATGGCCTGCGAGCGCAGGTGTCAGCTCGGCGGACGTGCAAGCCAGGCAAGATGGAGCCTACAGCCTCGATAGTTTCACGGAAAACCTGCAGTGTGATTCAAAAGTCATGTCAGTGAGCCTCTTGCGCGATGGCGCTTTGACAGCCTGCCCTTGGTGAGCGCTGCGAGCGAAACCCAAATTCGAGCAGCGTAGTGCTGCCCAGTCGCTGTAGCAGAGCACGCGACCTACGATGAAGAAGATGGGGACACTGAAGACATTTCCCATGTTGACGAACGAGGGATCGAGAACGCTCGAGACGAAGGAGGGCTGCGAGGCGAGTGAGGAAGGGTCAGTCGCGAGTTCAGGCGTAGGCAGAGGCAGCTCACCAAAAAGGGGCCGAGGGGTCGACGAGGCGACACGCGAAGAGTCGAAGATGGGAGAGAGGGGGAAAGAAGAGAAGAGACGTCGTCTTGTCTGATTGAGCTGTACTAAAAGCGTTTCCCGCCCGAAGCAAACGAGCGGGGGAAGAAAGGCGGAGCAGCAGAAAGAGCGCCGAAAACTCACCACTCTTCCTCTGATCTGCATTCGAGTCTCTCGGTCCGGGTTGTGAGTAATAGCTACCACCCATACTGCCTGCTTGGTCACCTACAGCTCCCTCTACGCCCGCGAGAAAGGCCAAGTCGGCACTTTCGCTCGCCGAGTCGAGAAGGGCACAGTCGCTAGAGAGTGCGCTCAAATGGCCGACGTCTTTGCCACGGCACGGTGCGGCCGAGCGACTCGAATTCTCCCACGCGAGCTTCTCCCCTGCATCGAACCGAGAGCCGAGGGAGCCAGCGCCGTTTCGGCGGAGAGGGATCCAAGGTCGCGAGTCAAACCTGAGCTCGCCGTCTACATACAGCGAGGACCGTTGTACTAATGCGACTGCAACGCAAAGCCCTACGCCGAAGACAAAGCACCGAGCACTTCTCCGAGTTCCCAAGCCCTCCCATCCTCCCGCTAAATTCAGTGCGAGGGGGTGGTCTCCTTGATGTGATCTCCACCCTCGTTCGAGTGGGATCCATCCGCCGAATGCGAGTCACCCTTGTGAAGCTCCTCGTGGTAGGCGCCCGAAGCCTTCTCGGCGCGAGCAACGTCGCGACGCTTGCCTGCGGCCGACTTGTAGCCAAAGAGGGAGGTGCGACCCTCCTTCCACTTCATGTAGACGAGAGCGATGGCGACGGAGATCCTGGGGAGGCAGAGGGGAGAGGTCAGGTCGGCGCCGAGCGGAACGAGCCGGAACGAGCGAACACGTACCAGAAGAAGCAGTAAGCGAGGATGGATCCCACCGTGGCGTTGTTGTCCCATCCCAAAATAGACTGTAGAAGGGTGAGAGTAAGCAAGGGGAACGTCAGGAGCAAATCCGAGCGATAATGGGCCAACAGCGGGCGACCGCAAGCTTACGTTGAAGACCATCCATCCCTTGCCGTTGATCTTGTCCTCAGGTGACCCGTACGCCAGATGCCACCTGAATGGAGTGATCAGAGCCGTCTGGGAGGTCAGCGACGTTCCACACTCGACTGGCGGGAGAGAAAGGCGGCGGTGCCGAGCGACACCCGAAGTCGCCCCTTCGAGGCGAGCGCCGGCCAGAGCATCCTGCGCGTCGAGAGAAAACTCACACGTTGCCGTTGACATCGTAAGATCCGGGTCCAGAGCCAGTCTCGGCGACATCTCCTCCGACACTGCGAAAGACGAGCGCCGAAGGTCAGCTTCGGCGGTTCTCGCACTGCTCAGAACGCGTCGAGGATGCGCTCACCCCTTGTTGAACTTGTAGCGTTGGAAACCGTTGACAGCCTTGGAGAAGAGACCAGCACCGAGCAGGAAGAGGATGTTGGTCGAAATCACGAGGAAGATGGTGAGGTTAACGCGCGAGCCAGAGGCGTAGATCAGGTCTGGAAGAATCCGGAATGTCAATGGAAGTATAGAAAGATTTGACAGCGTACTCACATCCAACGATGAGACCACAGATGAGACCTGTGATGGCGGCGAGAGGAATCGACTTGGCCGACTGTCCGAGCGAGACTCCCCCGATGAAGACGACAGCCTCGAGACCCTCACGAAGAACGGTGACGAAGGGAAGAAGGAACAGAGTCCATTTGCTGCCCTTACCCTCCTTCTTGTCCTTCTCGTCGAGCTCGGCGTGCTCCTTCTTGTCGAAAGCGCCCTGCAGCTTGAGCTTCCACTTGAGCTTGGAGCGGTCGATACGGAGCATGGTGAGACCCATCACAAAGATGATAATACTGTGGGGGCTCTCGGTCAGCTTCGAGACGAGAAGTGTGACGGCCGAGGGTCTGGCAGGGCTCACGCAGCGACAAGGGAGAAGGTTCCCTCCCAAATCTCCTCAGACTGGGACCAGAGATCGTTGAGAGTAGTGAAGAACTGTGATGAGTAAGCACAGCGCGGGGTTCGAGTGGAAGGAGGAAGCAAAATGAGAGGGTCAGCGAGGGCTGGGCGCGAGATCAAGTCCGAGCCGAACTCACGACGGCGATGAAGGCAGCGCCAATACAGAGGGCGATAAAAAGACCGGCAAGAGCACCTGCCCAGATCTGCAGCCTCATCCTTCTGACTAGTCGCTTCTTGGAGGCGTCGTCGACCTCGACGTCGGCCTTCTCATCAATGCCGAGAGGCTTGTCGACGAGCGACTCGACGAGACCGAGGAGGACGGCGATGATGATAGCCTGGATGGGTAGGTGTGTGGGTAGGTGGCGGGTGAGCATTGGAAATGGCAGTCTGAGGTCGAGAAGCGACGAACCGCCTCGATCGTCTCACGGAAGACCTGCAAGGGAGCGAACGAAAAGGTCAGCTCTGCGGCTGATGGGTGGAGAGGGCGAAGTTGTAGTAGTCCTGGGCGGTAGCATGAATTCACCATACCCCTGAACGAGCATGACCGCTCCACAGTAAGCCTTCCTACCAAGCAAAGGCCACCGCGCCGAATTCCCTCCTCCTCGCTTCGGAGGTGATCTTCTGATCGCCTACAGCCTTGATCGCTCCCGTGATCCACCCAACAAACGAGACCAAATACTCACAATGAAGAAGAGGGGGACCGAGAAGACGTTTCCCATGTTGACAGCTGTCGATCAGCCAAGAGAGCGAGAAAGATCAGTGGGTGGGGTTCGAGGCGTCCTGAAGGTGTACAGGAGCGAGTGTAGCCTCAGCAGTACGTCGGGACGGTAGGTCATACTCACAAGTAGCGGGAGGCGAGGTCCTGAGCTGTCAGAGAGCGTGCAGAGAGCTGGCCTGGTTGCGGGGAGGGAAGACGAGGGGGAGAGGAAGAGAGGAGGATGCGGAGGGATCAAGGTGAGCTGGTGGGACTTGTAGCTGTAGCAGAGTAGCCGTAACAAGCTGCTCCCTCACCTCGAAGCAAACTTTTGATCAGAAGGAAAGGTGCAATCAGACAAAGACTCTCCCCCCCCAGGCGACAGAGGGACTTCGCCGACAGCCAAGCCTTTCCAAGAGATTCCCAAATGTATTGAGAGAGTCAAGTCGCGTTACAAGTTGAAAGGAAGGGGACTTCGGAGCTGGGAAAAGGGGCAAGTGCACAGACCTCCTCTCTCTCCTCCCTGCTCCTCCTCCTCCCACTGCACCTCTCTCTCGCTGTTCGCAGGACAGAAATCTCGCAAGAGCGGAGCCGTTGACATGGGGAAGTGATGGCGTTATTGGCGCACCTCCCATTTAGGTCCCGCTTCCAGTGCAGAGGCCAGCCTTCGGGTTGTACGATGATAAGTTACCATCGGTAGCGTTATTCGGTCAGACTCGCGAAGGCATGAACGATCTTCTGCGAGTGCATGACCCGCGCCGACCCGCTTCTCATCTTCGCCGAAAATCTCCAGACCGTTCTGCCTCGCTCTCGGTAACTGCTTCGAGTGGCAGTCAGCGAGATAGAAACACGCTTGATCATCGGCAGGAGGTACTTGTCTTGGGCGCACGCGCATCGAGTCTTGAGAGCGACTTTCGGCGCTGGCGTTGGTGAAGCTCGCGGCGCCCAGCTCGGACAAGCCAGAAGCTGCAGAGGAGAGGGTATAGCTACTGTTGCAGTGATGCAGTGAAGCATGCTCAGAAAGCTCGATAAGCGGACGGTCAAGCTCTCGAGCTCCCGATCTCTCTCGGCGACGCTGTGATACGACGATTGCCGCGGTGGGCTTCATATTTCAGGGGAAGACTGCAATTAGACGGTTCCCGACTTGGTGATGGTGATCTTTCCCTTGGTCTACAAGCGAAGAGGTAGAGAGAGCGAGAGGGAATGGGGAAGCGAGGAGGAAGAAGGGCGAGAGCAAAAAGCAAAGTCAGCAAGCGAACGAAACGGAGGGTAAGTCTGCCTGGCAACAAAGATGCTGCTTACCTTTCCGGAGTCGGATCCGAGGGACTCGACCTTCTTGACGATGTCCATGCCGGAGACGACCTCACCGAAGACAACGTGCTTGCCATCGAGCCACGAGGTGACAATGGTGGTGATGAAGAACTGGGATCCGTTGGTGTTGGGTCCAGCGTTGGCCGAGGAGAGAAGTCCAGCCTTGGTGTGCTTGAGCTTGAAGTTCTCGTCGGCGAACTTCTCACCGTCTGCGAGCGCCGAGGGACAGAGTCAGCGCTGTCGTCGGAGGTGCGTCTCGGGTAAGGTGTGGACGTACAGATGGACTTTCCACCGGTACCGTTGTGGCGGGTGAAGTCTCCTCCCTGGAGCATGACTGTTAAGAAGGAGCGGCAGAGGTCAGCGCTCGGCGCCGAGGGTTGACGGACAATTCGAGGCTCAACCCACAGTTGGGGATGACACGGTGGAATCCGGAGCCCTCGTATCCGTAGCTAGAGACGAGCAAAACGAGTCAGCTGCCTGCTTCTCAAATCTACCAGCTGAAACGAGCACCACTTACCCGTTCTGTCCGGTAGCGAGCTCACGGAAGTTGCGCTAGTTGGCGGAAAGGGCGTGAGGGTCAGTATCGCTCTGAAGCACTCTTGTAGCGTCTGAGCAAGCCTACGGCGGTCTTGGGGACGACGTCATCGTCTGCGGAGAAGGCGAAAGGTCAGCTCTCCTCAACCGGCTGAGAAGGCGGTGAAGAGCAACTACGCACAGAGCTTGAACTCAACGCGGCCGAGGGCCTGTCCGTCGTGGGCGATATCGAAGAAGCTGCACGGGAGAGCAGCGAGCATTAGTTTTACTTTCCTTCCCCGCGCTTCCACGACCGAGCAGGCGGCAACCTCACACGTTCTGCGAAGAGGAAGCGGGAGGTCAGCACTTGAGCTTGTCGGGGAGGTGCGTGAGCTCAGCAAACTACTGGTGCAACCCGCCGCTGAGCTGTATTGAGAGCCCAGCGAAGTCGGGCTCCACGTGTTGTTCGCTGAGCATCGACGCAGAGGAAAAGGCAAAGAGCGACGTACAGACATGGTCTTAGCGGTGGTAAGGCCGCGGCGGAACATCATGGACATGGCGAGCAAAAGGTCGAAAAGAGTGGAACGAGGTACAGCGAGCGGGAAGCGAGTGGTAGGAGGTTGAGAAAGGCGAGTTGGGAGGAGCGCAAGGGCGAGAAAGTGTCAGCTTGGCTGTTTCTGCAGAGGAATAGCCAGCGCAGTGGGGCGAGCCATCTCCTGTCCCGTCTGCGTGAGCTGTAGGAGAATCCGAAGCTTACAGAAAGATGTGGTGGGAGGAAGGAGCCAAGCTGGCCCTCGTCCTCAACGTCAGCGCCCTCTTGAGCTCGGGCCACAGGGGCCCAAATTTCAACCTTGCAACTAAGGGCTCTCAACTTTCTGCAGAGGGTTCGAAGGTGATGCTGTGCACCCTGCGCACTCTTTGGACGTCTGTGGCTCGTCTCGGAGCAGGTGCAGACAGGCAGACTTCGCAGTTCGCTCGCGCCGAGCTTTGCTCTCCTGCAGTGGACTGTCACCCACTGCGGTAGAGAATGGCACTGATGGATAGATTTGATTTCGACAATTCGAGGCTTCTGAAGGGTATTGATAACAAAGCGAGGGCGAGCCGGGGGAAAGCATGAGGGAGGCGATTCTGCGAGCGAGGTGAGAGGTAGAGTCAGCGGGTGTGCATCACGGAGTTGGAAGAGGCTCCGAATAGCATCCGCGGCAGCTGAGGGGACGTCTCGAGGTCGCCCAGCCCCTCCGCTGCCGCTGCCGCTCTTCCGCCGAGTCTCAAGTCGAGCAAGCGTACAGAGGACGGCCTTGGGCATCTTGCGACTGGCTTGACGGACACCGAGATCTCCGAGAACTGCAGAGAGGACGGAAGCGAGTCAGTAAGAGGTGCAGCGCGGGACGTTCGTCGTCTCGGCTCACCCTCTTCGGCACCACCGAGCTGCAGAGGAGGAGGTAGGGGTCAGTGAGGGCTCGACTAAACAAAGCACACGGATCGACTTACGATGGCATCAAACTTCTGGGTGCGCTGGAACTGGAGGCGACGAAGGGTCAGCTCTCGCGGTCCGGGAGCGAGCGCCGAATCAGCCAAGTCGAACTCACCATCTCAATGTAGCCTCCCATGCCGCCCTGAGTGATACCACGTCCTCCGAAGATTTGAACGGCCTCATCGGCAATTTCTCCCGCAACGCGAGTGCAGTACATCTTCAATTGGAAGGCCGAGGTCAGTGCTCGAAGCGAGCGAGCAAGCGAGGGCAAAAAAGCTTGAGTGCTCACCTTGAGGATACCGATGGGTCCACCAAGGTGCTCGGCCTGCTGAGCGTAGGTCATCGAGTTCATCTGGTAGGCTGTGGCGGGTTCGGGGAGCGGTCAGCGAGGCTGTCGAGAGGGGACAAGCTCAGTGTCGAGCTCACTGATGTGCTCGAGGAAAGCCTGGACGGCCTCGACCTTGGCAAACATGTGGGCGAACTTTTGACGGATGACAGCCTGCTCGATGAGGGGCTTGCCGAAGACTGAGATGGGCAACGGGGGTCAGCTTCGGCGCGGGGAAACGAGGGCGGAGGACAGCTCACCCTTCCTCTGGTGGGCCCACTTGAAGCATTCCTCGACGATGAACCTCGATCCCATCGCACTGCCGCAGCACATGACCCAGCGCTCGTGCTGTCGTCGAGAGAGGAAGGCGAAGGTCAGCTCTCGGTCGAGGGTGTTAGCTGGCGCGAGAGCCTTACGTTGAAGTTGGAGAGGATGACGTAGATACCCTGTTGATGGTGAAATAAGTTTGAGTTTGAGGAGGGAGAGGAGCGAGTCAGTTTCAGGTCGAACGAGAAAGGAGAACGGAGAAGAGAACCTTTCCCTCCTTGCCGAGCAGATTCTCCACAGGAACCTTCACGTTATCGAAGGTGATGTAGGCAGTGCCAGCGGCAGAGGAGTCTGTAACGAGGAGCGGGTGAGCACGGATTGTATTCGAGAGCGACAGCGACGAACAGGAAGTTTTGATGATCTTGGTCTCGACGCCCTCGCCGCGGGGGATGAGGAGCATGGAGAGACCGTTGCCGGTGTTGACTCCGGTGCTGAAATAGTCGGCAAAGTTTCCTCCCTGTGAGAAGGGTCGGAGGTCAGCTCCGTCCCGCTTTGAGGCTCGCCGAGCTGTCGGCTTACGGTGATCCACTGCAAAAGATGAAGAAAGTCAGCATGGCCAAACGGCGTTCATATAGAGAAGCAGTGACTCACCTTCTTGGTTCCGTTGACAATGTAGTGCTTGCCGTCCTGTGGAAGCGCGAGACGGTCAGCAGCGATTCGACCGGAGGATGGCTGTCGAGTGTGGCGACACTTACAGGAGTCTTCTTGGCCGTGCAGCGCAATCCAGCGACATCAGATCCGGCGAAAGCCTCCGAGATGGCGAGAGCGATGAACTTCTTGCCGGCGAGCACGTCGGGGATGACGGCCTTCTTGAGCGCGTCCGAGCCGTAGTTCATGACGGGAGGAAGTCTGTTGTGAAGCGGACCAGTCAGCGAGAGAGAAGCGAGGCAAGTACGCCTACCACTCACCCGATGACCATGCCACCCTGCAGTCCGTCAGCGTAGCCACGGGCGCCGGCGCGAACGAGCTCTTGAGTAATAATCTGCTCGTGGAAGTAGTCGAACTCTTCGCCCTTGACGCCTCCAGGGAGGTTGAGACCATGAAGGAGCTTGGACGGTCCCAGGCGCATGGCGTTGATGTGCACGCCCTCGGCTCCCATCTTCTGGATGAGCTCGACGGTGGGGCGCTCACCCGACTTCTCGTGGATCTGAGCCTCGGCGCGGACGTGGTCGTCGGTGCTGTTAGATTGGAAAAGAGAAGAGGTTGAAGGGGTGGAAGATGTCGGCGAGTCAGCGGAGAGTCGACAGACGATCAAGAGGCCGAGCGCCGAGACCTACAACTGCCTCATGTACTTTTGGAGAGCACGGTGCGAGTCCTTGTAGTAGGGCGACTTGTATCCCTCGCTGCGACATGAACGAATCAGCGTTTCGATCTCCAAGAGCTCGGCGACTCGAAGGCCGAAGGTCTTGGGGGAGCTCACCTCAGCCATCCAGGCTCTCTGCGGGTCGAAACAAGGAGTCAGCGGAGAAGGTGTACAGCAGACTGCGGGAAACTCACCCGTAGGGCACAGGCGACAGAGCTCCAGGGGTAGGGAGGATGTACTTGGGCTTCTCGTTCTGAAGCGTGCCGATGATGTAGCGGCCGTACTTGATGAGCACCTCGGAGCGGTGCATGGCGAAGAAGGCCTCGGTGGCATCCTTGCCGGCGACCTCGAGCAAAACGTACACTCCTCCAGGGTGCATGTCGACGAACTTGGAAAGGTCCTGTTCGAGCGCGAGAGGTGTGAGTTCGTGTTGCCTGGGTGTAGAGCAGCCCGAGCAGCTCAGTGTACTCACATAGACAGCCGAGTCGATGATGATCCACAAGTCTCCCTCCTTGTTGTGCTGCAAGGGCCCAAGAGGCTGGTCAGCTCTCGTCCTGTCGCCCTCGTGTCTCCAAGTTTGCTCCGCATCGGCTGAGCTCATCGCGCCTGAGATTGAACAGCTGCAATTTCCCCTCCCTGCCTCTCGCTGGCCCCTGCTCAGCTGCAGCGTTCCCGCCAACCCGAGCGCGACGTTTCCCCAGATTCCGCGTGTCTGCGTCGCCGGCAACTTGTCCCTCCCTCCCGAGCTCTGTAGGCGCCTACCTGAGCAACTTCCTCCTTGCTGTAGGTCTTGAGAGACTTGGACTTGGCCGTGCCGGCGACGGTGAGGTACTGGGTCTTGCTGGGAGGAGGCGAGGCCATCTTGAAGCTTGCTGTGAGGTGGCTGAGGGGTGAGATGTAGGGTAGTAGGCTGCTGGGAGGAGCTGATTGGATCGCTGTAGAGCTTTTCGAGGTGTTGCCGCTCCCTTGAAACGATGTGGTCGAAGGCCAACCAGATCCAGCGCGGCAGCCTTCTTGTACCGCCTCGGCGAGCTCTCAATTACCGACCGATTTCATGCCGAGTTCCAAGTTCGCGGTGAGCTCTGGTAGACTGAAGTACAGTATTATTAGACTCCTCCCTGTGGTCGAGCTCACGCCATGAGCGAACCACGAAAGCTGTCTTTCGTGAAGCGCCGAGATCCGAGCCGAGCACGGAGAATAACATCCTTTGCAGCCTTGAATCTGAACTATGTACGCTTGAGAAAAACACTGCTGAGACTTGAGAAGCCCTTGACCTTCCTACTCCCGCCTACTCCCTGAAACTCCCCGTCTCGGCCTTCTCAAACTGCTCGGCGGGCGAGCCAGAGTGCTCGACAGCAATACCTTTGATGACATACGAGCGGAACCTGCGAGCAGGAACGCGATTGATAAACATTTCGTCGATTTCTGGCAGGAGGAGGGAGAGGAAAGATGGGAGTCAGCGAGGGAAGGATCGCCGAGGTCGACTTGAGCGAAGGCTCACCCTCGAGAGTGCGACCGAAGGTGTCGGGCAAGAAGAACAAAATCCAGATAAAGCTGATGAGGTTCGATGGACCCCAGATCCATGCCACCTTGGCGCCGAGATTGAGCTCTTGCGCGCCGATGAAGTAGGGGGTTGTGAAGACGGTGAGCCAGGCGAAGATAAAGCCCTGCACATCAAAGACTTTGTTAGCGCAAAACCATACATAATCCACATCAGAGAAGACCCACCACGGCCATGGAGAAGCCAAAGGTGACGCTACGAAGGCGGTTCGAAGGGAACTCGGCGGCGACTACCCAGGCGAGAGGACCGACGGAGAAGTTGCTGTTGCGCTTGGCCAGTCACTTCGATTCACGATCAAGCATCAACGGTGGAGAGTCTCACTAAGCCGCTTCGTAACAGCAGACCATCGCGATCAACGCCTTGCCGCCGGACGTCGACTTTGGAGCGATGGTGTAGACGATGGCAACGGTGAACATGGTTATGGTCGTCGTAGCGAATCCGAAGAGCAAGAGTGTCTTGCGGCCGAAGTAGCGGGCGAGGAAGGGTGCCGACAGGGCGCCAAGAAGCCCACAGCACTTGAGAATAATTGCATCGGTGAAGGCATTGCTGCCGGGAGATGCCACTTGGAAAAAGACTGAAGCAAAGGAGAAGTCAGTGTGCTTTCTATACGCTAGGGTGCAACAGCGCGCCATCCTCGACAACGAAAAGCGCTGTAGAAGCCGGCGCCGTGCTCGGCGATGGTTGGCGCTCGCAAGGGTCCGCGGGGCTGGAGAACGAGAGCAGTGCTGATCAACTCACCAGTTGCATAGCCGACGAGGAAGTTGATACCGGAGCTAGCATGGAGGGTGGTGGCGCCGCAAGCAAGAATGGTTCGGCGCTGGAAGAAGTAGGGTCAGCTCGACTCGGCGCTCGGCTCTTCAGCGCTGAGCAAAGTGGGCTCACCAAGTCAGTTCCGCGGAAGATGTCTAAGAACTTGACGTCCTTCTGTAGCTCTCGCTCGAGGACAATGTTGGCCTTGATCGCTTCGAGCTCGATGGTGACCTGGAAGTTCGGCGATCAGCGTCGAGCTGCTCGGCTGATGCAATGTGCAACTCACCTGCTCGGGTGTGGAGGAGTTGCCTCGGAGGGTACGCAAAGCCTTGCCTGCGTCGTCATCCCGACCCTGGACGGCGAGCCAGCGAGGCGATTCGGGAAGGAAGTAGGAGTAGCAAAGAAGGAAGACGGGGACGGCGTAAAGGACGGCAAGTTGGATTTGGTAGGAGTGCTATGAAACATAGCCCGCGTCAGTCACAAAGCTATCAAGGAAGCTCGAGCCACCGACCTTCGTCAGATTTTTGGAGAGCTGGCGGGAAATCACGGCACCAATGATACCTCCGAGTCCCACAGCGGGCTGGAACGCTGATACATATGATCCACGTAAGTGAGAAGGAGCCGCCTCCGAGATGTAGAGCACCATGATGCTGCAGGAGCGCGAGTCAGCGTTCAAAGCTTCGGTCGAGAGATTGGCGGAGCGAGGCGCAGGCGGAGGCGGGTGGGAGGTGTAGAGGAAGCGGCACTCACTTGACATATCCACCGTTGGCGATACCCCTGGAGAGATGGATCGTGAGCACGATCCTCGGACAACGGAAGGAGCTTGGGAAGTCACGAACAGGAGCAGTCGTCCAAGATAGATGGGGCCTTTGCTAGTGACGAGCACTTGTATAGTGATAGCAACGAAGGAAAGAATGGAGCACTGTAGAACGCAGGTCAGTCACAAGCGAGCACGGATCACCGCGAATTCTCGGCCCAGAATGCTCAACCTCGGTCGCGACAACAGGGCTCTGCTGGAGGGGGCAAAAGGAGTGACTTGTACTCACCGCAGCAAGGCCCGCGCGACGACCGAAATACTTGGAGAAGGGTCCGATCTGAAGTTGGAGAAGGAAGGGTCAGCGCCGAGCGGCGAGTTGCTTTAAGCAACGGCGTACGAGGACCGACGCGGTGATAAGCCCGACTTGAAGAAGTGAGGTGATGAGCTGTTGGAACACCGTGTCGATGGCGTATTTTTGGCTGGCGGGGTTGAAGTGGCCGAAAACTCTTAGGAAACCTGCGCCGAGGGAAAGAGATGCGGCGTTGCGGGGGAGGCGAGGTGAGTAGGAAAGGTCGGGCAAGGTGAGTGAGTTCAGTCATGTTGTAAGTTTGATGAGAAGCGTCACAGAGGCTGAGCTCACCCTGCATGGCTTGGAACGAGTTGACGATCCCGGTATCGAACTGTGGAGGGGAAGGGTCAGACCCGGTGCTCCCAATACGGTGCAGACCGTTACTTCCCCCATACTGGTAGCTAGAACTTCCAACCAGTAAACAGAGAATGAAAGAGCGCCTGTTGTCCCCTGCAGAACGAAGCAAGTCAGCGCGAGGCGAGAAGCGGCCGAGCCGACGGGCGAGCTCACAAATGGATCCTTGAGCGAGCCCCTCGATGGGACCAGTACCGCTGACGACGCCGACCATGTTTGAAGTGATATGAGTGAAGTAGAAGGAAGAGAAGGGTGAAGAAGGGCGAGCGAAGGACTATCGGTCGAAGCGGGGTCGCGGGGCCTCCTGGGGAAGCGGTTCAGCCTACACCGGGAGGGTGGCATGTGGAGGTTAATGAGCTGACTTCATTGCCAAGCCCGGGGAGGCAGCTCCCGAGGTCAGCAGGCGACTTCGAAGGGTCGAAAAGAGGTTCCTCCGCCGCTTAAGTCCCTTCCCCTCACGTTGCCTCACGTCGCCTCACGGAGATTGCTTAAGGAGATAGGGAGACGCGTAAACACCCCACACAAGAGCAGTCATGTGGAGCAGAAAGCTCGGAGCAGTATCCCGAACAGCGAGTGGAGAGAGAGGGAGAGAGGTGGCAGAACTAGCTCCCCTGGTCTTCGCCTCCTCCCCTCACTCACTCACCTCAACTCGAAGCAAGATGGCGATTGAATACCCTCACGGAATCACTGTTACTCCCATTATGGAGTCGGATGGCTCAGCTTTCGGTGCAGAAGTTGCTGGAGTGGACTTCACCCATTCCCCTCTCCCCGATGCAGTCATTGCCACTGTGAGCGACGAAGCTCAACGTTCCGGAAGTTGAGACTGATCCGAATCATCACCACAGATGGTCGACATTCAGAACAAGTACGCCGTGACCGTTTACCGCGACACAGGTGAGCTCCTCCGATGAGCTTCGAGTCGCCGAGCTGACCTCTCTCTGTACAGGCCTCGACGACGCTCGCCACGTCGCCTTCTCGTTTCAGCTCGGGAACCTCGAGCGCTGCCCCAAGTTCAACGGTCCCGATGTCCCCGACCGCTTCTCCTCGCCTTACCTCTTCGACGCCGGAAAGTAAGTTCGGCTCTCGCTGTTTCCACCGTTTCGAACCGAAGCTGACACCTTCCCGATCTTCAGCATGGACATGGAAGGTAATCTGGTCAAGAAAGGCACTCGTCGCTGGGCGTACAATCTTGGGTGAGCGCTTCGAGGCAGGCTCGAGCCATCGCCGAGCTAACCCCTTCGTCGCAGGAACGCTCTCTGGCACACCGACTCGTCCTTCAACCAGCACCGCTCCAAGTACAGCATGCTTCTCGCCCATGAGCTTCCCTCTATCGGCGGCGACACTGGCTTCTGTGACGTGCGAAGGGCGTATGCCGATTTGAGCGAGGAGAAGAAAGCCGAGATCGCCGACCTCGTCGTCGAGCATGAGTGAGTCGTCTTGCTACGCAGTCGGTGCATTCCATGAATGGGATCTCCCTCCTGGTCACGCCAGCTCTACCGCACTACCCATACCCCGCTCATAGTCGACTCGCTAACGCTCACGATCTCCTTCACCCACAGCCTGTGGCATTCGCGCAAGCTTGCCGCCCCCGAGGAGTTCGCCAAGCAGACGGCTCACGAGCTCGCCGCCAAGCAGCCTGCCTTCCATCGCCTAGTGACCGAGGGACCCGACGGGCGACCTACTCTCTTCATCGCCGCTCACGCCAAGTGCATAGTCGGCTGGCCCGAGGAGAAGGGCTTCAAGCTCATTCAAGAGCTCATCGCGCACTGCACTCAGCCCAAGTACTGCTTCGCCATGAAGTGGAAGAACGTCGGCGACATTGTCTGGTGGTGAGTGCTTTTCAAGAGACCTCGGCGCTGCTCGGCTGACTCGCTGTTCGGTCTCGTGCAGGGACAACCGCCAATCGATGCACAGGGCTACCACCTTCAGTGACCAGATGGAGCGTAGGGACATGAGGAGGACCACCATTTTCGACGATGGACCTCATTCTCATGGCGTAGACCCCAACGCTCTCGCCGACATGCCCGCTGCTTAGCTCCTCCCTCACCGCTCTGCTCCACACATAGCTTCATGTAACTACTCATTTCCTCCGTTTGCTCTCGCTATCGCGAGCGAGAGGCAAAGGCATCAACTCCATCGCCGAAGCAGCAGGCTCGCCGAAGCAGTCTGGCCGAATCGCAAGCTCATCAAGTACGAGGTGGCTGAGGTGCAGGAGCACTCGCTACAACCCAACTGATAGCGAGAGGATCTGACAAGCTCTTGCGCAGATTAGATCGACGTGAGCCGCTTCCAAGCCTGAGCGCGAAGGCTTCGGCCAAAGCGTCGTCGGCTCGTCCTCGCCCATCACAAGGCTCTCCACACGACAGGTGAAAGCGAAGGCGACCAATGACTCTGCAATGCACCGTTTACTGAAGAGAAGACAAGAAAAGGCCCGAGAGGAAAGCAAGGCGGGTGGGGTGATCTATGGAGGGAGGGAATGGGTGCGAGATGGGTGCGTGCGGTGAAAAGAGAGGTTGCGATGGGAGGGAAACATTTTAGTCGCGGTCGGCGCGCTTGGCCTGTGACGGGAAGAGAGGTCAGCGAGCGTTCCCAAAATTGCGAGAAGACCAGCAACTTACACCCTCGACATCGGCCTCAACCATCTCCTTGACGAGCTGGTCGAAAGTGACCTTCCTCTTCCATCCGAGAACGCGCTCGGCCTTGGCGGGAGTTCCGTGAAGGAGTTCGACCTCGGCGGGACGCTGTGCGAAGAGAAGAGAGAGGAGGGTCAGCTCGGAAGATGACGACCGAAGCGAGGCAAGAGCGACATACGAAGTAACGGGGGTCGACGCGAACGAGGACACGGCCAGTCTGCGAGCACTTTCCAACCTCCTCGACCGACTCGACCTCACCCTCCCACTGGATGGTGATTCCGACGTGGCTGAAGGCCTTCTCGACGAACTCCTTGACGGGGTGGGTCTCACCAGTGGCGAGGACAAAATCGTCGGCCTCGTCCTGCTGGAGCATCCTCCACATTCCCTGTAACCGAGCGAGCGTTAGCCTAAGGTTTCGTTGATAAGAGCTCGGGAAGGCAAGACGAACCTCGACGTAGTCGCGGGCGTGTCCCCAGTCACGCTTGGCCTCGAGGTTTCCGAGGTACTGTTCAAGTGAAAGTCGCCGTTAGCGCCGAAGTAAGGAGAGAGAAAGAAAGGCGCTCGCTTACCAGGCAGTCCTGCTGTCCGAGCGAGATCTCGGCGACGGCGCGGGAGATCTTGCGGGTGACGAAGGTGCGTCCACGACGGGGCGACTCGTGGTTGAAGAGGATACCGTTGCAGGCGTACATGCCGTAGGACTCGCCTGCAGATCCGAAAATGGTCAGCTTCTCGCCGAGAACAAAAGGTCAAGTCCGAGCAGCGGCGGACGGTAGTTCTTGACGATCCAGAAAGCGTAGAGCTTGGCGACTCCGTAAGGAGAACGGGGGTAGAAGGGGGTGGTCTCGGACTGAGGGGTCTCAACGACCTTTCCGTAGAGCTCGGAGGTGGAAGCCTGATGGAGCGCGTAGGCGAGTCAGCTTCTCTGCGCACCTCGACGCACAACCGAATAACACGCACCTGGTAGAAGCGAACGTGGTTGGTAAGGCCGCAAGTGCGAATGGCATCGAGAAGACGGAGGGTTCCGAGTCCATCGACATCTCCCTGCGAAGCGAACGGCCCGGGTTAGCATCTCCGAATCGACGCCTGGGGATCGAAAAGCAGTGCGTACGGTGTACTCGGCCATGTCGAAGGAGACCTTGACGTGCGACTGAGCAGCAAGGTTGTAGACCTCAGTGGGCTGGACGCTCGAGATGATGTAGACGAGGTTGGTGGTGTCGGTCAGATCTGCAACGAGGTGAAGCGAGTTAGCTGCCTGCCTTCTTTCTCCTGCACTCCAGTAGCCCTTTCTAGCGCCGACTCACCTCCATAGTGGAGAACCATCTTGGGGCCTGGGCGGGGGAAAAGCGGTCAGTGGGAAGGTTGCGAGCACCGAGCGAAAGGCGAAGGGTCACTCACGCTCGTGGACATCCTTGTAAAGGTGCTCGATACGTCCAGTGTTGAACGAGGAGGAGCGACGGATGCTGGGTGATAGGCAAGTCGCGTTAGTTGAGCCTGCGGCTGGGAGATTGGGGTTCGTGCGGCCAGCGAGTGTGGGCTGAAGGCTTACAGGCCGTGAACCTCGTATCCCTTCTCGAGGAGGATCTCAGTGAGGTACGATCCGTCCTGTCCAGTGATACCTGTAGAAGGAGGAGCGTGAGTTACAGCTCTACAGGCGTTGCGACCAGCACACGACACGCGATCCAAACGCGTGTCCCATTTTCCTGGTTCTGCAGGGCGATAGGACTACGTACCGGTGATGAGGGCGACCTTGCGCTTGCGGTAAGCCTCGGGCGAAACGGTGGGAGCTCCAAGGGGCTGAACACCGGGAGCCATGGCGACAGAGAGCGATCCCTTGTGGCCGCTGGGCGTCTTTCCAGTCTGAAGATCAGCGCTCATCTGTAGGGGAGCAAGAGAATGATCAGCTGCCTGTTGTACATTATCTCTGCTTTGCGACGCGTGCAGCTGCTGGCTGGAAAGCGCTGAGGCAGAGGTCCCGGCGCGTTTCCTGCTCTCCCAAGAGTTGGCGGGTCGCTCCAAGGCGAGTCTGTAGCGAAATGCAGCGCCCACTGCACGAGCTGAAGGGGATGCGCTTACTGTAGTAAAAAGTAGTGTAGAAGAAGAACGGGAGAAAGAGAGCCGAAAGAGCGAAAGATGAGGGGAGGAAGGAGAGGTGCCACGCCAGCGCGAGCTTCGACTTTCGAGCGCGCCCAAGCTCCCGTTGTCTCAGATCTTCTTGATCGGGCTAAGGCTGCCGAGTCCAATGTACAATCTTGCTGTCGTCCTACAGAATCCTTGAGGCGGCCTCGGCTTTGCTACAGTCAGTATCGCCCCTCCGATGCCTGCTCAGCGCCGAGCTGATGAGCTCCCCCCCCCCCTCTTGCCTGTCGCCTGTTGGCAAAGTTCGCGCAGTATGAGAGGCGGGAGATGTTCTGCAAGTTGCTCTCCCGCCTTGGAATGTTGTTGGTGTACGTTGCTCGACTGAGAAGCGATGGAAAAGCGCTCATTTCTCAATCCGCTAAGGACGATGAGATTCGGCGCCGAACTCTCCTTCCGTTTCGCCCTCGCTCTCTGGCGTCGTCGCTGTGCAGCTGCGTGGCGCACACTCTTTTTGGACTAGGACTCGAGTTGAAGCTTTGATGCCTCCCGCATGCTACCAACTGTCGAGAAAGACGGGCTCAAGCACATCTCCGAGCCTCCGTCGTGGGACCTTTGCTAGCACTCTGGCGGGTCGTGGAGGGGAGAGAGGTGCTCTCCACCGGACCGACACCCAGAGATGAGATGGCGAAGATGAGGTGAGAGTACAAGAAGAGCTACGCGCGATCTAGCAAGTCCCAAGTCCTGACCTCGGCTCTCAGCCGAAGGTCATCTCTCCTGCCCATCCTGGGCCAGTCATGTTGGTACTTGCTCGTTTCGGCACATGGTCAAAAGAACTGAGCCATTGCTAGTAAGATGGAAGAGAGGGTTGTATGCGCCCGCTGGGGTCGGAGACAGCTCGGCGAAAGGGGCCCTTCAAGATCGGCGCTCTGCTGCAGCAGCAGAGAGGGAGGGTTCGGCGCTCTGCTGCAGCAGCAGAGAGGGAGGGTGTGATGAGGGATAGCATCCAGTCTCTGGCTCTGATGACAACTTACCGGGCTGCAGAGAGCGGGAATGGAGAGACGGGAGCGAGCTTGTGAAAGGGGGTTCGGCGACGAAGCGAGTGTAGAGCTACAGGTGGGGCTGTATCGAGCACGGCGAGCCGAGGGAAGGAAGTCCGAGCTGGTTTTTGGCTTGACTCCTTCGAACACACCGCCCTCTCGTCGAAAAGACGACTCTGAGCGGAAATCCGCGAGCGAGCGAAGGACAGAGCTTGCTCTCCGACTCTTCACTTCTCTCGACCTCGTTTCTGCACCTTGGTCATGTCCAACACTACGGAGAAGACTCCTGGAACCCCTGACCCTCTCGTCGAGATGGGTGAGTAGTCCTGTAGCCTTTTGCTGCACCTCTCTAGCCCATCGCCGAGCCGTGCGAGCTGACATTTCGTCGCCCTCCCATTGGTTGTCGCTGAGCAGTCAACCCTGCGGTCAATCAGCCCATCGTCTCTCCTTGGATGTTCCCTCTCAGTGCTCTCTGGCGTATGGTGAGTCACTCTGCTACAGCTGCTCACACCGCCGAGCAAGGCTGAACCACGCCGCCCTCGCTCGCACAGCTCAACGCACTCGGCAAGCTCGCCTTCAGCATCGTCTTCATCCTCGTCCTTCACACCGTCGACACGGCCTTCTTCCTCGTCAACCTCGTCTGGCCTTCGCGCAGCCGCGAGGCTCTCGTCCCTCGCGCTTTCTCGCCCGAGCACCCTCCCGCCTTCTCCGAGAGGCCTCTCACTTGGATTCTCTGCATGGTCGAGTGCTTCCTTGGAGATGGGTTGACGCCCACGTGTGAGTCTGATCCACTTGAGTCGGAGGATCGGAGCGCGCGAGGGGGAGAGAGGGAGCCGAGAAGCGGTCGACAGGGACGGCTCGGCGATGGCATTGTGACGGGAAGGTGCTCTCGGCTCGAGAAGCTGACCTCCCTGTGTGGATTCGACCTCTAGGGATCACCTACATCACGCACTGGGAAGGTATCGGTCACAACGGTCACTGGGAGCACACGTTTGAAGCGCCCCTCGAGACCGAGGGCGCCACCTGGAGTCGCTGCCCCTGCCCTGCGATCAATGCGAGTGAGTGGTGTTCATCTCGAGCTGCACAGCGCTTTCTCGAGCCGACATCGACCTAATCTTTCGCTCGTCTCGGCGCTCGCCATCTCCTCCTCTTCAGTGGCCAACCACAATATCATCCCTCGCAAGGGCCGCCACATCACGCCCGTTCAGCTCGCTGCCGCTGTTCACAACACCTACAACCTCAGCCCCACCCTCTCGATTCAGCTCCTCGCCGCCTTCTACCCCTTCTACCTTCAAAGGTGAGTCGCTCGTCTTCCCTTTGCTCGGCGCTCGTTTGCTGACCTCACTCTCTTCCGCCAAACAGGGGATGGTTCGACATTGAAGATCTCGGAGGACAAGGTGTGATCCAGCATGACGGTAGCTTCTTGCGTGAGTTGTGCCCCTCTTGAGCTCGTCTCATCGCCGGGGCTGACTCGCTGCCCTCCCTGCCCTCGACAGGGGAGGATGTCAACTCTCCTTGGGCCCTCCCCACCGTCATCGGCACGCAAGCGAGGCCTTCGCAACGTCTCATCGAGAGGTACTTCCCCAAGGCCAACACGCAAGACTACACCTGGCAGAACCACTCGGCGATCTTGGCTCAGTCAGTCGCTCGGGCTCATCGTCCTCGCAAGGGATTTCACTGACTCTTTAACCCCTCCCCGTCTTTCAACACAGCCGTCGCGCCGACTCGCGCAACCACAACGGCACCTTCGTCCTCAACCCTCTTCAGGCGAGCTCGGCGTCGGCTCCCCTAACCCGTACTCCTTAGCTGACCTCTCGCCCTCTATCCACCACAGTACATCTTCTCGTCGGGCAACTCGGCTTTGATCCACCAGGTCGTCGGCGGCAAGATGAGCGAGCGTGAGACCTCTGCCCTCGGCTCTCCTCCTCGGCTAACTCGCTGACCTCGACTTCCCTTCTGCAACAGTCCGCCCCTGGATCGGTTCTGAAGGCTGGGAGAAGATTGTCGACGGGTTCAGGCCCAAGTGCACGCAAGGCTGGGGCATGGTCAGTCTCTCGCTCTCCTCCTTCGCCCGCCGCTCGGCGCTGAGTCGCTGACCCACCCTCGCCCTTCCCACAGTCCATCCTCCAACTCCAAATCTGGACCGCCATCATCGAACTTGGATGTGGACCTCTCTCGGGTCGCCGCTTCCCCTACGAGGACGACATTGCCGCCTACGAGGGATGGAATGCTGACTTGGCTCAGTCTGGCGCCCAGCTCGAGCTCAAGAATTGAGGTGTGGAGGAGCGGAGGGTGCGGTCGTGCTTTTGCTTGTTCCTGTTTCGTTGTGTAGTGAGTAGGAGTAGGAAATGCTGTCGATACGCCCTTGCGAGAGGAGGACAGCGAACGAGAGCGCGCATCAAGTCTTCGCCGAAGCTCTGCCTGCTCTCGAGGCACGTAGCTCCCCTCCTTCATCGAGCACCGCCCGAGAAATCTGCACAAACAGCTCTTGTGCGAGGGCGTCGACGTGTGTGCACAGCAGCGAGAGGGGGAGCGTAGGATGAGGACAGAGGAGCACCGAGCTGACTTGGCCGAAGCCTTCGACAGCCTGGTACGCTCCACAAACGCGCAGGGGACCCAGCGAAAGGCCGTCACGCAAAAAGGGAGCTCTGTAGCTGCCTGTACAGCTGCAGAGACTGGCAAAAGATGATTTCATGCGGGATCGAACCGCAGACCTTATCCGAATCAATTCCTAAGAATGTTAAGGATACGTGATAACCAACTACACCATGAAACCGTTTAATTTTTCAGGTTGAAGTCCAGAATTAATACCATTCTGTAGGTTAACCCTGACACCGCGATTCCCCGCCCCTCTCCCCTCCTCTCCCCCCTCCCCTCCGCCGAAGCTCAGCAACCAGTGGCAACCCAGCTGCCATCGAGCAACAAACTAACCGGAATACGACATACAACGCCCGGGGCAAAGGCATCTCCATCAGCCGGGTCTTGCGGCGGAGCCTAATTCGAACCACTTCGCGGCATCCTCGCTGCCGAAACCTCTCTTCCTCCCGACAACTCGCTCGATGCTCAAAACGCGACCGCCAGCGGAGGTCGAGAGGTTTGATAAACCGCCAATGGAGCTGCAGGATGCCCCGGGATTCGAGAAGGAGACGGTGCTGCTGCCGAAACTCGAAACCGGCGTCAGCCTTACCCCCGTCGAGGGCTCCTCGCTACTCGTGCTGTCCTTTGACAAGCAGCCGGCACATCCATCAGATCCATTATGCTTCTCTTTCTCTGTCAAGGCCTGGACCACCCTATTAGCGGCGTTGTTGGTGATGGGCGTGAGTTGCCGCGGCGCGTTTCGTCAGGGAATCAGAGAGGGCGTACAATCAAAGCTGATCTCTACCTCGCGTACAGACCGCCTTATCCAGCTCCGCCCCTTCCGGCGCCGCCCCCTTCATTCCCTTCGGCGGCAACGTGAGTCCTGACCTTTCGCCGAGCATCTCCCGCCGGAGTCTCGCGCTTCGTCTTCTCTGCTCCCGCCCCACAATCATCACTGACTTCGACGGCGCCGTCTCCAGTCGGCACTTGTACTATCGCTCTTCCTGCTCGGCTACGTCGCAGGGCCCTTCCTCGGCGCTCCTTTGAGCGAAGCGTATGGTCGGCGACCGGTGTTCATTTGGGGCGGCCTCGCCTTCCTCATCTTCACTGGAGGTGAGCTCGGCTCTCTATGAGTGCACTCCCCGTTCACGGATCCCGCTGATCCCCGCTCTCTCTCTGCTACCTCCCCCTCCCTCCCTTCTCGGCGCTCACAGCATGCGCCGGCGCCCAGTCTCTCACAAGCTTACTCATTCTTCGCTTCTTCTCTGGCTTCTTCGGGAGCGTCCCCACTACCAAGTGAGCTTATGCTTCCTCCGCTATCTCTCGCTACTTGCTGACCCTCCCCCGGCGGCCATTCTCAGCAGCGGCGCCGTCTGCGGGGACGTCTGGAACGCCAAGCAGCGCGGTACGGCCATGTCGTTCTATTCTGTAGCGACGTTCGCGGGACCTGCTCTGGGGTAAGCCTCTCGCCCAAGTCCCCCTCGCCACCATCGCATCAGCCCGCCGGGCCAAGCTCACACTCTCCTTCGCAGGCCCACCATCGGCTCGTTCTCCTCCGTCCGCTGGGGTTGGCGAGCCTGCTTCATCATCCTCACCATCGTACAGCTCGTCACCTTCGTTCTGACCGTCTTCGCCTGTCGCGAGACCTACGCGCCAATCATTCTTTCCCGTCTCGCCGCCGAGCTGAGAAAAGAGCTCGGCGACGAGCGGATCGTCTCACGATTGGAGCTGGAGGAGCGTGCTTCAAGGGGAACGCCAAGAGCCGAACGTCTGAAGCGGGAGCTCATTCGCATCTTCCGGACGCCGTTCGTCATGCTCTTCACCGAGTCGATCGGTAAGGGTCGGAAGACGAGCGTCTGCGGGGCTACAGACTGCAGAGCCACACTGAACCTGATCCATCTCCAGTATCCTGTATCACGGCCTTCATGTCACTAGTTTATGGGCTCATTTATCTGCTCTTCGAAGCGTATCCCGTGATCTTCACCAAGGTCCATAACCTTCAACCGGGCTACTCCTCTCTCCCTTTCCTCTCCACACTCGTCGGTGCTATGATCTCAGGTGGGTCTATAACATGTGCGCAGGCTCGCCGTTGACCCACATCTCTCCCCAGTCCCCGTTACGCTTTACTTCCAGCGACTCTACGTCCGAGAGATGAAGGCGAAGGGCGGCCATCAGCCTGAGATGCGCCTCCCTCCGGCTCAGTTTGGAGGGATCCTTACGGTGATCTCATTCCTGTGGCTTGGCTGGTCAGGGTATAAGCCATCCACGCCCTGGTAGCTCCTTCCCGTTCTCGGCGACGACAGCGAGAGAAGCTAATATCTCTGTCGCTTCATAGGATCGTCCCCGCACTCTCTGGGATTCCTCAAGGAATCGCCAGCGTCTGCATCTTTCGCTCGCTGCAGACGTGGGTCTCCCGGTCATCGCTCTCGGCCCGAACTCTGGCTCACCCTCAATCCTCCCCACAGGTACATGATAGACGCTTACGAGCGTAATGCCGCGAGTGCCATCGCCGCGAACGTAGTCGCGAGAAGCGTAGCAGGTGCCGCGTTCCCCCTCTTCGCAAAATCCATGTTCAACAAGGTGAGCTCGGCGCCGATTCTCCCTCTCGTTGACTCGTTGGGCGGGTTCTCACGTCCTCTTCCCTCCCCCAGCTCGGAGTACAATGGGCTTGCACTCTGCTAGCAGGTGTCATGCTGCTGCTGGTCCCGATTCCCTTCATATTTGATCGGTGAGCTCGGCGCCGACTTCGTCTCATCCGCCTCGCTCACCTTCCTCTTCTTGAAGGTACGGCCCCCGGATCCGGAAAAACTCGCGATTCGCTCCGGGGAGGTAGAAGGAGCAGACGATGTATCAATAGAGTGCCAGAGAGTCGTTCGCCTCGCCGAGCCCAAGTACGAATTTGCGAAGAGAGCGCCGGCGGCGATTTACAGACAGCACAGAAGATAAGCACAGTCATATCCGCTCTCCCCTCTTCTTCCCCTCCCCGCCCTGCATCATGAAGATGCTCTGTCGCGCGATCGCCACCGCCGACTTGCCTCCGCCAGGACGAAGACCGCCGACTTCCCGAGGTAATGACTGAGCGGGCTCGGCGGATTGTGGTCGGAGGAGACTGTCGAGGAGGAAGGTGAAGTCGAGGCCGACGTCTCGAAGCTGGAGGGTCGCGAAGAAGCGAGTCAGTTGGCGAGCGCGAGGAGGAGTAGGGAGAGGACGTACCATGGCTCCATGCCCTTTGGTGACCTCCAGCGACTCCTGGATGACCTTTCCGTCCTGGTCGGCGCCGTAGACTTGCCGCCTGAACGTCTCGGCGTAGATCTCGACTTGCTCGCTTGCCCACCGAACGAAGCCTGCGCGCGCGAAAGGTCAGTAAGCGGCGAACGGGGCGATCGAAAGAGCGAGCGAGACTCGCCTGAAGCCATGCGATTATCCTTGAAAGCCGCCATGTACCACTCGCAGGTGTTCTTGATGAGCGTAAAGCAAACCATCGCCAGCTCCGAGATGTACATGCTGATGTCGCCCTCGAACTTGATCTGCCTCGCCCTCTTGCGCACCAGAGTTCCACGCCCGGTCAGGAAGGTCTCGCGAGCCCGTTCGCCTTGGCCTAAGCGGAGGAGCCATGCTGTGGTCCGAACGACGCCCGTCTTGCGGATGGAGTGGTCGGAGAGGTCTTGGAGAAGGGCGTTGACGAGCTCGGTACTACGTTGGTCGAGCTTGGAGCGGAAGAGGGAGGAAGCATGCGGATCGCCGGCGAGGTGAGGAATGATCGTCTTGCCTGCGAAAGGGGAGGCGGGAGGTCAGCGCCGAGGTCGAAGGCAGCAAGTCAAACGCACCCTTCTCGACGAGGTCGGTCGCTTCCTCAAACATGCGCGTCGCGATACTGACTGCCAGCTCATCCGAGTAGTCTCCGATCCATGAAAGGTCTTTGCCCGTGGGGTCGTCTTTGCCAAAGCCGAGAATCTGAGATGGACTGAAGCCGGAAGACGAGAGGGCTCCGTCGTAGTCTTGCCGAGAACCCCGTAAAGTAGCGACCTACAGACGAAGGGAGGTTAGCGAGTGAGTCTATTGCGAAGAGCGCGACGCACATCTCCTTTCCGCGCCTCGGCCTCGTTGAGCATCTCCTTGCGCTTCTTGTTCATGAGGTCCTCGGCGACCTTCTTGAAAGCAAGGAGAAGCATCTTCTTGTCCTCGGGCTTATCGGTGCGGAAGATGATGGTCTCCTTGCCTCGCTTGATCTTGACGGCGTTGGTGAGGTCTGTACTCGGCGAAAGTCAACAGGGAGGTCGAGCGAGCAAGGACTCCAGAAACTCACCTCCACCGTCCTTCAGATCCACCACGACAATCTCGCTGAGGTTGAAACACCTTTCTGCGACGAGCCTCAGCGCCCCTCCGACGCCCGTCCCTCGTCTTTTCTTGACGCTGACCAGCATGGCGTCGTTGAGGAGGAAGAGGTGGACCTGTTGCTTAGGCTTGTAGGTCGCCGAGTTGAGCTCGATGAAGGAGGCCGACTCGGTGATGATGTGCCGTCCCGGAACGTAGGGGAGGAACTTCTGAGCGCCCTCGACGCCGTCCCAGAGGGCCGAGAGTTGGGACTTGTAAAGAGTGGCGAGGTCGGCGAGGGAATTGCGCTGGGTACGTCGATTTGGTCCGCCGGCGCCTGTGCAGAAAGCGAAGAAAGTGAGCCTTGAAAAGGGCTAGCTCGGCGAGAAGAGAGGTCACTCACCTCCGATGAGCAGGTCGTCGTCTCCCCATCCACCTTCCAGCGACTCTGGTACTGCTCGCCATTCCTCCAGCACACTCTTGAGCTCCAGCATCTCGTTCTCGAGCGTAGCAATCTCCTTGGAGATGACGACGAAGTCGGCGTAGTTCCTGCTCGGCGTAAGAGGTCAGGGGGATGGTTCTGAGAGGGCGAAGAAATCGACGACACTACTCACTCAAACACGCTCTTCTGCAACTCGCCCTCGGTGATCTTCATAGCACCCTCGAGACGAGATCGTTGTCGGCGTAGCTCCTCCATCTGAGCTGGTCCGGCGACGTTGTGCTTGAGGACTGTAGACGCGTAGACGCGTAGCGTCGAGCCTCGTCAGCGGTCCACCCTACTTGACACAGCAAAGCAATAGGACTCACAATCCTCGGGCTTGAAGCTCTCGCTGGCCAGCTCGTCGACGTCGAGCCCCGTCGCCATAAGCTGATCCTCGCCTTCTCCTCTCGGTAGGTTCGATCCTAGCTTGAGCGGCGGTGGTACTCCACCCGCTCCCACTCCTCCTCCTCCAGCGGCACCTGCTCCCACGCCCCCCATCCCGACCGGCATCGCAGGCATGGCGGGAACAGGCCCTCTTCCTCCTGTAGGATACCCATCCGCTACAGCCTGCTTATAGCTAACGCTCTGGCGCTTCTTGAGCAGCTTGGCGCCGACGTTGCTCTGCGTTCGGGCGCTGTTTGGATCGAGGCGAGGTGTCGAAGCGCCTGCTGAACGAGAAGGAGGCGGCCCGCTGCTCTCCTTGCGCCGAGATGATGTTGGTGCATTGGAGGATGGTCCAACGCCGCTCGAAGGATACTGAGGCTGTTGAGGCCGCGCGCTCGAGGAAGGGGCGCCGCCAGTCGCTGGCCGCTCGCCTGTAGTCGACAGGCGACGTGTTCGTAGTGAATCTTGGCCTTGGGGAGCCTGCAGGCGAGACATGACTGTTGGCGTTCAAGGGACGAGGTGAAAAAGCAGGAGAAAGACCTGCGAAAGCCCACGCCGCCTTTCGCACTGAGCCTCTCGCGGAGACCGGATTCGATACTGCAAAGCCCTGGAGTTTTCTTGATCAGACAGCCGCGTCCCTACGGCCCATCGACCAACACCTTCAACAAATCCCATCCCTCTTCTAGTCTTAAACAATCAACCTCGCGTCTACAGGCCGAGTCCATCGGCGTCTGTGAATGGGCCGAGATATCAGCGATGAGAGCTCGGCAGAGTGCAGTATGAACGTACAAGGAAGGGTGCGGGTGTTTCCAATGGCGACGGTGGTGGGGGTGCTCTTGAGGAGCTCAGCGGCGGCCTGTAGAAGCGCGAGACAGGTCAGCTTCGGCCTTCTTCGCGAACGGCGGTCAAGGGCTCACCTTCGAGACCGACTCGACGGTGACCTTGTCGAGCTTGGAGAAGATCTGCTCGAGGGAGAGGGCCGATCCAGAGGAGGCGACCTGTGTGGGCGAGGAAGGGTCAACATTGGCACCGCCGACCGAGCCCGCTGCGACTCACCTGAGCTCCGACAACCTCGAGAGCTCCAACGCGCGACTCAAGACCCGAGGCAGCGGCGAACTTGGCCTTGGCAACGGCCTGCTTGAGCGCCTCAGCATCGACTCCACCGGCAGCCTTCTTCAGCTCCGAAACGACCGAGGTAGCGAGAGGCGAGACCTGGGCGGAAGGAGCCTGGATGAGGAATCCAAAGAGTCCGGCATCCGAGTAGGCGAGGTTGAACGCCTTGGCGCTCGACGAGCCCGAAGCGAGCTTGGAGAGAGGGGAGGATCCAGCGGACCACTTGATGGACGACTCGCCGCCGAGGAGGTAGCGGAGGACGGAGAGCTCGACCTCAGAGTACGAAGTACCCTTGAAGGCGAGGAGGAAGGTGTCGAGAGCTCCGTGGCCAGCGACGCGGGTCTCGCCACCAAAGTAGGTGGTGGAAGGGGCGGAGAGGGAGGAGGAGGCGGAGGAGGCGAAGAACTCGGAGACGAGCGACTGGAGGCGGCCACTCTCGACTCCGGAGCCGAGGACAGCAATGTTGGAAGGAGCGAAGGCCGACTTGGCGTAAGAGACGGCGGAGGAGTAGTCGACGGCGGTGTGAGGGGAAGCGAAGAGGGAGTTGCCGAGACCCGAGCGGAAAGCGACGCCGTGGGCGAGGTCGAGAGCCTGGGTGACGGTGTCACGGGTGGCCTGCTCGTACTCGGCAGCGACAGCGGGGATGACCTCCTCGTTGTACTCGTGAGGAGCGAACTTGGCCTGGGTCAGAGCATCTCCAAGCACCTCCGCGAAGTAGGCCCTGCAATTCGGTTCAAGCGGTCAGTGGAGAGCTCCCAGCTGTATGCTGATACACTAGAAACTCACTCGTCACCCTTGAGGAACTCGGCGGTGAGAACGAGGTGCTCCCTCGAGAGGCTAGAGGAGAGGACACCTCCCAACAGCTCAGTTTCCCGGGTCAAGCGAATCGCGCTCCTCTTGCTGGTTCCCTGTTGGGATGAAGCAAGAGTTCAGTTTCACGTAATACAGCCTGCGCTCTTCAGCTGTAGCTCTGTAGCCCGCCCAGCCAATGCGTGCGCCCGTGTCTGGCCGACGCAAAGGGCTGAGGGGCGGATTCCCAAAGTGTAGGCTGCTCACCTTGAAGACCTGGTGCTTGAGGACGTGAGCGAGTCCAGGAGCGGATTCGTACCTCGATCCCGCCTTGACGACGACCGAGATGGCTCCGGTAGTAGCTCCCTCGTCCGAGGAAGCGACCTTGACACCAGCCGCATCGGCGACGGAGAAAAGGCTGGCGGGCGTAGCGTAAGAGCGCGCACCCCTGGCGACAGCGGGAGCAGCGCGCGAGGCGTTACGGAGGGCGAACGACATGGCAAGCTTTTGAGAGAAGAGAGGAGGAGGGAGCGAAAGGCCAGCAAACGCGAGGCGACTTGGGCGCTTGGGCTCTGGCGCCAATCGAAATCGCAGAAGAGCCCAGCTTGCATTCCTCCCTTACACCTCTGCAACAAGTCTGCAGAGCATCGCGGGCTCTTGATGTAGCGCTTCGGAATTGCATTCTCATCATCACCCTGCTCCAGCACCAGCTCTCGGCGATCTCGGCGAACCTCTCCTTTGCGATCCGAACGAGTCGAACCGTCCCCGCTTGCAGGGTGCTATAGGCTCGACGAGCATCAGCGATAGCGTTAGCGGTTGATCGGATGGGTCCTCGCTCTCCGATGCAGAAGCAGCACGATGCCCTTTCCCACCCTCTACCTTTCGCCGAGCAGCAGCGCGCTCGTCCTGCAAATCGAATGTCCATTGTCCGTTTGAGCTCATCATACTACACTGAAGAGAGGAGGGTATATCGAGGGAGGTCTATCACAAATGCCGCTACTCGAACACCACTTCGTTCCACCGCTCTACAACCCCAAATGCTGCGAGATGGTCTGGTTGACCAAAGCCTTGCGATCGCCCAACTCGCAGGCGTACATGGCTTCGAGCTCTTGTCGCACGCCCTTCTTGGTGAGAGTCGAGAGGTCGGCCACTGCGAGGACTGGGGTGGAGGGCAAGAAGAGTGTCAACGATGAAGGCGGAGAAAGTCAACGGCGAAACGGTCGACTCACTCGACTGAACATCATGAACGATTTGAGCGTCCTCCGGTAGTCCTCCACCACGCGTTGGACTGAGCGCCCTCGGCGAGCTCGAGTACGTCGACGACCCAGCTCGGATGTACTCCTGCAAGCCGAGTTGACTCCCTCCTCCGAGGTACTGCTGGCTGCTACGACCGGCGCCCTGGTCGTAGAGCGAGTTATGACTGCCGTGTTGTTGTTGTGCGAGAGCGTTGAAGCTGCCGCCGTACTGCGACTGCTGGTCGAAGAGGCTCCGACGAGGCGACTCGTCGCGGATGGAGCCGCCGTAGGGCGGGACGTGAGTCTCGTAGCCGTACTGAGATTCGGCCTCCTCCCGCTTGGCAACAATCTCGCCGATAGACTGGTTGGATCCCTGTAGATGAAGAGTCGTCAGCGGTAGAGCGGCGGCGGCAAGTTCGAGATTCGAGCTCACCTGCTCCCACAGCTCGTTCTCGAAGTCCTGCCATGTCTTGAGGGGGATAGAAGCGGGGTCGAAAGATCCCTCGTCGTGGACGACCAAGCGCTTGCCTTTCTCTCCGACAATCTCGCGAGTAGATCCCCTGCGATTGATTCGTTAGCTCGAGGTGCGAGGCAGGCGAGGAAGGAAACGCACCAAGAGAAGTCGTCCATCTGCCAGAAACTGACGATGGGGAGGATGAAGGAGAAGAAAGGAATGGCGATAATGTAGAGAATCATCCATCCTGCAAGAGAGATCTGTCAGCGTCAATCTGAAGAGATTTGTCGTCGCCGAGAGAGCTCACCGATGTGCTCGAAGCGACGGTGAAGGATGTAAATGACGACCTGACATCCGTAGATTGCTCCAAGCATGATAAGGGCTGTCATAGGAGAAGATGGTCAGCACAGAGCGTATATCGTTGGAGGAGCGAGAGCTGACCGAAGGTTGGAAGGGCTTTGTGAGCGCCGGCGACCTCGTAGATGAGCTGTGACACGCAATGTGAGTGGAGTCGAGGCGAGCAAGCGAGACAAACAACCGTACATAAGCAATGTAGGCGACGGTGACGGGGGAGATTACAGTCGAGAGCAGATCTGGTCGAGTGCGAGGACGGGTCAGCGAGACTTCGGCGAGCGAGCGAAAGCGCGAGGCTCACCGATGAAGACGATAAAGCGCATGGAGAAGCAGCAGAATCCACAAAGACGATCGATGAAGACCAGCTCCATCAGGTTGTGGATGGTCGAGTTGATCCAGCGACGACGTTGCGACATGAGCACCTTCCAGTCGTCGGGCGCGATCGTCTTGGCGTGGGCGTCGGGGCAGAACTTCATCTTGTACTCAGGGAATCGCTGTGGGAGGAAAAGGATGAGTGACTGAACGCGGGACCGAAGAGGACGCTCACCTTGAGCATGAGGGTGGTGAGGTAACGATCCTCTCCGAGTGAGAGCAGGTTCTGATCGGCGGTAGGAGGTCAGCTCAGCTCAAGAGAATACAGCAGGCACTGTCCTCACCTTGACGTGGAGCGTCTCGACCTTGTTCTCTCCATACTCGGCGATGACGGCGTCGGCGATGATCAAAGGCTTGTGCTCGAGCGACCGAATGCGGTACATCGTGAAACTGCGGGCAATGGGGAAGGGGTGAGCTGTAGCTCGATAGATACGAGCGAGTGGTACGCACCATCCAGGAAGACAGGTGACGGAACCGAAGAGCGACTCGAACGCCTTCGCCATGTGATGCGAGATGAAGTACTCGTACACTGCGCGAGGCTTGGGGTCAGCGGCCGGCAGTCGGAGAGGACAGCAACAACTCACCCTGCATCATGGTAGTCCACGAGGCCTTGGCGTTGCTGAGCGAAGTCTCTCCGCAGAGTCCGACGACTGCAAGCGGGAGGTCAGCGAAGGTTGAGTGTCGAGGAGCAGAGCAGCTCACCCTTCTTGTCTTGCACGAAGGACCCGACGAGATAATTGAGCGAGAAGGGGTCGACGACCGTGTCGGCGTCAATCATGAGCATGTACTGGCGGCAGAAGAGGGAGGTCAGCAAGACGATCAAGGAGAGCCGAAGCAGCGACGACTCACCTCGTAGAAGGACGGGTTGACTCCAATGACGTTCTTGATCTGATGGTACATCTCGAGCTCGGCGGGAGCCATGGGCGAGTCGAAGTGCACGCGGTTGAGGAAGCGCATGAGCATCATCTGCGAGTCTCGCTTGCCTCGGTTGCCGGGGCGCGAACGTTCGGTGGGCTTGCCGACCTTGACGATGACCTGTGTGAGGAGAAAAGGTGAGCGATAGCGACGAGGAAGGCGAAGACTTGAAAGAACGAACGATGTAGGGAACAATGTGACCCGCGGCCTCGTGCAAACCCGAGTAGATCTTGGCCATGTTGTGCTGCTTGGCGCCATCTCCAATCGACTGGAAAGAGAGAGGTTCGGGGTCGAGGGTAGGGTCGGCTCCGAGGATGTCGAGCACGATGGTAGGCGTAGGGCGGTCGTTGCCGGAGCCGACGATCATACCGTCGCAAATGATGCACAGGAGCTTGCGCTTGTCGTCGTACTTGAGCTTGGTGAGCGAGTCGATACAGTTGCGAAGCGACTCCTCGCCTTCCGTGTAGCAGGGCACCTGGCAGATCACAAACTTGTCGTAGTCCTCCGGCTTGCGACGACGACCGAATTGGAGGGCGGCGAGGAATTTGAATCCGATGATGGCGACCATGAAGATCGAGAGGGCGATGAGGATCCACTGGGAGAACTGGCACTGCACCGACTGCCGGTTGTCGACCTTGCCGATGAAGAAGAGGTTGCGAAGGCAGACCTTCTGGCGAGCGAGCGTGTCGGCGTCGAGGTTGAGGTTGTTGAGGGTGGTCGTGATGTCGTCTCCGGCGTTCGTCCTGAAAAGCGAGACGATATCGCTCTGCATAAAGTTGCGGTCGATACCAGCGGGGGTTTCGGCGCCGTCCGGCACTTTGATTCCTCCTCTGTTCAAGGTCGAGAAGGTCAGCGGCGAGATGGAGGCCTAGAGATGCGAGAGAGCTTACCCGTTATTGGTGATGTAGGTCGACATGTCGTAAACGCCGCCGTCGTAGATGACCGTGTTGTCGCCCGACTTGCCGAGAGACTTGACTGCCTTCGGCGTGTAGCCCATGAAGCCCTTGCGGAAGTTGTAGCGAAGGTAGATCATGGCTGTTGAGTTGCAAATCTCGTCAGTCCACGCTCGAGAGAAGCGGGAGCTAGCGACAGCACTCACACTCGGTATACCAGTCGGCTCGAACATCGGTCTGCGAGGCGCGGAAGTCGTGGTACTTCGAGACGGAGGTGGTGACGTTCTCTGATTCGAGTGTGACCCAAGGGCTGACGGTGCCGTCGACGCCGTTGCAGAGAGCGCTGACCTGGACGGGGAAGATGCTCGTCGCGTCGGTTCCTCCGTACTTCTGGATCGTGCGCTGTGGGAGTCACGAGAGATCAGTCAGGGACACCGAAAATTATTCGGAGAGAAGTTTGACGTACGATAGGGATGACGGAAGTTCCAGGTTGGTGACGAGGAGCGAACGAGGTGAGGTCGAAGACTTCGCCGCGAATCGCGACGAGCATGTTGTCGGGAGCGTTGGCGTACGAGCCGGAAGAAAGCTCATTCGCCGAGTAGACGTACTCCTTGGGACACTGCGCAGGGGAAGAAGGAGGGTCAGTCTCCGCACAGCAAGCAGGGCTTGCGCCGAGACGTACGATGAGGTTGCCGAGAATGGCAATGACAAAGACGGCGCATCCACAGAGGAACCAGATGATCATGCTGCAGGAGAAAGGGAAGAGATCAGCGAACGTGGCCGTGACGAGAGAAGCAAGAGAGGATGGATGCTCACTTGATGAGGACTTTCTCGCGCCAAGCCATCCGCACGTCCGGTCGCTTCATGCCACCACAGTAGCGAAGGGCAAAAGTCGGGATCCACCAAGTCGCGAGCCAAGTGAGAGCGACCCAGCGCCTCCTCGACTTGCTGTTCTTGACCTCCTCGACGACCTCGACTCCCTCCGGTCCTGCCGCTCCTCGCGAGTCCTTCTCGGCGGTCCGACTGTCGAACATGGGGCGCGACTGGGTGTAGCCGGAAGGGGCTATGGATCGCTCCTCGTCGTAGGCCGTGCTTCTTGCTCCTCCCGCGGCGAAATAGTCGTCGTTGTCGGTGTAAAACGTCTTGCGATCAAAATCGAGCTCCGACTCGTCGTAGGCGCCGGGCGTGTTGGGAGCGTTGAAGCCTCCTCCTTGCCTGTTGACGAGAGGGAGGGCGGCAGTCGAGGTGGTGCGAGCGAAGTCGGCGCTGTAGCCTTGCAGCGGAGTGTCGGGGAGAACGTAGGGAGAGTAGGGGTCGCTGGCGGCGACGACGTCGCGGTTCGTCTTCTCGAGGTTGCGCTGCTGCTCCTCTGGATCCTCCGCGCGGAGGAAGTCCTCGAGGTAGCGGAAAGCGCCGTCGCTGAGGAAGACCTGTGAGGGGAGCAGAGTCAGCAAAGTGGAGTGCTCGGCGAAGACGAAGCGAGGCTCACCTTGCTCTTGCCGACTGCCATCTCGCGATCCGAGAATCCGAGGAGCTCCTTGACCTTGGACGCCTTATCGCGGTAGGTGAGACGCGCGAGTACTGCTCCTTCGTTGGCGAGGACGGGAATGCCCTGATACCGCTCCCACCATTCCTTGAGCTCGAGGTTGGCGAACCACTCGCCGCGAAGGCGCTGCGAAAGCTCGGCGAGGCCGAGGGCGCGAATCTGGTGCTTGAGGAGCTTGGCGTCGACTTGGTTCGGGAGCTGAGCGTCGTTGGGGCGGAGGCAGAAGATGTTCCACGACTTGGTGCCGCCGAGGGTGGTGAGGAGGAGGGTGAGGGAGTCGTCCACTTCCTGCACGACTGAGCGTCCGTCGCCTGGCGGTCGTTTGGTGCTCTCCTCTTCGTCTTCGTCGACGGTGTCGCTGAAGGGGTTGACCGCCGCCGCCTTCTTGCCGCGAGGACGACGAGTGGAGGGAGCGCGACGCGGTCCGACCTTTTGGTTTGCGCCGACGATGGTCTCCTCGCTCTTCGGATGAGCGGTGGTCTCGACGGCTCCGCTGGAGAAGAGCTGGCGAACGAAGGAGAGCGACGATCCACCGGTGGAGAGCTGATCCCTCGCGCCGGGGGTGGTCCTGCCGTCGACGCCGACCTTGGGAGTGCTGCCACCGAGGAGGGTGACAAAGTTGGGCGAGAGGGCGGCCGAGTTGTCCGAGATGAAGTTCTCGACCGAGTAGGTGACGGGTCCATCCCAATGCGAGCAGGTGAAGGCGCCTGGTCGACCGAGCGAATCGTCTCCGTCGCGACTTTGGAAGCTGCTGTGGCTGCCCCATCGCTTCGTCATGGCCTTGAGCATGCTGGCGTCCGTCTTGCCGCGCCTTCGGCTCTGATCGTCGATGATGTGGACGAGTCCTCCGGGTTGGTTGGTGAGGAGGCGCACACACTCGGCGTTCGAGTTGTACTTGGTGTCGAAGCCAGGGAGGATCTTCTCGAGACCTTCCGCTGCATACTCGGCCTTGTTGACCTCATAGAGCTGCGCGAGGGTGAAGGCGTGGACCCTCTCGGCGGCGAGGTTGAAGCAAAAGGCGTCGATGCCCGAGCCGTCGCGATGGGAGCCGGCGGCTTGGGAGGGGCCGGGGAAGTCGACGACGGAGATGAAGGTCGAGAAGTCGTCCCTGCAGAGCTTTTCGTTAAGAAACTCGCCGATCCAGCTGAAGAGAAGGCCGTAGAGAGCGCGAGCGAGGTCGTCTCGGTTGGCCGAGGAGCTGTCCACGTCGAGGAAGACGGCGCAGACCTCTCCGCTAACCATCGTTGACTTGTTGGTCAAGGCGAACTCGAGGTCGGCGGGCTCGACCCCGAGAAACTCGGCGACGACCTCGAGCACTCGGAGGTTCTTGACGACGGCCGAATCGGCGTTGCGTGTACGGTCGACGTGGAAGTCGATGTTGCCGAGGTGGAGGATAGCGGAGAGAATTTGACAGATGGATGCGACGGCCTTCTTGGGGAAGCCGACGGCCTTGAATGCCTCCTTGAGCTGGGTGAAGCGCAGGGCATCCTGAGAGACGGAAGAGGCGGAGGAGCGGTGGTGGGAGAGGTAGCGGAAGGTGTTGGCGTCCTCGAGCTGGAGGTGGGAGCGCTCATCGGGAGTTGCGCCGGCGACGAGGTAGTAAAAGGCGTGGAAGTTGCGCTCGCCGACGACCGTGTTGGTCACTCGGGACTTCTCCAGGTAGTACTCGAGGCCCTTCACTCCGACGAGTCGACCCTTGTCGGAGAACTGGAGTTCGGTGTAGCGTCCGAAGCGCGAGGCGTTGGTGTTTTGGATGGTAGTCGCATGGCCGAAGGTGTCGAGGACGAAGAAGGCGGCGGGGACCGAGGTGGAGAGCTTGGAGCCACGCTTGCCGGGGGGAGGAGAGGCGAGGTCGATGAGGGATTTGAGGAGGAGACGGCTCGTCTCGGTCTTGCCTGATCCAGTCTCTCCACTGGGAGCCACGAAGGGAAGCGAGTCGACGACAACGGAAATCAGCGCTCGGTGCGCGAAGTTCAGCGAGAGCGAGCAAGCTCACCTGAGCACGATGGACTGGTCCTGACCTGTCCTCCGCATGTAATAGTATGCACGACCGCTCATTGCCCAGACATGAGGCCCCAGCCGACCGCGCACCCCTTCCGTGCCACAGTCGGCGTATTCGAGCCCCCAATCGACCAAGGTGGCATCCGAGTTGGTGACGACGTATTGATGCGGATTGACGGCGACGAGGAGGCGCGGTGAAATGGCCGTGTAGGGCAATCCTTCGAGGAAGCGAGCGCGGAGGATGGGGAGGAACTCGTCGGGGGTGAGGACCGTCGAGTCGGGCAAATCGGTCACGTCCGACAGCGCCAGAGGATCGATGACTTCTTCCCCTCCCTTTGCTGCCATGGCCCCAGCGAACGGGTTGTTGGACATGAGCTCGGGCTAAGGTGCCAGCTGCGACGAGCAAGGACTTTGTCAACACGCTGCTCTTTCCTGCTATGGTACAGCTCGATCGACTCACCGAGAGCGCTAGAGTCAAGAGATGTACTGCTTCACTCGGCTACACGCTTCGACGAGGTCCTGCGAGAGGTTTGGCCGAGTGACGACGACGAGAGAGCGGCGACGAGGTTGAGCGAGGCGGTGGAGGGCGGGGGAAGGAGAGCACTGGTCGTGAAGGGCTACAGAAGCTACCTGAGCTCGTTGGATCGGTCGTGAACGTGAAGCTGCTGGTCGTCAAAAGGCTGCAGAGAGAAACGACGAGGTGATGGACGGACGACAAGGTTGTTCAGACGCTCGAGCTTCGAGGGCGAACAGCAACCGAGACGGGGGGCCAGCTTTGGGGCAGATATTTTGCACTGTGAAGGCACTCGCCGAGCTTGCTTCGTGCTGATGGTCCGGGTACAAACGAAAGGAAGCACGACCTACTTGACTGCAGCACCTTGGCCTCTACTCGGCGCTCGGACTCGGAGAATCCATCAGCTGCTTGTTCCTTCCCTGGTTCGCCACGGATGGGCCAGATGGAAGTGCACCATCTTATACGGTTGGCATTGAATCGCCTGCAGCGTGTCCGAAGCCTTCGGCCCCAGCCTCAGCCTGCCAGCCCACCTCCGAGCATCAAAGCCATCGCCGAGCTCCCTGTGCTTCCCCTCTCGACTCCCCCGAAGGCGAACAGCCAATCTTGACAACCGAATAATTGAGATAAATAAATCGTAACTACAAGCGAGCGTCCGCTCGAGAGCAACGCGTCCATGCCTCCATCAAAGTCGAGCCCGCGACGTCGAGTCCCTCTCACTCCTCGCCTCCACCACAGAACTGATCGTTTAAAACAGCAGGAATTCTGCGGCAGCTCCAAGGCCACCAAGAAGGGTAGCCCAGACGTACATGCCATCTCCCGAGACGGCCTTGTTGAGAATGCCGGCCGAGGAAGGGGTGGTCGATGCGGAAGCGGCGGCTGAGTCGGTACTGGAGCCAAAGGTAGACGCGGCGGAAGAAGCGGAGGAGGTGGCAGAAGAAGACGACTCGGCGGCGGCACTGGTTGCGCGCGACTTGACAGAGGTGCTGTTCCAGGAGGGATGGGAGAGGGTCAGGTCGGCGCACAAGTGAGCAGCGTTCGGCGGCTGAGCGGAGCTAGAGCAGCTCTGCGCTTCTGGACGAGTGCTTGCTCTTTGCTGAAACGTAGCAAGCACTCCCCAGAGCCACTCGAGAACAGCATTTGGGAGGAGCTCCGACTTACGCGACGGCCGACGAGGCGGAAGAGCGAGTGCGAGTCGAGCTACGAGTGGTCTCCTCAGCGCTGCTGGCAGCAGCGGTGGTGGTAGCAGCAGCAGCTCCAACACCAGGAATACTGTCCAAAGTCGCCGAAAGGGTCAGCGGCGATCCTTCAGCGCGTCTCGGAGTTCGCGAAGGAGAGAGCCCACACTCACGTCGTCTGAACGCCAGAGAGGCAGGCAGTGGCGGTAGGGAGAGGCGTCATGACGGTGCGAGTGAGGCTCAGAGCCTTGCCAGATCCATCGGGGAGGAATCCGAAGACCTGCCACGGAGGATCACAACATGAGCTCTCGTCTCGGGACGCGACGAGGCTGTACGAAAGCTCACCTCGAAGACGGTACCCTCGGCGATTTGTAGCTCAAAGTCGTAGGCAGCGTTGTCGGCGGTAGTGATGCCGTCGATAGCCTGCAGAGGGTTGTAGGCGATGGCCTCCTCAATCGTGGTGGTGCCCGTCCGAAGCGAATCGGGTACGCTCGAGCTGGGGAGGAAGAGGAGGTCGAGAGGACGGTCCGAGCCAGTCTGGAAGAAGACGACGTTGGTGTTCTCACACTGGTGCAGCGCGCCGGGGACTGTCGACCAGGTGAAGGCGGGCGAGAGGAAACAGGCGGTGCGGAGAGTCGGAGACCGATACAATGAAGGTTGGAAGGGTGCAGAGGAGTACGGGAGTAAAAGCAGCAGCAGGGTCAGCTTCTGCACTTGAAATGACGCGTCGAGAAACTCACTGGTCGCGCGCATCAGCGACAGCTGAGCCACGGCGGGCGAGGCGGCAGCGAGAGCGAGAAGGGCGAGGGAGGAGAGCATCTTTGGGGGTGTTCTGCTGGTCGGTAGAGGGCGAAAAGAGTGACTGTGGGTGAGTGGTCGCCGAGGCGGAGGTGATGGTCCAAGGCGAAGAAGTGCAGCAGACTCCAGCATCAACATTCCTCCGCGCTGCGCTTGGCCCAGCATCAAGGTTTCGCTCGGTTCCTTCCCGATGTTTCTGTAGCTGATTAGATCTGGGATGGACTCTCTAGGGCGTCATTTCGCGAAACCGCTGACAGTCGCCTGAAATACCTCCGAGACCTTGTAGGTGACGTTCGCCGAGCAGGGGTTCGGGATCGCCGAGGTCCTGCATCTTGGTACGAGAGCTAGGGGGACTCGACAGGGCGATTGCTCTCAAGTTTGCGGTCAGAGGATCTCTGCCTCTACATCGTTGTGGCGCTCTTCGCTTTCGAGCTTCGGCGAAGAGGAGAGGGGAGAGGAGGGGAGAGGGGTGGGGAATCGCGGTGTCAAGATTAGCCTAGAGAGTCGGATTAATTCTGGATTTTAATCTGAAAAATCCCAAGGTTTCATGGTGTAGTTGGTTATCACGTATCCTTAACATTCTTAGGAATTGATTCGGATAAGGTCTGCGGTTCGATCCCGCATGAAATCATCTTTTGCCAGTCTCTGCAGCTGTACAGGCAGCTACAGACCGCGCTTTTTGCATGAAGGCTCTTCAGTGGGTCCCCTGCGCGTTGTGGAGCGTACCAGGCTGTCGAAGGCTTCGGCCAAGTCAGCTCGGTGCTCCTCACCTACGCTCCCCCTCTCGCTGCTGTGCACACACGTCGACGCCCTCGCACAAGAGCTGTTTGTGCAGATTTCTCGGGCGGTGCTCGATGAAGGAGGGGAGCTACGTGCCTCGAGAGCAGGCAGAGCTTCGGCGAAGACTTGATGCGCGCTCTCGTTCGCTGTCCTCCTCTCGCAAGGGCGTATCGACAGCATTTCCTACTCCTACTCACTACACAACGAAACAGGAACAAGCAAAAGCACGACCGCACCCTCCGCTCCTCCACACCTCAATTCTTGAGCTCGAGCTGGGCGCCAGACTGAGCCAAGTCAGCATTCCATCCCTCGTAGGCGGCAATGTCGTCCTCGTAGGGGAAGCGGCGACCCGAGAGAGGTCCACATCCAAGTTCGATGATGGCGGTCCAGATTTGGAGTTGGAGGATGGACTGTGGGAAGGGCGAGGGTGGGTCAGCGACTCAGCGCCGAGCGGCGGGCGAAGGAGGAGAGCGAGAGACTGACCATGCCCCAGCCTTGCGTGCACTTGGGCCTGAACCCGTCGACAATCTTCTCCCAGCCTTCAGAACCGATCCAGGGGCGGACTGTTGCAGAAGGGAAGTCGAGGTCAGCGAGTTAGCCGAGGAGGAGAGCCGAGGGCAGAGGTCTCACGCTCGCTCATCTTGCCGCCGACGACCTGGTGGATCAAAGCCGAGTTGCCCGACGAGAAGATGTACTGTGGTGGATAGAGGGCGAGAGGTCAGCTAAGGAGCACGGGTTAGGGGAGCCGACGCCGAGCTCGCCTGAAGAGGGTTGAGGACGAAGGTGCCGTTGTGGTTGCGCGAGTCGGCGCGACGGCTGTGTTGAAAGACGGGGAGGGGTTAAAGAGTCAGTGAAATCCCTTGCGAGGACGATGAGCCCGAGCGACTGACTGAGCCAAGATCGCCGAGTGGTTCTGCCAGGTGTAGTCTTGCGTGTTGGCCTTGGGGAAGTACCTCTCGATGAGACGTTGCGAAGGCCTCGCTTGCGTGCCGATGACGGTGGGGAGGGCCCAAGGAGAGTTGACATCCTCCCCTGTCGAGGGCAGGGAGGGCAGCGAGTCAGCCCCGGCGATGAGACGAGCTCAAGAGGGGCACAACTCACGCAAGAAGCTACCGTCATGCTGGATCACACCTTGTCCTCCGAGATCTTCAATGTCGAACCATCCCCTGTTTGGCGGAAGAGAGTGAGGTCAGCAAACGAGCGCCGAGCAAAGGGAAGACGAGCGACTCACCTTTGAAGGTAGAAGGGGTAGAAGGCGGCGAGGAGCTGAATCGAGAGGGTGGGGCTGAGGTTGTAGGTGTTGTGAACAGCGGCAGCGAGCTGAACGGGCGTGATGTGGCGGCCCTTGCGAGGGATGATATTGTGGTTGGCCACTGAAGAGGAGGAGATGGCGAGCGCCGAGACGAGCGAAAGATTAGGTCGATGTCGGCTCGAGAAAGCGCTGTGCAGCTCGAGATGAACACCACTCACTCGCATTGATCGCAGGGCAGGGGCAGCGACTCCAGGTGGCGCCCTCGGTCTCGAGGGGCGCTTCAAACGTGTGCTCCCAGTGACCGTTGTGACCGATACCTTCCCAGTGCGTGATGTAGGTGATCCCTAGAGGTCGAATCCACACAGGGAGGTCAGCTTCTCGAGCCGAGAGCACCTTCCCGTCACAATGCCATCGCCGAGCCGTCCCTGTCGACCGCTTCTCGGCTCCCTCTCTCCCCCTCGCGCGCTCCGATCCTCCGACTCAAGTGGATCAGACTCACACGTGGGCGTCAACCCATCTCCAAGGAAGCACTCGACCATGCAGAGAATCCAAGTGAGAGGCCTCTCGGAGAAGGCGGGAGGGTGCTCGGGCGAGAAAGCGCGAGGGACGAGAGCCTCGCGGCTGCGCGAAGGCCAGACGAGGTTGACGAGGAAGAAGGCCGTGTCGACGGTGTGAAGGACGAGGATGAAGACGATGCTGAAGGCGAGCTTGCCGAGTGCGTTGAGCTGTGCGAGCGAGGGCGGCGTGGTTCAGCCTTGCTCGGCGGTGTGAGCAGCTGTAGCAGAGTGACTCACCATACGCCAGAGAGCACTGAGAGGGAACATCCAAGGAGAGACGATGGGCTGATTGACCGCAGGGTTGACTGCTCAGCGACAACCAATGGGAGGGCGACGAAATGTCAGCTCGCACGGCTCGGCGATGGGCTAGAGAGGTGCAGCAAAGGGCTACAGGACTACTCACCCATCTCGACGAGAGGGTCAGGGGTTCCAGGAGTCTTCTCCGTAGTGTTGGACATGACCAAGGTGCAGAAACGAGGTCGAGAGAAGTGAAGAGTCGGAGAGCAAGCTCTGTCCTTCGCTCGCTCGCGGATTTCCGCTCAGAGTCGTCTTTTCGACGAGAGGGCGGTGTGTTCGAAGGAGTCAAGCTCAAAACTAGCTCGGACTTCCTTCCCACAGCTCGCCGTGCTTGATACAGCCCCACTTGTAGCTCTACACTCGCTTCGTCGCCGAACCCCCTTTCACAAGCTCGCTCCCGTCTCTCCATTCGCGCTCTCTGCAGGCTCCACGGTGGCTCCACGCCCGCATCAACACAAGAATCATGCTGCGACTACCCCTGCGCGCTACTGTTGCTCGCCCCGCCCTCACCAGGATCACCGAAAACCGAACACCGAGCGCGCAAGATGGAAGAGAGAGGGGGACTAGATCAAAAGGCAGAAGGGTATCACATACATAACGATGCATAGAGAGAGAGAACGTAGGACTACGGATTAAATGGGGGAATTGTGGGTGGAAAGACTTGAGAGGGCTATGAGAAGGAGAAGGGCGAAAGCGGCCGCCTCGGCGAGTAGGGGCCTTTTTGTCGAAGAAGAAAGGATATTAGATTGTGCGAGAAGGATTCGGAAGGGGAGATATGCAGAGAGGAGGAGAAGGGGGAAAGGCCGAAGGCCGAGCGAGAGGGTCGCGTCGAGGAGGGGAGGAGAGCGAGGGGAGGCGTGCGAGGGCGGTGGAAGAGAGCCTACAGAAGCGAAGAAAGAAGGTCAGCTCATCGACTCAACTTGGCGCGATGTACCGAGACAACACACCTGTGCCCTACAAGGCCTGACCCGGCTGTCCCGCCGTCGCCGAGCTCTGTTGACCTGCCGTCGTGCCTGTCATTCTCCTCTCCCCCATCTCAAAGCTCTGTCCCTGCCCTCCAGCCGGCGTAACACCCGCCTCACTCCCCGTCCCCGTATCCGCGTTCTCCAACCTACTTCCCATCGCCGAACCAGCCCTCACTCCACTCGAAGTCATATCTGCCATAGGCTGGTCATCGAGCGCCAATGCTTGAGTGTGTACCGGGACGACTGGTGCGGATCCGGAGATGGAGGTCGAGGCGTCGGCGGAGGCGGTCGTCGAGTCGGCGCCTGAGCCATCGGCGACGAACCAGGATTTGCGCGGTTGACGGGTAAAGTCGTAGGGCGTGAAGCTGTTGAGCGATAGAAGAGAAGAAGGTCAGCGCTTGCCGCTCGACGAGAGGAATGCATCAGAAGCGAGCTCACCTCTGCTCCATCAGCCGGTAGTCCGCCGAGAGCTGCGAGACGTCGATGTTGGGATTCCGCTTCTTGGCCTTGAGCGGGTTGTCCTCGAGTAGCAGTTCCTCGAGCTCGTGCGTAGCGTCAAAGTTGGCCTTCTTGGACTGCGCAAGGAGGAAGGGAGGTCAGCTCCGGGGCTCGCTTTCGAGGGACGTCGAGAGAGGGGGAAGCAGCTACGAGCGAGAAGTACTCACATCTGGCTCAAATGGTGGGATCGCCTCCTTGCGCTCCAGCTTCTCCCAATCGTACCCTGCGAACCAAGGATGCGCCTTGAACGCCTCCAATCCTCCCATGTGCCGGCAGCCCAGTCGTTTCCGGATGTCGCGTTGCAGCAACTGCGAAGCGAGAGCGACATCATCAGTTTGAGCGCTCGCATATGACAGCGCAAGACGAAACACTCACCCCCTTCAGCAAATCCAACCCCTCGGGACTAACAATCTGCTCGGCGTTGTCGGGGAACTTGATGTGGTCCTTGAGGATCGACTGGGTCAAGCTCGAGTTGGTCTTGCCTCGGTACGGTCGCTTGCCGAACAAGAGCTCGTAAGCGACGATGCCGAGGGACCACCAGTCGACCGTGGCGAAGTAGCCTCGTTTTGCGAGCACTTCGGGAGCTGCAAGAGAGAAGGCTGGGTCACCCGGAAGCAAGCAAGACGAAAGAGACGGGCGACGACGCACCCATGTAGGCCATCGAACCTGCGACCGAGGTGAGAGCTCTCCGTTCGGTGAAGTGCACGGCAATGTTGAAGTCGGTCAAATGAGCGTGACCTCGCTCGTCGAGTAGGATGTTGTCGGGTTTGAGATCTCTTTGAGAGGCGTACTCACACTCGTCAGCAATCCCGTCCCTTCTCACGGACAGCAGTACTCACCGGTGAACGATTCCCCTCTTGTGAAGATCGCCGAGCGCCAATGCCATCTCTGCCACGTAAAACTTGACGACCTCCTCCTTCAATCCACCGAGTCGATCGAGATGGAATCGCAGGTCTCCTCCCAGCATCAAATCGAGGACCATGAAGAGGTTCTCATCGTCCTGGAAAGCGAAGCGGAGATTGCAGACGAAGGGCGAGTCGATCTCTTCCAGCAGGCGGCGTTCTTGTATGATCTGATTCGGAGTAGTGGTAGATACATCGAGTATAAGAATCGCGTCAGTACGGTACACCGACGAGAGAGAGCGAGAGCGGGGCAAGAGGATGGGGCGCCAGCTCGAGCCGAGTGAACCGAAGGCGTAGCGAGAGCTCACGTTGTTGACGGCGCGCTGCTTGGATATCCGAGCCTTGTTGATGTACTTGAGCGCATACAGCGCTTTGGTCTGCTTGTGCTGCACCACTCGCACCTGTTACAAAGCGGGCAGAGAGGCGGTCAGCGCTTTGTTGACGAGGCGGGATGGGACGAGCAGCTGTCTGTACCTTGCCGAACGCTCCTTTGCCTACAGACCTGAGGAGGTAGAAGTGCCAGAGATCTACTGGTCCATCGAAGTCGATTTCCTGTACGATTGGAGAGGTGCAAAACGAAGATCAGCAGATGAGCGCGCCCCTCCACGCAAGGGAAGCGAAGCTGGGCTGCAGCAGAGCAGGAAGACGTACTTCTGGTCTACAGCACAGAGCTCCCATCTCGGTCTACGTAAAGCGCTAGCGACTGGCGAGGAGAGAGAAGGGCGAGAAGCGAGGAATCGGCTGCTGGCCTTAGAGAGGAGAGCGAGGTTGAGGAGGACTGAGCGCTGTAGGTCTTTTCGTCCGGAACGAGTTTGCTACAGGGGCGCTCCTCTGATGAGCCCTCTGCTGCTGCTGTATCGAAGCACGGCCGTCTGCGGGCGAGAACGAGTCGAGCTGGAAACGAGAGTGGTGGGGGAGGGGAGGGGCGGGAGGCGGGGCCTGCTGCTGTAGGCGGGTATATTCGACAGGCGAGCTGGACGAGATACAGCGAGCGGCGGTGTCGGATGCAGAAAGTCGAGACGAGAGTCGAGCGAAGGAGACGGGAGGGAGAGAAGCAGCCAGCTGAGAACGAACGAGAGCAATTGCTCAAGGTTCCAAGAACTGTAGCCCTGTCTACCTATTCTAGAGTGCAGATCTCTGCATGGTACATACGCCGAGCCTTGCTGCACATTTGGACTCGTTTCGCTTTCGCGCACCCGCAACTTCGCCGAGTGTGGGTCCCCAAGCTGCCCGCCGAGCAGGCGCCCCTCGCTCCCCTCTGAACTGGAGCAGAAGCCTCGGATGGAAGTGTGTCCAGAGTATCCTGAGATTTGACATCGGCCCGAGCGCTTGCACGGTACGATGAGAAGGAGAGGTGGATGCTGCTCGAGAGAGCCCCGACCGAGACTCCGCCGAGCAGGAGCTGAGCTTCGATACCATCATTTGAGCACCTCTCTACCGTCCAAATTTGTCGTCACAGATCATGTCTACGATCCGAACGTTCTGACAGTCACCCTCGACCCTTTTCAGTTCGTCAAGCGCCGAAAGAGAGGCTCCCCCTTTTTTCCTCCGCGCCGAGCAGAGTCTCATGCAAACCAGGAACTTTTGGCTGTGTGGATGACCGACGGCTTAACTTGAGCTCTACAACCATGAACCGACTCGCCCTGCTTTTGATTCCGCCTTAATGGCTCGCTCGCGTGAGGTGCTCGCTCGTCAGCCGAAGACAGCTCCAGCGCTTCACAGAGAGCTAGAGACCGCCTCAAAGCCTTTGAGTAAGGGTAAAGTACACTCCAACAGCCCTTCCACTCGACAGAAGCCAGCACGAGCTGACGATCAGCAGCTGAGCCCTGCTCAAGAGCCGAGAGGGGGAACGCGCGGCTCTCTCTCCGACGCTCACCTCGTTGCTTCGTCGCCACCTCGTCTACAGCTCCGGAAGGTCTTCAATCGAGTACTGAAGGCGTATAGCTAAAGAGGTGAACCATTTTCAGCTGTAGCTCATCCGTCGAAGCTGCTGGAAAGGCCGCTGTCCCCGGTCGTCTGAGGCGCTGGCTGACCAACCCCGAACCATCTCAGATCTACCAGTTGTAGCTCAGCAACCGCTCGCCGACACATTCGATCTTCACTCCTCGCATCTCTCCTGCTTTCGTACAGCTTCAGCTGAGCCGCCTGTCGCCCATCATGGTCCGCCAGCTGACAGCGGGCTCCATCGCCTCGCTTTCGTCCACCCACCGCGCTTCTGTAGCTCGTTGGCGCCTCGTATCATCCAGCAGCAGTAGCGTGTACCCTTCACGCTCGCTCGCTTCTTACGCCACCCCTTCGCGGTCTCTCCTCGCCTCCACCTCCGCCCTCCTTTCCGCATCGACGTTCAATTCGCGCCACTCGCGCGCCTTCGCTTCATCGGCAGCAGTCGATGCTACTTCGCTCTTCCACCCTTCCCTACCGCGTCTGTACCCCCGCAAGCACGACCTGCTGAAGCGCCAGGAGGAGGAGGAGCAGGAGCGCGAGGAGAACGAGACCGAGGAGACGGAGCGCAAGGACATTGGCAAGCGGCCAACAGAGACTCCCGCCGAAGCAGAGGGACGCTCCAGTTCCACCTCTTCCACCTCTGGTTCCGCCGGTGCGTCTTCAGCCTCGGACGGAGGCGAATCCTCCACCCCGCCGTCCTCCGACAACGGCGACGATGCTCCCAACCACGCCATTTCTAAGCGCTCGGTACCAGAGGTGTACCCTCAGGTGCTCGCTCTCCCCATCACCCGCCGACCACTCTTCCCTGGGTTCTACAAGGCCGTCGTGGTTCGCAACCCCGCCGTCATTGCCGCCATCGAGGATGCCATGAAGCGGGGTCAGCCGTACATTGGTGCTTTCCTACTCAAAGACGAGAACGCCGATAGCGACATGTGAGTCGAGGTGGAGCTCTAGCGGGACAAACGACCGAGGAAGCTGACCATCTGCGTGCTTCTCTTCGCGCTTCCCTCCTTTACCAGCATCACCGACCATGACTCGGTACACTCGGTCGGAGTCTTTGCTCAAATCACCTCGGTGTTCCCCGCCGCTTCCAACGACAAGGACAAGACTGAGCAGCCTGGACTTACCGCCGTCCTCTACCCTCACCGACGAATCCGCATCAACGAGCTCCTCCCCATCCCCGAGGGTCGCGCTCCTGCTGCTCCTACCCCTACAAAGGACGTCCCTCCCACCGAGGAGCCCACCGTCGTCGTCCTCCCTGCCGTCCCCGAGGTGCCCGAGCCCGTACCCGCCGCCGAGACTTCGACCGAGCCGTCTGAGGGTGCTTCAGGCGAGGCAGAGAACACCATCATCGCCGAGGATGGATCCGACTCTCCCGCTCCCTTCCAAACCGCCTTCCTTCACGACTACGCCGTCTCCATCGTCAACGTCGACAATGTCGCTCTCGAGCCGTTCGACAAGAAGTCCCAGGTCGCCCGCGCCGTCGCCTCCGAGATCATCTCCGTCTTCAAGGAGATCGCTCAGCTCAACCCCCTCTTCCGCGACCAAATTGCCAACTTCTCGATGAGCCAGTCGGCCGGCAACGTCTTCGAGGAGCCCGAGAAGCTGGCCGATTTCGCCGCTGCCGTCTCGACGGGCGAGGTCAACGAGCTGCAGGACGTGCTCGAGAGCGTCGTGCTGGAGGAGAGGCTGCAGAAGGCTCTCCTCGTCCTCAAGAAGGAGCTTATGAACGCCCAGCTTCAGAGCAAGATCTCCAAGGACGTGGAGAACAAGATCCAGAAGCGCCAGCGCGAGTACTACCTCATGGAGCAGCTCAAGGGCATCAAAAAGGAGTTGGGCATCGAGTCGGATGGCAAGGACAAGCTCGTCGACAAGTTCAAGGACAAGGTCGAGGGGCTCAACATGCCCGAGGCGGTTCGCAAGGTGTTCGACGAGGAGATCAACAAGCTTCAGCACCTCGAGCCTGCCGCGAGCGAGTTCAACGTCACTCGCAACTACCTCGACTGGCTCACCCAGATCCCGTGGGGTCGCCACTCGGAGGAGAACTTTGACCTCAAGCACGCCGTCGAGGTGCTGGATGAGGATCACTACGGACTCAAGGACGTCAAGGATCGCATTCTCGAGTTCTTGGCGGTCGGAAAGCTGAGGGGGACCGTCGAGGGCAAGATTCTGTGCTTCGTTGGACCACCAGGAGTCGGTGAGTGGATCTGGTTCGCTCGGCTGTCCTTCGAGCGCTCGCTGACGATCGTCATTCTCATTCACGCTCACAGGAAAGACATCAATCGGTAAATCCATCGCTCGCGCCCTCGACCGCCAGTTCTTCCGCTTCTCGGTTGGAGGTCTCTCCGACGTCGCAGAGATCAAGGGTCACCGCCGAACGTGAGTCGTTTTCCTCTCCTCATAAGCTCGCGAATTGAGCTGATCCTTGCTTCTACTTCACAGCTACGTCGGCGCCATGCCCGGAAAGATCATCCAGGCGCTCAAGAAGGTGCAGACCGAGAACCCGCTCGTTCTCATCGACGAGGTGGACAAGATTGGTCGTGGCCACAACGGCGACCCATCGAGTGCGCTCCTCGAGATGCTTGACCCCGAGCAGAACTCGCAATTCCTCGACCACTACGTACGTTCTCGTCCCACTCCCCTCCCCTCGCCCTGCGCAGAGTTGACCTTCTGCTTCGCTACTACAGCTCGACGTCCCCGTCGACCTCTCCCGCGTCCTCTTCGTCTGCACGGCCAACACCCTCGACACCATCCCCGCTCCTCTACTGGATCGTATGGAGGTTCTCGAGGTCTCGGGCTACATCACCGAGGAGAAGGCCGCCATCGCCAGTCGCTACCTCGCCCCTCAGGCCAAGGACGGAGCTGGACTCAAGGACGTGGATGTCGAGTTGACGGACGATGCTGTCGCTGCTCTCATTCGCTACTACTGCCGCGAGTCGGGAGTCAGGAAGCTGAAGCAGCAGATTGAGAAGGTGAGCTTCGGAGTGCAGGGCTCGAGACGGGCAGAGCTGACTCGTCTTCTCACACTCTCGCAGGTCTACCGCAAGGCCGCGCTCAAGATTGTCCAGGTCATCGGAGAGCCCGCTCTTTCCGAGGCCGCCGCCGAGGTCGTCCCCCCAGCAACAGACCCCGCTCCGCCTCCCCAGAAACTGGTTCGCAATCATCCTCGCATCGT
>MWVB01000009.1:512009-561391 GCA_003054985.1 Leucosporidium scottii
AGCAACAAGCACCACCGCCCCTCCCGCCACCTCCGAGTCGACCGCCGCCCCCATCATCGAGGACAAGGTCGAGAAGCAGGACGGCGAGGCCACCCCTCCCTCATCTACCGCCACCGAGCCCGCCGCCGAGGAGGATCGCAAGACCACTACCGGCGTTCGGAAACCTCTCGAGATTCCTTCCTCGGTGCACGTTGCCATCGGCGCCGACAATCTACTCGAATACGTTGGCCCTCCAATGTACCAGAAGGATCGCATGTACACCAAGACGAGCCCCGTTGGAGTCTCCTGCGGACTCGGCTACCTCGGAAACGGCAGTGGAGCCGTCATGCCCATCGAGGTGACCGTACGTTGCTTTGCTCTCCTCTTTCGCTACTGAAGGTTAAGCTGAACCTGTCCTCTCTCCCACAGAGCATGCCCGGCTCTGGCATCCAGCTCACCGGAAAGCTCGGCGAGGTCATCAAGGAGTCGGCTCAGATTGCGCTCTCCTTCCTCAAGGCCAACGCTTTCTCTCTCGGCCTCACTACCGATGCCGATCACGACCTGTTGTACAAGCGAGCCATCCATCTGCACATGCCGTACGTTTTCTCTGTCCCCTCGTTCCCCGTCTTCTTCTCTCCCCGTCGTCTTCTCTCCCTCGGTCGGTCATTCGCTGACGCCCTCTCCTTTTCACCACAATACAGAGAAGGCTCGATCGGCAAGGAGGGACCTTCAGCAGGAATCGCCATCCTCACTGCCTTCGTCTCGCTCTTCTCGAAGCGCGGAATCTCATCTGATCTCGGTGCGCCTTCATCTCTCACCGAAGACGTCTCCCTCGCAAGCTGACCCTTCTCTCACCGTCCTCGACAGCCATGACCGGAGAGATGACTCTCGCTGGACAGGTCCTCCCCGTCGGCGGACTCAAGGAGAAGATTCTCGCCGCTCACCGCGCAGGCATCAAGAAGATCATCGCTCCTGCCGCTTGCCGACCTGATATCGAGCACAACGTACCAGACTCGGTCAAGGAGGGTATCAACATCGTCTACGTCGAGAACGTGGCTCAGGTGCGTCCCGCTCTTGCTTTCTCGGCGCTCGGCGATCATCTCGCTGACTTTCCTCCTTCCGCTTCACAGGTCATCGAGGAGGCTTTCGAGGGTCACCCTATTGTTGAAAAGCTTGGCGGATTGAACGAGGTCCTGCGACCGCTCGAGGAGGCCAAGAGGTAGAGAGGTGTGTGGAGGAAGGAGGACCAGGACGAAGATGTGCAAATCCCCCGTTATTAGAAGGCGTGAGGCCTACCCTTGTATCGTTTGAATGAAAAGCAACTAGCAGCAGCACCATTTACATGAAGCCGAGCCGTCGCGAGAGAGCAACAGGCGGATTCAAGCCCGGCTCGGTCGAGCTGGCTAGGGAACCTTGGAGGGCAGCAGCGAGTCGCGTTAGGATGTAAAGAAAGCTGTTCGCTGCATGAGATGCCTCCCGAGAGCTGAAGCCACCTGCTGCACCTCAACTCGACCCTCGCCCCCTCTCGCTCGACCCCCCTCCTTTGAGCTCGAGCCCTGTTGCTCTCTCTTTCCTCCCGCCTCAACTGCTCGCTCTTGTCGTTACATCTTCAACCGCTCGCGATGGAATCTCAGTTTCTTCAACAAGCTACTGGCTCCTCCTACGCCCGCCCTCAGCAACCTACAGACTCTTCCATTGCTACTCTCCCCACCGAGACGCTTCTCCGAATCTTCAAGCTCGCGATGGAAGGGCTGGACACCGACCAGCATCAGAAGCGCCGAGCAATCTTGAGTCGTGTATGCTATCGATGGGACAGACTGTCCATGCAAGTCCCGCGACAGTACGCCGTCCGTGATGTCGAGCAGGCTGAGCGTCTCGCCGAGGCGCTCGAGGCGAGCGGCCAAGTGCACATGATCCGCTCGCTCGTCTTCAATCTCACACTGGATGGCCTTGCAAGGCTCGATCTTCGCCATTCCCGCCTTTCGCACGCCTTCAGCAGGCTGCAACACCTCCACCTCCGAGTCGTCGGAGCGCCTATCAGGACTTCCTCGGGCGTCAGCCTCGTCTCGACGTTCTCCGAGCTCAAGGGGAAGGCGGAGAAGATTCTACTGGGTAGATCAAGTGCTCTGGGCGCTGTTCCGCACTAGAGGTGAGTTTCGCCTCCGAGTCCTATCTCGCAAGCGGAAACACGACTGACGAGACGGCCGTTCTGAAACGGTGGATCGCGGCTGCCTCTCCAGCCCTCTGCACCACCATCGAAGGAGATTACATCTCTCTCTACGGAGACGTCCCTACCCTTCGTCGTCATTTTGAGGCGACCGCCGACTTTCCTTCCGCACCCACCTCCGCCAACTTCGGCGACGCTGCCTCGCTGTCCACCAGAGAGTCCTCTTGGAAGGAAGAGCATCGGGGGTTGGAGTGGCTTCTACTCCCGGGGCTGAAGGCGGCAGCAGCGATCTTTGCCATCGCCAGCCGCCTTGAGCAGTTCTCGGCGCCCGATGGGTGGGCGCCTTCCGGGGCCTTTCAGCAGCTTTTGGGCTCGATGACTGCCCTGAAGCACCTTGAGATTGCTTACCTCTCCAACAGTCGCACGTGCGAGGATGACATGCCCTTGCACACAACTCTTAGCAAGCTGTCGCAGCTGTGCGAGCTCGTCATCCTCCATCGCCGAGGCGGCAAGGTGGAAGGAAAGTCGGTACTGCAAGGTCTCTGCCACGTCCTCAGCTCCCCACCTCCTCAACTCTCCACAATCCAGCTATCATCGACCCTAGCCGTCAACTGGAACCCTGCCGAACAGGCTCAAGTCGAGCGCTCGGCCGTAGCCGCGAAAATCACCCTTGAATATCTTTGAAGTCGAGGTACGTTTCCAAAGCTTCGATTCCTCCAGTTGCTAGCTTCCTTACCACCTCTACCTCAATAGGGCAATCACGAGAGTTGGACCGAGGTGGGGGCAAGGAGTCGGGCGAGAGTCAAGACGTCAAGCGCTCATAGCTAGCTGCTTGGTGGGTGGATTTGCGTGGGATGGATGTAGGGAGGTAGGCCTTCAGCTTCAACACCTTAGATCCAGCTATTGAGCTATTGAGGAGAGCAATGAGTGAGAGGAGAAGCGCAAAGTCTGACAGGCGCCGAGCTCGGTCGAGCTGGTCTGCCGCCTCGTTGATCGAACGCCTCTCGCAAAGAGCGCTCCTGGTTCTCTCGCGAGCAGGCGCATATTGTGAAGGCATGACTGGTGTTGCTGAGGTCTACTACACAAAAGCTCAAAACAGATAACGAACGGCTGAGGCGGGGCAGGGTATCGCGAAGAGAAGCTACGAGTGGGTGGGTGATGTACAAGGCGAGAAAGTCGATCAGAACATGCCAAAAAGTCCTCGGCGCTGCTCATGTCGACGAAGGGGGCTCTGCGAGGCCTTCTCGCGCTGTAACTTGACGAGGCTGTCGAGCTTCTCGGCGACCTGCGTAAGAGGAGCAGGGGTGAGCGACAGGGCTTGGAAGGGAGGTAAGCGCGACTCACCATCTCGAGCTTCTCCTTGCGATCCTGCAGAGTGAGGTGAGTGCGCACGGCGGGGTTCTCGCGAGCGAAGGCTTGCACTTCGGAGCGGTCGAGGTCGTAGCCCAGGCGAGTATCAATCTCCCGAGGAAACTGGTAGAAGAACTCGACTAGCAGCTCGATCTGTTGAAGTTGTAGAGACAACGGGTGAGCGAGGATCTTCGGGACGCGAAGCGACCACTCACGTTGATGAATTGAACCGCGGTGTGCGAGAGCTTGTCGGCGACGACGTTGAGGAAAGCCTCGGGGCAGAAAGCCTTCTGATCCGGTCCCAGCTTACAGCGACGAGACTTGAGAGCCTGCATGCGAAGTCGGAGGATCTGGCTCCGCGAGGTGAGGAACATTGCTTCCCGAGCTGCGAGAGAGAGAAGCGAGTCAGCGAAAGCGAATCGAAAAAGGGAGGAATGATAGCTCACCCTTGGCGAGTAGTGCTGGGTTGTATGCTGGCCGTGTCGGATCGCTGGCATCATCCTCCTCGACCCACTCCTCCCCACCCGCCTTTGCTTCCCTCCTCCTCTCCCTCCTCCTCCTTTCCTTCTCCTCCAGCTCACCAACATACTCCATCGCACCCCTCAGCTTCCTCCCCCCAACAGCATCCTTGATCTTTGTCAAAGCGCCCTCACACATGTTCAACTCCCTCTGCACCAACTCGACCGACCGCTCGCGACCTTGATCCCACTCCTTGGGCTCGACCTCAACCTCGTACTTGAACGGCTTGACCGAGTTCTCAACCTGATCCGAGGTGAGGGAGAAGCGCTCGCGGAGGAGGGCGTCGGCGGTGGCGTTGACTCGCTCCGAAGCTTCGGGGTGGTAGGTGAGGGGTTCCTCGCCGGCGAGTTGGGAGAGTTGAGCGCGGATGGCGTCGACGACGAGTTGGGTGGATGCGCGACCGACTCCCGACTTGGTGAGGGAAGAGGAGATGGCGTCGAGCTTGCGTTGCCAGTAAAGGTCGAGGTCCTCGGGCGAGAGCTTCGAGGTGTCGGCGAGCTTGCTCAACTCGGGAAGCTTGAGGTCCGCCCAGTACTGCTGAGCGAGGAGATCGAGTACCTGCTCGTCGATGGCAGACTTGAGCATCCTGCGAACCTCGGCCTTGCTGAAGCCCTTGCCGAGCTCCGTGATGCGCGCCTTGAGGTGATCCATCGTTTCGGCGACGTAAGACTCGGCGGAGATGGAGCGGTCGTTGTACTGGACCTTGAATTGGTATGAGGCCTCCTCCAGCTCGATGGCGACGGCGTTGGAGATGGTGTGGAGGGAAGCGGCCATCGACTCCTCGAGGACCTGCATCAAGCGGCGCTTGAGCGTGCCCGTGCCGACGAGCATGTTCTCTTGCGAGAAGATCTCGAGGTTCGAGCCAAAGTAAGCGTCCTCCTGCGCCTTGATGGGAGCGATAAGACTGCCTCCGTCGGCGTCCTTCTTGATGAGTCGGCCCTCGCGACCCTTCGACGAGGCCTTGCAAACGACTCCGACGTAGCCGAGCGCGAGAGGGTAGCGGCCGTTCGCGAGTATGGCGGCTCCAACCTCCGGCTGGACGAGATCCATCTTGGTGACGACGCCGATGGTGCGCATGCCGAGAGGGTCGACCTTCTTGCTGGCGCGAAGGGCGGGGGAGTTGGCCAGGTCGACGTCGGCGGCGCACACGGCGAGGATGATGTTGGGCGAGCGAATGTACTTGTCGCAGAGCTTGTTGATCTTCTCCTTGAGCTCCTCGGGCTGGTCCATCGAGCTGATTTGGACGTAGCCGGGAAGCGCGACGAGGGAGAGGTCGGGGACGTTGGGCGAGTGGATGCGGAGGTGAATGGGAGAGTCGGAGACGCACTCGGCGGCGGGGACAGAGAGGTTGAGGTCGACGAGGGTTTGCTGGACGAGCGAGAAGTCGGTGATGTGGCCAGGGCCGAGGGATGGGAATTCGGCGAAGGTTTTGGGACAGCGATCGGAAGGTGTGGCGGGGGTGTGGATGAGGGTGAGCTCGATAGGTCGACGAGTGACCATGTTGTCACCTCTGCGGATCGAGAGGGAGGATCAGCGCCGTCCGGAGACTAGAGTGAACCCGAGCAGCTCACTTCGGCAAGAACTCCCGTCCAACGATAGCTTCCAGCACGCTCGACTTGCCACTGCTCTGACTCCCAATGACGACAATGCTAGGCAGCGTAAGCCCCGCCTCCTCGCCGATGCTGAGGAGGATGGACCTAATCTCGATGAGCTTGCGCGTGAGAAGCATGAGGTCGCCCGTCGGGTCGTCTCCTCCTCCCGCGCGCTGCTCCTCCGCATCGACGAGAAGTGGTGCTGAAGCTGCCATGGCAGCAGCAATGGAAGCTAGCGGTCCCTTCTTGTCCTTGGGCGGTTCGGGCGCTCCTCGTTCCTCGTGCTCGTGCTCCTCCTCGGCTCCCTCGCGCGCAGTGAACGCCTCCTTGAACCTGTTCTTCAGCAGTTCGAACCTGTTGCCTGCGCCGAGAGCCGCTTCGGCCCACGCTTCGGCGGCCGTCTGGGAGAGGTCGGTGGCGGTCGACGAGACGGAGGTGAAGGTGGAAGCTGCTGTAGTCGAGAGCGAGTCGTAGGCTTGTCCGAGTTTCTCGTTGATATCGCTCAATGCGCCCACAGCGTTCTGCTTGAAACCTGTAGCTCGACAGAAGGTCAGCGCGCTGCCTCTCAAAATCAACAAAAGGACGAGCGAGATGTAGGGCTTACCGTCGACTTTCCACTCTGCCCAAGTCAATGTACCTGCTCCTACGCCGAGACCAATTGCCCCTCGACCTGCTGTCCTGCCCGCGAGCTTGCCGAGCCCGCTGAGGATCGAAACGGACCGGACGTGAAGCTGGCGTGAGGGGTGCAGAGGGAGAGCGGCGAGGCGTAAAGGCGTGGGGCGGAGGCGGCTGCCTCGTCGTAAGAGTGCAGACATGCCCTGGTCGGATACTGTAGGTGAGAGCCGTCTACGAGTCGAGGCGAGAAACGAGCAAAGATGGCGAAGGCAACCCAGGCTCGAGCCGAGCGCTGACGTTTCGAAGGCTTGAGGCGAAACAGCGAAAGTCAAGCTTTGATGTAGCGAGCTGAAAGTGCGATATCGTCGAGCAGCAGGTATCGAGTTGCTATGCCCTTCGCTGTGCAAGGCTCCAGATGCCTCTTTCTAGTTAAAGCCGGCGCCGAGCTTCGGATGATCATGCTTGAGTTTCACGACGAGGGGGGTGCTAAGAGATCTCTACATAGAGGCGCCCCACTTTATACACTTGTATTCCTTCGATACGTTCAAGGGGCAGGCTGCTGCTGACCCTTCCTGGGGCCGTAGAAGAAGGAATCAGGAGGGGTGAGAGCGCCGAGCGCACGGCGCTGGAACTGAGTGATGACCTCGAGACCGAGTTGGTAGCTGGCGTTGGTCCTGTGCGAGAAGGGGATTAAGCGAGGTGCATCAAGGAAGGAAGGAGGAAAAGACAACGAACCAGCCAAAGCCTTCGCGAGGGATCAAGGTGAAGTCGGTTCCCTGGTTGCCGTACTCGGCGTCAATGTTGGAAGACGACTCGACGGCGTTGAACTTCTCGGGGACGCAGCCACTGTCGAGGCGAAAGGGTCAGCGAAGGAGATCAGCCTCGATGCCGAAGGCGGACGAACCCAGCCTCGACGAATCCGCAAGTAACCCTGTAGAGCGATGAAGGTCAGCTATCGTTCTGCGAGCTGAGCAACGACGGTTCACTCACATGTAGAGCCAGCGGTAGGCGACGCGCTGAGCCTCGTGGTGGTGTCCGTACTTCTGAAGTCCGCCCCCTGCTCGGCGAAAAACGAAAGGGTCAGCGGTCGCTCGTCACAATCGAGAGAGCTCGAGCGCACAGGCCATGATTTGGCTGTGATAGAAAAGTAGTGGTCAGCGAGCGAACGGGACGAGGAACAGTAAAGTGAAGCTCACTGAGGAGGCTGTTGTTCGCGAGACGAGGGAAGGAAGAAAGGTCAGGGTCAGCTCGTGTTCGTCAGGCGCTCTTCGAGTCGACGCACCCAAGCAGCAGGGTAGCTGAAAGAGCAAAGAGAGGTCAGCTTCCAGTGCTAGGCGGACGAAGAAGGCGGGAAACGACTCACTCCCATTGACGGTTCGGTCGCTGAAGGGAGACACGTCCTCTCGACGAGTCGGTACCAGAAACGAGTCCACCAGCGACCTCGAACAGGTGAAGACCACGTTGGCTGCGAACGAGGCGGAGAGGGTCAATATCCTGCTCTCCCCTCCTCCTCGAGCAGGAGCGACTCACGTAATCTTCTCGGCCTGCGCCTCGCTCGCCATTCCCGCCCACATCGGCCAAAAGGTGGTGACCGAGTCGTAGAGGCTCTGCTTGTTTTTGGCGCAATCCCAGTCGGTGTAGATTCCTCGTCCCTCGTGCCAGAGGTAGTGGTCGGCGAGGACCTTCCTCCTCTCGGCGCGGGCAGTCCACTCGGCCGAAGTCTGCACCTTGCCAAGGCTCGAGTTGGTGCCGAGCTCGCCTGTCGAAAAGTCGGCGGTTCCGTTGTAAGGGATCTCGGTGCCGAAGGGGAACGCCGAGATCTCGTAATCCTCGGTGAGCTCGAGCGAGTCGTCGAAGTGCTCCTTGATGGCGGCGGCGATGTCGACCTCGTACTTGTAGAGCAAGGAGCACAGGTCGATGGTACCGAGGTTGGCGCAACGCTTCTCGAAGCGGTAGGTCGTGTCGTGCCCACTCTCCCTCACTCCTCGGTCGTGGAGGAAGTACTCGTCGAGCTTGGGGACGTCCACCTCGCCGGCGTTGTACTTCTCGTTAAACTCGTTGACGCTGATGCCCAACTCGTCGGCGTAGGGCTGGAGGACGGCGGTGAAGTGAGAAGCCTCCGTCTCGGGGGGAATGCCGAGTCCGTCGGGGCGGTAGCGAGAAAGTCCAGTCACTTCGTCGAGACGGCGAGGGTCTTGCCAGACGGTGTGGTACTCCTTGATGGCGCCTTGGATGGCACGCTTGAGCCATGCCTTGTTCTCCTCGGCGTTGGCGGGATTGAGTTGAGCGTAGACTTGGAGGATGAGGTCGGTTAGGAAGGGGGGTTGAGAGCGGCAGAGGTAGTAGCTGTGGTCGAGTGACGTGTTGGCGCTGTCCTCGAGAGTGAAGGTCATTCTACTCACCTGCGGTTGCCGTTGAGGATCTTGCCGTAGTGCTTGATCTCGAAGAGGAAATGCTCGACGATACCCTTGGCGAGGTCGACGTTGCCGTCCGCCAGCAGTCCGAGCGAGATGAAGTAGCTATCCCACTGTAGAAGGAGAGACGGTGAGTGCGCTTCCTAGGCTTCACAAGACGTCGAAGGCTCACGTTGTAGAGCTCGTTGAACCTCGCTCCGGGCACGACGAAGGGGATACCCTCGAAATCCGAGTCCTCCCCCTCCTTCTTGATCTCCTTCATCGCCAATGCGAGAATACCAGGCTGCTCATTCCTCGACTTGACCCATTCGGCGGTGAAGTTGGTCGGCACAGTGTCGACGATGAGGCCGAGGTGAGGCTTGAGCTTGGCGATCCGCTCGTAGTACTTCTTCATGCCGGGCTCGGCTTCGGGAACGTAGACGCGAGGTGCTTGGTTCTTGTTGCGGTTCTGCGTCGGCGAAGAGTAGGCGAGGAACATACCGACCGGTCAGTTTTGCCCAGCGCCGAGAAGGGCCCGAGGAAGGCGACGGCTCACCTTGGGGTCGGCGCAAATGGCCTCGAGTCCATCACCATCGATACGGCGAGTGAGGTTGCTCCAGAACGAGTGTCGGATCATCCTGCTCAATCGCGAGACGGGGTTCTCGGAGAGACGAGCCTCGTCAAGGACGATGGACTTCTGGCCGTGGTCGCGGGCGAGGGCGAGCTCTTGAAGGAGGTTGGAGAGCATGTAGGTCCCGCGGATCTGTAAGAGAAGGTAAGTGAAGCTCAAAGCGCTGTCTTGAACGTGTCAACTCACGTCGAATGAGTTGTAACCGTTACTGCTGGCGGTGCCGAGCGAGAAGACCTTGGGACCCTTGTCTGTAGCGGCAATCTGCGAGCATGGTAGAGCATCAGCGACGTTCTTGAGGATCGATATCAAACGCCTACTCACCTGGAAGTTGCCATCAGTGTCCTCCTGCTCCAGAACGAGCTTCATCGTCTCCTCAACATCAACCAAGAATCGGCGAGGCTTCTGCGACGCCTCGTCTGCGGGAGAGGGTCAGCACGCAGCTCGACAGCATACTCATTCGAGTCAAGCGCACCGTGAGACATCCTCCTAGAGCGAGGTGTCGCGTCGTCGGCCGCATAGACGTTGCGCTGCTTGGCGATAGCAGCGAAGCCTCCGCTCTGCGCCGCGATTCCTGCATCAGCTAACGTCCGAAAAGCTTGACGCGTGTACCCACCTCAGAGAAGGTCCTCGTCTTGTTGCGCCTGGCTTGAGGCCTCGAGTACAGAACCGAAGCATCCTCTTGGGCTCCTCGAAGGCGCAGGTCGCTGTCGTCGTCGGTGAGCGAGTGAGATGTAGGTGAAAAGACGGCCACCTCGGGGGGAGGAGCCCCAGGAGGGGGAATATCGATGACTCGAGACATGATTTGATGTGCTGTAGCCTGCGAGAAGAGCGAGAGAAAGTGTTAGATCTTTGAACGGAGCGTCATGACGGAGCGAACTCAGCGCTGCGAGAAGAGTGGTGCCAGCGAGGGAAGTCGTGTGTAGGTTCCTACAGAGCTCCCAGTACTCTGTGGTACATCCTCTCATGCTCAGAAGTTCGTTCTCGCGCGCGAGATCTGGACAAGCTGAGCTGGGCTGGGAGCTGCTGGCGCTGGGCTATGGCGGGCTTGGGCGAGACGGGGGGTGTAATACGGTGCAGAGAGGGGCGTAGTGCTCCTCCACAGCTCTGATCTCTGCTGAAGCTCACCTTGTTGGAAGACTCGAAATGTGGCCGAAGTCAGACCGGTCCAAGATTCGAGCCTCGAGCCCCGACCTTCTCAAGAGTGCCTACACTCAGTATCAAGCGGCGACGAGCAGGCGTTTCGTGATTTTGCAGCACGTCAGGTCTGTCTGTAACGAACTGGAGGCGATCTGCGACACTTCTCGGCGCAGCTTGAGGCCCAGAAAGCTCGACCGAAGGAGGAGGAGGGGTTCTCAGGCTGCACCGAATCGGCCCCAAGAAACGCCTCGCCTGGAATACCGTTCTGTACGGCAGCAGGTCGAATGTGTAGAAGGTTGAATGTGTAGAAGGTCTTCTGAGCGGTCAGCTCCCCGGACAGGTCGCCTTGAACGTCGAGGGAGAGCTCCCGCCCCTCGCCGAGCCGGTTCGCTCGCCTCTTTGCTCGCCCTGCTGGGCCTGTCGGGTCGAAACGCTCATGCATAGGAGAAAGAGGATTGATTCTACGTTTTTGAAGCATGCTTGGCTCCCAAACCTCCTTACAAGTCTGCAGGACTCGCTCGGCGATCGTCTCGACTCTTCTGAGGCGTGCACTACAGCCAATAGAGCGTGTTGAACGGTGTAGAGGTAGTCTAGCAGACTTCAGGCTTGTTGAAAGCAGGTCCCCGACACGCCCGCCCTCTCTGCGAGCAAGCACGCCCGTGCGGGAGCGAAAGGAATCAGCTCCGAGGGTCCGAGATTCGGTGCAGCCAGTTCACGACACCGCTTCGACGTGCAAGCCTCTCGTAAACCACCGACAGAACCCAAGTGCAAGGTGTACAGTATGCTGCCTCTACTCTCGCATGTACATACACGCGCTCATTACAATAAGTCGGAACCGGGGCGGGGCGAGACATAGAGGGGGCCGGCCGGTCATGAGGCTGGCTGTACAGCGAGTGGCGGGGCGTAGCAGCGTAACACGATACACAGATGCACCAGAGGGGTGCCGGAAGCTGCTGGAATTGAATCTGATGCAGAAGCGACGGGATAGGACGAGACTTGCTCGGAAGTGCTCGCGGCAAGCGTCTGTAGGGCTTCAGAGGTAGATGCCAGGCCCGGCTGAGCTACAGCGACTGCAATGGTACCATTCAGAGACCTGGAACAGCTGAGTGAAGCTGTAGCCAGACTTCAAGAAGAGCGAGACCCTGCCCCTTGGCGACGACGGCTCGCCCAGCTCCTTCGCTTCCTGCCTTCAACTCGTCGCGCCTCTAGCTCAACCCAGAGGCGGCTCGTACAGCTCTACGTTTCTACCCACAAGCAACACCTACATCACTCGACTCTCGTGTACATCTCGCGCCCCGCCTCTCCACCCCCTTCTCACTTCTCCTCGCGCTCGCGAGGCCCCCACTCGCCGGACCAAGTTTCTAAGCGTTTGATACAGCAGAGAACGAGCGCAGTAATTGTATCTACACCCGTACGTCTTTTCTATTCACTCCCGCTTGCAGCAGGAGGGTCACGAAGCAGCAGCGAAAGGCCGAAGGCGGCGGTTAGCTTTGGGGCTGTATCTGGGGTCGTGGGGCGTAGAAGAGCACGAGAGCCGCTCTTGGGAACGCCAGGCTGATCTCCCAATCACCTTCACCATCTGTAGCAGGCCGGTTCTGCTCCCCTAGCGCCCTCGCCATGCGCGCCCGCCGCAACACCTACACAGCGCGCGCAGAGCCTGTAGCTGACATCTACCAGTGCGCTCCACCGTCTTTTCGACTCGGCGAGGGCATCTACTAATCGTCTTGCACCTCTACCAGTGTCGGACTCGTCAACCTGGGCAATTCGTGAGTGCCCGCGGGAGCGCCGAAACGGCCGTCGAGAGGTGGGCAGCGCGGCCGCTGATGCCAGGATGTCGTTCGCAGGTGCTTCTACAACACGATCCTACAGGCCCTTGCCGTTTCACACCCGTTGAACGACATCATCGCCAAGCCCCCCATCACCTCGCCAGCGCTCCTCAGCCTTTCCCCCGCGTCCGAGTCTTATAATCCCGACCCCGAAGCGCTTCTCTCGCCGCTACCTCTCACCCAGGCGCTCATCACCCTTCTCAAGAATTTGGACGTTTCGAACGATCCTGCTCGCGGCAAGAAGGTCTTCAACCCTAAGACCCTGCTCCGTCATCTCAGCTCAAAGCATGAGGAGTACGCTCAGGCAACGCAGCAGGACGCCCATGAGGTGCTCAGGCATTTGATTGACGGCATCATGATGGAGGAAGTTGATGTGAGTTATCTGCACTTGCAGAAGCTGGAGAGCGGACGAGCCGACGCTGACGCTTCTCCCTTTCGCGACCCTCAGCTCATCAAGAAAGTCCGAGCAGCAGCACCCAAACCCGCTCGTCGTCCCGGCATGAACAGTCGCAGCGTGACCGCCAAGACGCTGCACGCTTCGTCGAATGGCGCCAACGGCATGACACCGGTCGCCGAGGAGCCTCCCGAGGTCGCGTCGACCGACGAGGAGGATAGCAGCATTCTAGGCTACGAGACGGAGGAGGAGAGCAGCAGCGACAGCGACAGCTCCTCCTCCTCATCCGAATCGTCGGAGGACGAGGAGGCCGAAGAACATCAGGACGTCGATGCTCGGGGCAACCCTCAGCCGAAGATGAAGCCTTTCATCGCCAGTGTCTTTGATGGCAAGTTGGCCAGTGTGGTGATCTGCGATGAATGCAAGCATGGTGAGTTACTTTTGGAGGAAGATGGAAGTGGGAAAGCGCCGCTCACCGCCTCGACTATCCTCTCCAGTTTCCGCCACGACCGAGGACTTTATGGACATCTCGCTCTCGCTGAGGGACGACGTGGGAAACAAGATGCGCAAGGTCAGTAGCTTCGCAACCTCTCGAGCACGCTGCACAGAAGCTCACGCCCTCTCTTTCGCAGCGCGATCGCATTCGCAAGACCCTCCAATCGGGCTTCTTCTCCAAGAAATCCAACGCCGACCGAGCTCCTTCCAACGACTCGTCCTCCTCTACAAGCGGCCATCCTCGCCACCAACCCATCTCCCTCAGCGAGAACGAGGCCAGCTCCTCGTCCGAGTACGAGACTGACGAGGAGCACCCTCATCATCCCAACGAGCCGCACGGTCACGACCCCCACTTCATGGGAGGTCGCTCTCGCCACAACTCTCTCGACCCGTCTAAGCTCGGCGGACAGCGACCCGCCGCCTTTGTCAACGGCCTCAGCGCCGCCAATGGCCCCAACGCTCCCAACGGTCGTGCTCGAGACCACTCGCCCCTCGGTCGCGCCCTCTCTGTGCTCAGCTCGACCTCGGGCGCTGGCTCGACGACCTCGGGCTCGGCCGTCTCGCGCGGGAGACGGAAGAAGAAGAAGGCCAAGATTCCCAAGCCCACCGCTGAGCAGATCGCCTACATTCGTCGCCTTCTCGTCGAGATCCCCAGCGCTGCCTCCGCCCCTCTTCCCATCCGCATCGCCCGCCCTCCTGGATCCCAAGCACCTCCCTCGCCTTCTTCCACCGCCAACTCGTTCTCCTCGCTTCGCCTCGGCCCCGATCAGACCTCGACCGACCTCTACGAGTGCTTCCGTCAATTCACCAGCGTCGAGGTCCTCGAGGGAGACAACATGTTCGCCTGCCACAACTGCTGGAAGCACCTCAATCCCGACCTCGTCGAGAACAGGCGAGTGGCGCGCGAAAACAAGAAGCGGGAGCGAATGCTGAGGAAGGCCAAGAAAGGAGCGGACAAGAGGGCGCGCAAGGATGCAGAGGCAGCAGCGATGGACGAGATCACCCCATCGCCCAGCTTGGCACCCGACTCGCCTCCCGCTCGGACGACACCTCTGCCCTCGGTCCACGCCAACGGCGGCGTCGATGCGGAACCCTTCATCAACGGCGACCGACGACCTTCGAATGCGACCATCTCGACGCTCTCGAGCTACGCCGACAACAAGACCTCCTCCCCTGCCACCTATTCGACCGTGTCTCTGCACTCCGAGCCGCCTTCGCTCTCCGAGTTCGGAACGACGGACGACGAGGGCAGCGTTCTCGCGGATATCGAGGATGGAAACGTCACCGACACTTCGCACGATTCACGCGCCAAGATCCCTCTCACCACCGCCAACGTTGAAGCTCTCGACGACTCGGTCACCCCTTCCGCCTCGGCCGCTCCTTCCCTTCACCACGCCGAAACCGCCTCGGTTAACCAGCTCGCGCCTTCCGAATCGGTCGCTTCACTCTCCACCGCCTTTTCGACGGCCTCCAAGCCCGCTCCCGCCGTTCCCAAGACGGCTCGCCACATCCTGCGCCGCGCCCACAAGCGCTACCTCATCTCGGCGCCCGACCTTCCTCCCGTTCTCGTCATCCATCTCAAGCGATTCCAGCAGACCTCCAAGTCTTCCCTCTTTGGATCATCCTTCATCAACCTCAAAAAGCGCGACGACGACCTCTCCTTCCCCGAGGACCTCGATCTCAAGCCCTTCCTCGCTCCCACCGAAAAGCCACCTCGACCCGCCGGCGCCCCTCCTCCTCGTCACCACCATCGTCCTAACCCCACTCCCATGCAAAGCGAGTACCTCGTCGGCGAGGCCAAGTACTCGCTCTACGCCGTCGTCGTTCATTTCGGTACCCTCGTCACGGGCCACTACTCGGCGTACGTCAAGTCGGACCGATACGGCAAGGGTCCTGGTGGATCGAGTGAGCGCAAGTGGTTCTTCTGCTCGGACGAGGACGTGCGCGCGTGCTCGCTGGACGAGGTGCTGAGGTCCAAGGCTTATATTTTGTGAGTCGCTTCCCTCCTCTTTCCTTCCGGGTTCAATCACTGATCCGAACCTTCTCTGCTTCACAGATTCTACGAGCGAGTCAAGCCCCAGCCTCATGTAGTCTCGGATTCGGGCGTGATTGTAGAGGAGCCCGCCGCCGAGGAGGCCAAGGGGGGCAAGTTGTAAAGGAAGCAGGGAGGAAAGGATTCTGGAATAGAGTCCCCTACGAAGGGAGTGTGTTATAGAGAGTATCATCACGGCGGTGAGGGGCGATCAGCTTCCGCCAGCTGCCTGAGCGAGCGAACTCGGCTTCGGCGATGTACTGAGAACTTCTCACCATTCTCTGCTTCGTTTTGCTAATTTGAGAACGCTCCTTCGCCATTTGTAAGCTTACATACAGCTCGGCCCAAAGTCACCGAGACGGCGCCAGGCCGGTGCTGTGAGTGGTTCGACTGCCGACGATTTGGACTCTTGCTCTCCCGCCTCAACCTCTGCTCTCTGCTCTGTCTTTATCTCGCACACCGTTTCGCGCTCTACTCTCCTACACTCGTCCTACACACCTGTACGTCTTCCACCCATGCTCGCGTGCCAGTGACGCGTGCTGACGGTCCTCTGTCCTCGCTCCGCCACAGCACAATGGCCTCTGCTGCATCCTTCTACGACCTCAAGGCTGAGAAGCCAAAGGGCTCCATTGACTTCAAGGTGCGATCGCTCCTCCGGATTCGCTACAACGTGCGTGAGCGCTGATCCGACTCGCCCGCCGCCGCAGGATTTGGCCGGAAAGGTCGTACTGATCGTCAACACTGCGTCCAAGTGTGGCTTCACCAAGCGTACGTTCATTCCAATAAGCATTTTAAGCAGCACCGAAGTCCCACCATATCAAGGAGAAAGAGCTGATTCGGACTTCGCCTTGCAGAATACGATGGCCTCGAGGCTCTGCACCAGAAGTACAAGGATCAAGGCCTCGTGGTTCTCGGATTGTGAGTCCTGGATTGTCCAGCTGCTCCCCTACAACCCCTCTCCTCCGCGAATGACCGCTGATTTCTCTCGGCGACCAGCCCATGCAACCAGTTCGGGAGTCAGGAGCCCGGCAGCGACGACGATGTCGCCTCGTTCTGCACCCTCAACCACGGAGTAACCTTCCCCCTTCTGAAGAAGTCCGATGTCAATGGCGACGGAACCAACGAGGTCTTCAAGTATCTCAAGAAGGAGAAGCCGGGATTGCTCGGCACCACCAGCATCAAGTGGAACTTCACGTACGTCTCATATCTTCATCACTGGCCGTTTCTCTCGAGCTGACGTCCTGCTCCCCTCCCCCCTCCCTTCCCTTCCCCTTCCGTCCCGTCCCCTTCCTTCTCTCGTTCACAACCCGGCTCGTCTCTACCAAACCACAGCAAGTTCCTCGTTGACAGAAACGGCAAGGTCACCGGCAGGTACTCCTCTACCACCACCCCTCAGGCTCTCGAGGCCGATATTGAGAAGCTGCTCGGCGCTACTGGCTCGACCCCTCCCACGCCTGTCGTCGAGCAGGAATAGAGCTACATCCACTCTACGTTACACCTTCTTAGCCTCAACCTTCTCTGTACATGTATGCAACTACCCGCGCTTCAACAGAGCTGAGCTCAAGAGAGAAGACCGAGCCGGCCGAAGTTCGGCTTTGGCTAGATGGCAGCTGGCGGAGCTCAGCTTTAGTACCATACTCTTGAACCGGGCCTACCGTTTCTCGCTCTTCCCCTGCTTAGCTGCACTTGAACATTTTCGGAATCGCCGCCTGCGAAGTCGAAAGCGAATCGCGCAGCTGTCTCTTTCCTCTTCTTCGCTCGTCGCGAATCCGACATCGGCTCGACGTGCATGGCAGCGTATCAGCTGCTGCCTGGCGGTGGAGGGACCCCTCGGCCAGGAGTCAGTCGACGGCTACTGCTACTGATACCCCTCGTCTTGCTCGCGCTGCTTTGGACGTCAAGATCCAAGCCTCAGTCGGTCGAAGTACAGCAGCAGCAGCAGCAGCAGGAGGAAGAGATCACTACTACCACAACCGACATCCCATCACAACCCTCGTCCATCATCAAAGTCGAGCCCATCTCAACAGGGTCGTCGTCTCCTCCTCTCGTCTTCATACCCTTCGCCGAGCCTCTGCCTTGCAACAGGCTCACCACCACCGTTTTCGAAGATCAAACCTGGTACTCCCCTTCGCCAGCTCTCCCGGCCGACGCCTCGCTCTCGTCACGACTCTCCTCCTGGCTCGACGCGCCGTCGAGCTCACATGGCAACTGGACGAGGTTCAACAACCAAACCTGCGGCAACCCCTCCGTTTCGAGGGCTGTCAACGTCGTGCATGAACGCAATTCGAGGGAGATGTGGGAGGAGCTGAGCGAGGACCGCGTTCGGGAGCTGCGAGAGGGCATGGCGGAGGTGCTGAGGAAGGCCGAGAAGGAGGGCAGGTTCGAGTCGAGTACAGGGAAGAGCAAGCGAGGTATCGTCTTCACCGCTGGCAATGCCGTGCGTCCTCATCACCAGCCATTTGGCGCTCATAGGCTGACCCCTCGACTTCCACAGGACACCGTCTCTCGGGTGATCGTCTCCCTCCGCCTCCTTCGCTCGTACGGCTCCACTCTACCCGCCGAAGTGTTCCACTTTTACACCGAAACCCCCGGCAACGAACACCTCGACACCCTCAAATCCCTCAACGCCGACGTCCGAACCGTCGATGGAGTCGACAAGGCCGAGAGCCAGTCTCGGACCAAATCCTTCCACATCAAGGGAGCCGCTCTAGTGCAAAGCTCATTCGACGAGCTTGTGTACCTCGACTCTGACTCGTTGCCTACCAAAAATGTCGAGAGCTTGTTCGAGACGAAGGGCTTCAAGGAGCTCGGCGCGCTATTTTGGAGCGATTACTGGAAGGACAGCCCCGAGAACGCCATTTGGCGCATCCTCGGCGTTCAGTGTCGAGACGAATGGACGATGGAGTCGGGTCAGATCCTCATCGACAAGCGACGACACCTCGACGCTCTTCTCCTCGTCGACCATATGCTGCAGGACTGGCCTTTCTGGTTCAAGATCTCGGACGGTGACAAGGATCTCTTCCGTTAGCTCACTGTTGATTCGAGTCAACCGCTGAACCACCGCTGACCCTTGGCTCTCGCAGGCTACGCCTTCCTCGCCCTTCGCAAGCGCTGGGCTGTTCCCGGCCGCACCATCGCTTCCGCATCATGGACGAACGAGGCAGAGCTCGGTGACGACAAGAGGGGCGATTTTTGTGGGCATACTATGCTGCAAAGCGACGATCGGGGCGAGCCTCTTTTCGTCCACGCCAACCTGCTCAAGCGCATCGCCGGGTGAGCTCCTCGGCTCCTCCTTCCTCCCAGCTAAGAATAGCGCATCCGAACGCATTGCTGACTCGCCCTTCTCCATAGCAACTTCTACTCGGGCGGAACCTGGGGTCGAACTCGCCAGCTCTCCCTCCCTCGCCTCCCCCTCGTCTCGGCCTTCTCCCCTTCCTCAGCCACTGAGTTCGCCACCTCCGCCGACCACCTCGCCAACGCCAACTCTCTCGGTCTCGCTATTCTCCCTGCCCCTCCGCACATTCGCAAACGCGCTGCTCTCGAACGAGGGCTCAACACCTTCTTCCACCAAGGTCACCGAGGATCGGCGTACGTCCTCTGTGTCGAGACCAAGTGGACCGACCCACGGTGGACGGATGAGGAGTTGGCGGGGAGGACTGATGGCGCCGAGCTGGAGGTGCCGAGAGAAGAGCAGTGTGGGCCGACGAGCGCATTCGGCGATGTGGGATACGCCGAGGCCGCGATGGAGGTGGCGCCATGGCAGGATGATTCCGTGTTGAAGGACTTCGAGGCTTCCTTCTATAAGGCTGGAGGAAAAGCCAACGGCCATGGGTTCAGGTGAGGACAGCAGCGTGGACACTCGGCGAGGATTTGTTGTAACGATCAGAGCTTTGTGCTTAGCTTGCGGGTCTTTCGCGGCGAGTCTTGAGACCTTCAGCCCGAGATAGGATGCCTTACAGACCTCCTCAAGGCGAGAGGAGCCTTTGACAGCGGCTCGGCGAAGGCGCCTGCCACCTCCTGTACATTCTGGGCCGTCACTTCAAGAGGCCACGAAAGCCGGAGCACCCCAATTCGACTCTCTGCTTTCGATCTGCTGTAAAGCCTGTGCCCTCGCTCGATGTGCGAGAGCTTCCACTCTCCCAGCTCGCTCGCCCCTTCTCCTCCAACCATCACCTCGCTTCCCCCGTCTCGACTCGGCTGGCCTGGCAACTGTTGTATTTCGTCTTCAGATAGCGCGCTCTCTTTACTACACGAGTCTCGTACCACACTAGCACTATGGGTGAGCTTCTTTGACCTGCCTGCTCTCACCGACGCGCGTTCGACTGACTCGAATCGACACTTGCAGGGATTCCCAAGGTACGCCGCTGATGTCTAACGGCAGACAAGAGTCCTAACTAACATCCTACATCGGTCACCCTGCAGTTTTTCCGCTTCATGTCGTGCGTGTCCCCGCCACCGTCTCGTCGATCCTCAGCGCAGAGCTAACGCGGGTGTTCTACAGGGAGCGGTATCCTGTCATCTCGCAGTTGATTCAGGAGAACCGCATCCCCGAATTTGATGCTCTCTGTACGTCGTTGCAGCGCTCCAAACGCTATAGAACGGGCTGATCGCTGACCTCCCCGCTCGCGCTCGCCAACAGACCTGGACATGAATGGTATCATCCACAACTGCTCTCACCCGAACGACAACGACGCGTCGTTTCGCATTACCGAGGAGGCCATCTTCCTCGCCGTCTTCGCCTACATTTCGCACCTCTTCAGCGTCATCAAGCCCCAGAAGCTCTTCTTCCTCGCTGTCGATGGAGTCGCGCCTCGCGCCAAGATGAACCAACAACGCAGTAGGCGCTTCAGGACCGCCAAGGAGATGAAGGAGACGGTCGACAAGGCGAGGGCCAAGGGCGAGGACATCCCCGAGGGAGATGGCTTCGACTCCAACTGTATCACGCCTGGTGAGTTGAATCTGCAGCGCTCTCGCATTGTATATCTAATCTCTTTTCTGCAGGAACGCCTTTCATGGCGAGGCTGTCGGAGCAGCTCAAGTACTTCATCGCGAAGAAGGTCTCGGAGGACGCAGACTGGCGCGGCGTTGAGATCGTGCTGTCGGGACACGAGGTGCGTTGGAGGCTCAAAGAGGATACGATACACTCGCTCACCTCGCTCCACAGGTCCCGGGAGAAGGAGAGCACAAGATCATGGAGTACATTCGCCTCAAGAAGGCTCAACCCGACTACGATGCCAACGTTCGGCACTGTCTCTACGGCCTCGACGCTGACCTCATCATGCTCGGACTACTGAGTCATGACCCACACTTCTGCCTCCTTCGAGAAGAAGTCAAGTTCGGCCCTCAAAAGGGCAAGGCGAAGGGGTGAGCTTGATCTCGGCGCTCGGTCGCCGGAAGAAACGCTCGAACTGACTCGTTTTTCATTCTCACCACAGTTTGGAGACCCAAAACTTCTTCCTCATGCACCTCTCGCTCTTCCGCGAGTATCTCGACCTCGAGTTCTCATCCCTCAAGGTCGCCTCGCCTCCCCTCCCCTTCGAATACGACCTCGAACGAATCATCGACGACTTTATCCTCCTCAACATCTTCGTCGGCAACGACTTCCTGCCCCATCTACCCGGGCTGCACATCAACGAAGGTGCCCTCGGACGGCTCTTCGAAATCTACAAGAGGATCCTGCCCGCCGCTGGTCAGTGAGGTCGCACTATGAGCAAGGAAATCGAACTGACATCTACTGTGATGCAGGCGGATACCTCAACGAGCACGGTGTTCTCAACGTCAAGCGTCTTCAACTCGTTCTCGACGAACTCACCGTCTTCGAGACCGAGCACTTTGAGCACGAGTTCGCCGACTCGAATTGGTTCAAGGGCAAGCAAAGCAAGCCCTCGGAAGCCATGGAGAAGGCTCGCGCTCGCAACAAGCTTAGTGAGTCCAACGGCCCTTCTCTCGACTCTCCCTTCCTCGCTGACCCCTACCTCGACAGTCCTCACCAAGGAACAACGTCGACTCTTCGGCCTCGTCAGGACTTTCGTCAACGAGAACCTCACCGCCCTCTCCCCCAACGCTCGTCTCGAGCTCCCTGCGACTCTCGCCGCCCGCGACCGCCGCTTCCTCTCCGATCTCGGCGAGGCGCTTCGCCTTGAGCTCACCTACGACGAGTTCGACGCGGACGGAAACGCCCTCATCGTCCTCTCGTTTGACGAGGAGATGCTAGCTATGGCGCGCGATGAGAGCGCCGAGGAGGAGACCAAGGAGGGAGAGGCCGAGTGGCAGAAGGCTATCGGTCGAGTGTTGAAAAAGTACGATAAGGCCGAGACGGCCAAGGACTTCAACGAGGACGAGTGGGAAGCCGAGCACGCCAAGGTGTTGGAAGAGAAGATGGCCACTTGGAAGAACGACTACTACAGGGTGCGTCGAGTAGAGGTTCGCAACGCCGAGACGAGACTGACTCAGCCCTTCCGCCTCACAGGAGAAGCTCGAATTCCCCTTCAGCGACAAGGACCAGCTTCACAACCTCGCCTACCGCTACATTGAAGGCCTTCAATGGGTCCTGCACTACTACTACTCGGGAGTCGCCTCGTGGGGCTGGTTCTACAACTATCACTACGCTCCCAAGATCTCTGGTGAGCTCTCCCCGCTTCCTCTCCTCGACCTCGAAGCGAGACTGACCTTTCTTTGTCCCTGCAGATCTCAAGGACGCCGCTTCGTACGAGTTCAAGTTCCACATCGGCAAGCCCTTCCACCCGTACGAGCAGCTCATGGGAGTCTTGCCCGACCTCTCGTCTTCCCACATCCCCGCCGCCTTCCGCGACCTCCTCTCCGACCCCACCTCTCCCATCATCGACTTCTACCCCGTCGACTTCATCCAGGACCTCAACGGCAAGAAGCAAGACTGGGAGGCGATCGTCAAGATTCCCTTCATCGACGAGAAGCGCCTACTCAAGACCATGGCTACGCGCGAGAGCCGCCTCACCGATGAGGAGCGTCGCCGCAACCAGTTCGGCGATAGCTGGCGCTTCACCTACGACGAGAAGAACGAGTCGACCTACCCTTCGTCACTCCCGGGATTCTTCCCCGACCTCCACCACTGCCACACCAAGCTCGAGCCCTTCCACCTTCCTACTCTCGAGGGCGGCTTGACGCTCGTCAAGGGTCTCATGCCCGGCGTCTTGCTCGGCAAGGACGCCATCTCGGGCTTCCCCTCGCTCCACACCATCCCCTTCACCGGCCAGCTCGGCTTCCACGGCGTTAGCGTCTTCCAGTCCGATTCGCGCAAGGAGACCATGGTCATCAGCATCGAGGACAACTACGAGGGACTCAAGTCTGAGGACGTCGCCCTCCTCCTTGTCGGCAAGAGGATCTATGTCGGCTACCCCTACCTGCAAGAGGCGCTTGTTACCGCCGTCTCGGACGAGCTCTTCCGCTACGAGGTCGAGGACGTACCCGGAGGCAAGGGCGCCGCGAGGGTTCGCTCGACTCCCCACTCGGGAGCCACCGTCATGCAGTGGAAGAGGACAGCCGACCGTCTCGAGTTCACTCACTCCAAGAAGCAAGGTGTCATCATCGGTCACGTCGGTCTCGTTGTGCACGCCCAGACGCTCAAGGGTGAGCTACTTCGCCTCGCTTTCTCGTCGGACTATCGCTCATCCATCTTCTCTCCTTCAGGCATCGCACGCCTTGACGATGGATCGACCATCAAGGAGTTTGACGAGCGCGAGCAGGACTTTGCCGTGCAGGCGACCGTCGCCGACGTCTCGAACGAGGACGTTCGCTACTTGGTGAGTTCGGCCTCTCAAAGAGGTGGCAGCACACGACTAAACCTCTGCGTCTCTATAGGAACGCCCTGCCATCCCCGTCGAGCTCGAGTTTCCCGAGGGCGCCAAGGTATTTTTCCTCGGCGCCCCCGCCTATGGAGTTCCTGCTCAAGTCGTCGGCCACGACGATGGCAACCTCGCCATTCGGATCGCCGTGCGTCGAAGCGTTTCCTTAGTCAAGATTTCAATAGCTGACCACTTTCGAGCCTTGCAGTTCTTCCCCAACGACAAGATCGAGAACCGCGCCTTCAGGACTCGCGTCGCCAACGCCGGCGAAGCCCACTACACGCCCGCCCATGCTCTCGGTCGTCAAGTCCGCATGTCGGGACTTACCCTCTCCAAGATCACCTCTAGCATGATGATTACCAACGGCGATCAGAAGGTCAATGTCGGCCTCAACCTCAAGTTCGAGGCCAAGAGCCAGAAGGTCCTCGGCTACTCGCGCAAGGGCGACAGTGGATGGGAGTTCAGCAACAAGGCCATTGAGCTCATCCTCAAGTACAGGACCCAGTTCCCCGAGATTGTCGATGCGCTCGACGGACGTCGTGGTGGTGAGTCTCCGCTCCCCCCCGTTTCGCCTCGACGAAAGCAAAGAGCTGACCGAGTCCTCTTCCACAGATCTCACTCGCGCCTCCGACTTCTTCGGCGAGAACTGTAACGAGCGCGTCAAGGAAATCAAGGAGTGGATCTCGAAGAAGGGAGTGCGCGACTTTGAGAAGGTGCCGTTGTGGTCGGAGCAGCTCGACAAGGTTAGCCGGTCTCTTCCTTCTCCTTAGATCTCCTGCTCACCCATCCCACTCTGCAGGACGCCGTCGTCATCATCGAGAAGCTCGCCGACCAGCTCAACGGCCAGAAGGTCATTGCCAACCTCAAGCAGGCCGTCATCAAGGGCATCCCTCGCAGCGCCCTCCTCAAGCCCGCTCACTCGGCCAGTCGTCTTCGTGACCAGCACTTTGCGCTCGGCGACCGAGTCATCACCGTCACCGACGCTGGTAGCGTTCCTCTCTCGGCCAAGGGAGTTGTCGTCGGCATCCAGACTGGCTTCATCGACGTCGTCTTTGACGTGCAGTTCATCGGCGGATCGACTCTTGGTGATCGGTGAGCTTCTTGCTGTCTCCTCACCAACCGAGCCTTACTGACGCCTCTCGCTCTCCACAGCTGCTCCCCTCACCGTGGAGCGACGGTCGGCCCTACGACCATCCTCAACCTGACCGACCCTCAATTCACCACCGCGACTGCTCCTCAAGCTCCTTCCCCCGCCGCTACTCCCGCTCGTGGACGGGGAGCCTCGAACGCCAACGCCCACTTCACTCGCGGCCCCCGAGGAGGACCTGCCATCCTCCCAGCTCGCGGTTTGCCCGCCGGAGGATTCCACCCCGCGCCTGCGACCAACGCCAGTAGTCGAGGACGTAGCCTCCAGTACGTCAACGCTCCCGAGATCGCTCTCGCGCCAAGCTAACGCCTGTCTCTCTCTAGCAACGGCGTTCAAGTCCTTCGCAACCCTGCTCGCCAAGTCGAGCCTCAAACCGCTTACGGCGCCGTCGCTAGCGGCAAGGCTCCCGTCAAGCCCGTCAACTCGTCCACCCCCGACAGCTTCTCGCAGGCGCAGCAGCTCGGTCAACTTCTCGGCATCCCCACCACCGTCTCCGCCAAGCCTCACCACCCTCCCCCTCCTCACGTTCACCGTGGTCACCACCACGCCGGAGCACCACCTCGCGGAGGCATGCACCCTCACGCCCACCCTCACCGAGGTGCTCCTCAGTTCCCTCGCGGAGCCATGGCGCCTCAGCCCGTCTACACTGCTGCCGACCGAGGAGGGTTCAGAGGAGGATTCCGAGGAACTCCCAACGGAAACGGCGTCAACGTTCCCCCTCCTCCTCACCTTACGCAGGCGGGAGGTAGGGCACGAGGAGGACGAGGCGGCCCTCGAGGCGGCAGAGGAGGACAGCCGGCTGGTCGCGGAGGAAATGCTAGCGCTACCCCTGTAGAGGGTTGAGCTCTTGGCTATTAGTCGTCGCTTGGATGAGTAGGAAGGAGATTGTGCAACTCAATATCGAAATTGTAGGACTCAGGGTTGACCGAGCGACCTCTGAGCCTCTTGAGTACAGCGATGAGGTTTGAGGTCTCTTTCGCAAACAGCTCGTCTCCACTTGCTATCTCTCTCGTCCAACATTGACGACTTGTGAACGACGAGAGTTGCGATTGCGAAGTGAGCGACGAGAGAAGATCGAGGTCAGATTCCCGCTGCGAGGTCAGTCCAGGTCAGCAGAGCTCCTAGAGCGCGCGAAACGTTTCCTGCTCACCTAGAGAAGAGATGGTGCCATATTTGCTTGAGCTGCGAGGCATCGTAGCGCTCTCCTCCCCTCGCGGCCGGCTGCTCTCCTCCGCCTCCCCATCGACAAAGAAGCTAGCCGTGCTCCTCCTACTTCTCAAAGAAGAACGTCTCGGAATGTCGACAATATCGTCCTCGTCCTCCGAGCTCTCGTCAAACTCTTGGTCCTCCTCCTCCTCCGAATCGCCGAATTCCTCCTCCTCGCTACTTCCCTGCCCTCGCCCTCGGCCCGCCAAAAGCTCCTCCCTCTCCAGCTCGGGTGCAGCAACGCTCTCCTCGTATCCCTCCCATCTCTGCTCTCCCCATCCCGATGCTCGTCGTCCGCCGACCGAAACGCCTCGACGACCGACGAAGGGGTTCCGTTTGCGCCGAATGCCGACAAAGATGGCGTAGAGGAGGTAGTGGAGGAGGGAGAAGCCGAAGGAGATGATGTACCAGGTCGTGGCTGAGCGGCCGAAGTCGATGGAAAGGCCTTGATCTCGTGGACTGGCGAGCGAGGCGGAGGCGGAAGAAGCGAGGAAGGAGGAGGGGGCAGCGGGAGGTGTTGCTGGTGCTTTGGGGGATGGTGTAGGAGCTGAGGGACCGCTGTACTGCACCAGCTCGTTGACGTGGTATAGCAGGACGAGGAAGGACAGCTGTTCGTGTCGAGAAGCGAAGGCGCATGGGGGTGAACGGGTGAGCTTGATGTCAGCTCAGCAGCAGCAGTGTGAAGGACTCACCGAGAGCTGCCCTAGGATCCACGCGCTGCGCTCCCGCACTCGTACGCTCGTAACGACGGCAAGCACTAAGCAAGGCCTGAGCAGCGAGACGGCTACAGCGACCCACAAGCCGCTTCTCGCCTCCCAAGCCAGAGGTACAGCATAGATAACCGTCCACAACGCGTCCAGGACAGCGCCAGCCACTAGGATTGGCAGGAAGCGCGGGCGAGGCAAGCTGGTGGTTGGCGAGTGGGAGGCGCGTGCGGTGGTGAGCAGCAGAAAGTCGGAGGGGTTGGACGAGTCTCTTGTGAGCGTGCGAGTGAGAGGAGCTCCCTGCTGCTGCTCGAGCAGAGCTGCCATGACGGGCAACGAAACGAGACGGAGGAGATCAAGGGGCGGGCTCGCGCTTCGCAGAGGCCTCCCTTGGAATTGAGAATTGAAGCGAGTGGGCTATCTGGTTACAAAGACGCTCGGGACGTGTATTCTGTGGCTCAAGAAGCTATACTCATCCACTCGAGAAGCTGCAGTAGACTCCCCTCGTCTTGGCCACCGCCTTGAGGTTCCTCACCGCCGAGCCCGACCATCCACCCCCTCCATTTGGTCCTCTGAACCAAGCACCTTGGACGATGAACCTGTCGAGCTTCTTGAACTGCTCGATTCCATCGACGGGTCCTTCGAGGCGGAGGGCGAGGTCCTCGGCGCGCGTATGCTCGGGAGTGCCGAGGAGGATGAGCGAGGTGAGAGACGAGGTCGACCGAAGGGAGTCGAGGAAGGCGGGACCGGTGTAGCAGAAGAGGAGTGTGAGTTCGGTAAGAGCTGTGCAGTGAGCGAGGAGGTGGTCAAAGTTGCCGTCTGAGAGAGGAGAAAGATCAGCGGATCGCATCGCCGAGTTGAAGGGAGAGAACGAACTGTGAGGTGCGTTGCCGAAGGAAGCGTGAGACTGGAAATGCTTAGAGGTCAGCAATATCCGTTCGAGTGTACGACGGGCGACAACTCACCCCGAGATTGCTCAACGAGACGTCTCTCAAGGCCAGCTTGGTCAAGCTCGGCGCCGTCCTCAACAGCAAGTCCGCTACCAGCCCCGAAGCAAAGGGAGGAGGCTGAGGCGGATTCCTCCCTCCAAGATGGCCCCAGTTCGCGTTACTCGACATGGTGGTAATGTCGACCTCCTTCAGGTTGCCTGCGCTGGCGCTGGGGTCGAGGAGCCAAGCGAGTTGGACGTCGGTGATGGCCGTGAGGTCGCGGAACTGCTGCGAGTCGCCCATGGTGAACTTGCGGAGTCGAGTGGCCGAGTGAGGGGAGGAAGAGGCGACGCCGCCTGATCCGCTGATCGAATCAATGGCTTGCAGGCGAAGCTTCTCGAGAGCGGGAAGGCCGAGGAGGATGACTTCGAGCTCCTCGTAGTCGATTGGGAAGTCGAGGCTGAGCGAAGTGAGGGAAGGAAGGGAAGATAGGGCGGCGAGGACGGGCTGTGAGAGTGTTGGGAACAGTCAGTGAGCGCCGAGAGTCGAAGCGAGGGCTGAGCGCCGCGAGTTGGAGCGAGCTGAGTACTCACGGGTTCCAGAAATTCGGCGATAGTGGCCCTTCCGCCAAAGCCTACGGAATAGGGATTCCCAACGACGCAGAGGGAGAGCTGCCTTAGTCCCTCGGCCTTGCCGACGAGCTTGGCGAAGAGGGCCGCGGGCGTCTCATCCTCCTGCTCCAACGCCTTGGCCGCCGCTCCACTCCCTCCAGCTCCATTGCTTCCTCCCACACCCCACGCCATGCCTGCAGCAGCGAACCGAGCGTATCCCCGAACTCGGCCTCCTCCGATCCCCGTCAAGCCGCTCGCTCCAAGCTCGGGCGTCTTGACCACCTTGGCATCAATCTTGCGCACCCATCCTACGAGATCCTCGGCCTCGTTCTCACCACTCTCCACCGTCGCCTGACCGCTCTTCTCTCCAAACAGCTTCAACAGTTTGTCGATCTGGCCCGTCTTCCTACAATGAAGCGACTGGAACGCGATCCTCCTAGCGGGCGCCTTCCAATCCTTGCACACCAACGCCAAGTTCAAAGCGAACCTCTGCGCTGCACTCCTCGATCCTTCGAGCGACGACGAGCCAGGGGGACGGCGACGAGCGCTCTGACGAACGGGTCCATAGTCGTCGTAAGGGTCGCCGGGGTAGCCGCCGATACTGCCCGCTCCTCCGACGAGAGAAAGTCGTTCGGCCGAGAGAGTGCGAGCGAGGCAGAAGATGTGGGAGAGGAGCTCGGAGGGGAGGAGGGAGATGTAGCAGGCGGTCGAGGAAGGGGTGGCGGAGGGAGTCGAGCCGCGGGGATTGGTGGATGTTGAGGCGTGGGCGTTGGAGGAGATGGAAGGCTCGTCGGGAGGGGAAGGAGGGAAGAGAGGAGGACGGAGGATGAGGAGCGCGGCGCGAGCTTGGTCGGCGTAGAGGTTGCTGAGGTCGATCATCTGCTTCTCCTCCTTCGTCAACTCGGAGGGAGGGGCGACGGCTCCCCAGTTGCTCATAGCAGTAGGAGGGGAGACCCAACCCTTCTCCGGGTTGAGAGCGAGGCGAGCCCTCTCGAGCTGCAGCTCGTAGATCGTCTTCTTGGCCCTCGCTGAGGGCGAAGCACCGTTCGTGAAGGCGAGAGAGCTAGAGTTGATGTCTTGAAGCGCCGAGCCGAGAAGCTCGAGCAGCGTTGCGTAGGTCTCGAGCGGGAAAGGGCTGGGAGACCGAGCGCCGGAGGCTCCGCCGAACGAGGGGATCGCGCCGGCGAGGCCGGGGAAGGGAGCATCGGGGTTGCATTGTTGGAACATGGACTGGAGGAGGTGGAGAGATTTGACGAGTTTAGTGGAGGTGGGAAGGGAAGCGGTCGGCGTTGGGTCGTTGCGAAGGAGGGACTCGACGGTGAAGTCGTCGACCTGTGGGACACGGCAGTGAGAGACAGATTAGCATCGTGTAGCTACTCCCACTGATTGGAGGAGCGCCGAGTAGCCGTCATGAGACGAGGCAGCTGACTTACCGCTGCGAGCTTCGTGAGCTGCTCCTTGTTAGCTTGTCGCTCCGGCGTATCCTCCTCCTCCTTGCGCTCCTTGATCTCTGAGTCGATGGCCTCTGCTCCCTCCTCCTTGGCCTTGCCTTTGCCCTTGTCCGAGCTCGAGCTCGAGCTCGCATCGGCAGGTGGAGCGGCTGCTCCTTCAGGCTGGGACAGGCTCAAGAGGTGTCGCGCTTGAGGTAGGCAATTGTAGGGAGGCCCATAAGGACCACCGTACCCGGCATCAGTGATCTCGATGTCGTCGTCGTCGAGATACTCCTCCTCCGTCGTGTAGCCCGACATTCGCGAAACGAGCTCGGGGAAGGCTGTAGGTCTGTGCGCTGTCTGCTGGGAGTTGGATCTGATCAGGCGGACCGAACGCCGAGGTGAAAGCGAGGTGATAAGCGAAAGCGAGCGAAATGTAGAAGGCAGAGCCGTCGAGTGTCCGGCTCTCACTCCTCGCAACTCGTCAACTCGGAATTTCCCTCACAATCATGTCAGGATTGTACGCTGGACTCAAGTTCAGTAAAGCTACAGCGCCTCCAGTCGAAGACAGCGCCTCGGCATCCCCTACAGCCTCTGCTTCCGCCTCGCCAGCGCCCGTCGACGTTCCCCCGGCCGACAAGAGCAAGCGTGAGTAGTTGCGCGTCTCTCTACTACAGAACAGTATCGCTGATATTCGCTCACCGCAGCCACCTGGTCAGCAGCCCTTCGTTTCGCTCCAGTACAGCGCAAAAAGCCGGTCAAGCCGCCCAGCACGTCCATCCCTTCGGCCTTCTCTGCCGCCTTCGCTGCAGACGATGGAGCAGCCCCAGCACCTCCACTACAAGCCCCTCGCATCGTAGGACGAGCCAAGGCCGCCCTTTCGGCCACGCCAGTCGCAATCCCCAAGGGTCGCTGGGGCAGCGCTTCTTCGACCGCGGATCCTGTTCCAGTAGCGACGACAGCTTCTTCCGCCTCTCCGGCACCTCCTTCAGCACCCTCCCCTGCTCCCCCGACGCCAGCTCAGCCCCTCAGGATGGGCCGTACTCTCGCTCGACCTCCGCCAATGACTTTGGACGAGGAGGAGGACGTCAACGGCTTCAAGCAGACGACGGCGGGCAAGAGGGCCGAGAAACGCAAGGCGCATGCTGTGGGCAACGGCAAAGGCAAGGGGAGGAAGAGGGAGGATCCGGCGTTGGCGTTCGGCGACACGCCGTATGAGCCGAGCAGGCCTTGCGATTATGTACGTGCGAGGCGTCTGAGGATGAGCGAGCGGGATGAAAGGAGTCGTCAGATGATTTTGAGACGCGCTGGAGGCGTCTCAATGGGGAGGAGGCCATCAACGCCTCGCAGCAGCTCTCGGTCGCTTCAACCAGCATCCTAACCGCTTCACCCTTTCCCAGTCGGCCTACAAAGCTCACGTCCAAGCGGTCCGCACTCAACGCCGTCTCGATCGGGAGGAGCAGCGTCGGCGCGAGAAGTCATCGAGCTACGAGTCGGATTCGGAGGATGACCGAAGGGACGACCAGGAGCAGAGTAAGTCGTTGCTTGCTTCACGCTCACGGACGATAGAAATGCAGGGCTCATCCCTTCACTTCCTTCTACCTGCCCAACAGGCAACAAGAAGCCCCGGTTCTTTGCCCCTCCTACATCTTACGACGACCCTCCGCAACCCTCGTTCGCCGCTCCGCCAGCTTTCACTCCCGCTCCTCCTCCTCCGGCCGAGTACACTGCAGCTGATCGAGGTGATCGCAGCCAAGCTCCAGTAGCAGAGACTGGGGAGGAGGCTTACCTCCGACGACTAGCGATGAGCTCCAAACCGGCCGCACCCGCTCCTCCTCCCCCTCAACAAAGGCCCGCCTACCCTTCCTTCGCCCCAGCGACCCACTCTCAACCTCCAGCGTTCGCCCCTGCGACTCACTCCCAGCCTCCTTCCTTCGTCTCGTCCTCGTCCTCCGCCTCGGCTGGTCCTTCGTCGACCTACCCACCCTCTCCTCCTCCTGGCTTCGCAGGTCCCTCGCAGCCTTCCTCCTACCCTCCTCCACCACCACCAGGCTTCATCCCACCCACCTTCTTTGCCCCACCTGGTGTCGGAGCAGACGACTTCCCGCCTTTCCAACCTCCTCCACCGCCGCCGCCTCCTGCGCCCTTCGAGGGAGGAGCCGCTCCGAACCAGGCCATGGCTGATGCTCAAGCCAAGGCGAGGGAGATTGCGCAGAGGTTAAGCAAGCTCCAGGGACTGCAGCCACCTCCTCCTCCCGCGCCAGCTCAGGAGACCGCGACTCCTACCCCTCCACCACAAGCGCCGAGCAACGAGGAGTAGGTCGCCGTTGCTCGCTCTCGCTCTCGCTCCGGAAATTCCGCTGACTTGTCTCATATCTCAATCTTCTTCTCTGCTCTCCTTCATCACCACCTTCAAAAAGACCCGACAACCGCTCCTTCGCCGACCGAATGATGTCGAAGTTCGGCTGGGAAGCCGGCAAGGGACTCGGCGCCTCCGAGTCAGGCATGACTACCGCTCTCTCAGTCTCTCGCGCTCCCTCCGCCGCGACCAGCAAACGCGCCGCCGCTAAAGCCAAAGCCAAGGGGGAGGAACCTCCCGCTGCCTCCGAGGCAAAGGGCATGGCCGCTTCGAGGGCGAAGGTCGTCGATTCGACGAGGGAGAAGAGGTTGGAGGCGGAGAGGGAGGCGAGAGGGGGAGATCCGAGCAGGGTGGTGCTTTTGACCAACCTTTGTGGGGTGGAGGATGTGGACGATGATCTGGGAGGAGAGGTCGCCGAGGAGGCTAATAAGTTTGGAGTGGTGGAGCGGTGCTTCGTTTATCTTGTACCGGGCGAGACCAGGGATGATGAGGCGGTTAGGATCTTCCTTGTGATGAGTGGGTGAGTGCGATTGGCGTTTTCTCTCGGTTTGACGTCTGTCGAACGGCTGAGCTGACCCGTTTCCCTTCCTCTCTCCTCGTTCCTTGTGCCGAATCTTCTCACTCTCCTTTTCCCAGACTTGCTGGAGGGTACAACGCCGTCCGACAGTTCGAAGGTCGCTTCTTCGGCGGTCGAGTCGTCAAGGCGAGGTGAGCGCTTCTCTCCCAGCTCCTCCCCAAGCTCGCTCGCTCACGGTCCTCCCTTCTCAGGTTCTACAACGAAGCCGCCTTCAACGCAGGGCATCATCAGCTGTAGATCAGCGTGTTCGTGAGGGCGGCCGAGTTAATGCAGTCGATGTGAGCAGTGCGCCGAACTTTCGCTGTGAGCTCTTCAAGGCTGCTCGCTGCATTCCATCGAGAGAAGGGGCGACAAAGGCAAGTTCAGGGCGTATCTGCTTCTCATTGGACCGAGCTGTATCCTCCGCGCCCGACGATGCGCCTTCCCCCTCCATCGCTCTTCTGCTTCGCCAGCTCCTCGTCGAACCTCGCCTCCCGTGCTGCCTTGGTTTTAGGACGAGCAGCGTGGTCCATGTTACGAGTAGCAGGGGTGTTCAGGCCGTGCTATCCATCGCTCGTCAGTTGCAGACTCGTACGCCGAGCGAGCGGCCAACGCCGAGTCGAGGCGAGACGAGAGAAGTGAGAGCTCACCATACCACCAAAGATCTCGGCGTACAGGCAGGCTGGCAGGGTGAAGGCGAGGTATATGGGCGCTTTGGAAGGGCCAGAGCTGGGGCTGATGGGGAGGGGAGGAGCCGACGCCGAATGAGACCAGCGAGAGCCGCGCAGGAGGGAGCGCTGTACGCGAGTGGGCGTCAGCTGCGGGACTGGCATGGTGCCCATCAGGAAATGCTACGGGAACGAGCGAAACTTTGAAAGCTGAAAGAGCGAGCGAGGCCATCGCGGGTTGAGGTCGGAGGTGAACGAGCGGAAGGTCGAATCGACTCGCTGTTTCTCGGCGAGGACGTGGATGAGGTTGATGGTTCAGAGGCAGGTGAACGAGATAAAACTGCTGATACGAGTATTACAAAGGAGCTCCAGTTTACAACAGTTTCGAGAAGAGCACGTAGAGACTGCAGGACGACAGAAACGTCAGCGCCGAGATCTTCGAGCGGACGAACGGAACGAGAGAAGAAGCTCACATGAGAAAGAGGAGGATGGCGATGATAGCGTAGGTGACTGCTCGCTGTTGATACGCGCTATAGAAGAGAACGAGACGTCAGCTTCAGCTCGGCGATTCGAATTGGAGAGCTCCTCACCGGCGAACCATCTTTTTGAGCGTGTTGGAGGCGCGGTCGATGGATCCGTCTGCTTCAAAGAGCTGGATATAACCGAGGTCAGTGAAGTTGTTCGGCGAGTAGAACCGGAACAAAAGACTGACACTGTCCCTCGTGTGCTCCAACGTATCCCTTTGACCTCTCAAATCCCTCAAGATGCCCGCACCGAGATCCTCCGTCTCCAACGCTACTCGATGACTCTCCTCCAATCGTCTCTGCCCATCCGTCAAGTTGTCCGTCGCCGAGAGCAGCTGGGAGCGTTGAGCCTGCGCCTGCGAGATTCCGGGCGAGTCGGCGCGATCCTCCATCTCGAGAGTAACGTGAGGGAAGCTGGAAGTGGAGAGAAGGTCGTCACGGTCTGCTGTTGAGGCGAGGGTTTTCTGAGGATCCGGAAAGGACGGTCAGCGGAGGTAGAGTGAGGGGCGCCGAGCAGCGACGTACGATCTCGGTCTTGTGCTGGGTGAGAGTTGACTTGTATTGCCGCAGCTTGCCCTGTAGCAAGGGCTTCTCGTCTCGGTCGGCGGTCTGTACCTCAATCTCCATCTGGCCGACCTGTGAGTGAAGAGAGGGTCAGCTCTACTTCGCCGAGCAGGTCAGGACGGAGAGCGAGAGAGCACGTACAATCTCGTCTGCCTCTTCCAACTCCATCTCTATCCTTCTCAGAAGTGTACGACGAGCCTCTGCAGCGCGAGCGCGTTTTATTAGCAGCCGGGCGACGAAGCACAGCCCTTACGCAACGCACCTCCACGCTGTTCCCGAGCATCCTTGGCGAGCTTCCCAGCAATGCTAGTCGTCAAGGTCTCAAAATCCGTCTCGTACTCGGAGAAGACGGAGTCGCCTAGATTGGGTGAGGTGGCCATTGACGCGAGCGGCGACGGGGTCACGGCGAGCTGTCGAGATGGATTGGAAGCGCGAGAGCGGTGAGGCGCGTCTGTAGGCGATCCGTAGAGGCTTGACAGAGCGATGTCACGGCCGGACGAGAGCGAGTCGTGAGCCGAACGAACGAGTAAGAGGGAGAGCTGGTCGGTCGCGCTTCTTGGACTCTTACTCACATCTCGTCTTCCAGCTCCGACCTCGACTGGCAGTTCTGCACCCCATCAGACTTCTGTAGTTTGCTCCGCCTCTAGGCCGCCTCTGCTCTCCTCCCGCTCGTCAACTCAAGCGGGCGCCTCTGCGGCCTGCGCCACTAGTCGAGCGACATGAACGTGAGTAAGGGCTTGCTGTAGCTGAGCAGAGACGCGCTGACGGCTTGTTTCACAGTTCGCCGACCTTCTCAAGCAAGCAGCGCAGAACACGGCGGCTCAGCAAGCCGAGCTCGCACAGAAGGAGAAGGCTCGCCAAGCAGCCGCTCGTGAGGCTGAGGCTGCAGCAGCTCGCAAGGCCGCCGCGTACAAGAAGGCGGCTGAGCAGCGCAAGAAGGAGCGCGAGGAGCGCGATCGCAAGTTTCAGGAGGAGGAAGCTCGGAGGAAGGCAGCGCTGCCCGCGACCAAGAACCTCTACGCTCTCAAGCAGGAGCGCATCAAGCGTGGGCTGAATCCGGATGGCAGTGAAGATCATTTGTTGGGCCCAAAGGTGTGTTCCAATCGAGCGAGGCGCTTACTGGGAGCGCCGAAAGCTGATCCGCGTTCTCCCTGCCTCTTTCCGCACGACATTGCTGGCGAATAGAGCACCTCCAAGTCTTCTGACTCTGCTCTCACAAAAAAGGCCTCGGGTTCGAGCGCCAAGGCCAGCACCAAGTCGGCGCCGAAAGAGAAGGACACCTACGTCTCGCGGGAGGACAAGGCGGCAAGGCAGCGCAAGGCCATGTTCAAGGACGACGACGACGATACCTCGGGTAGCATGGCGCTTGCTCGTGCGCAGAAGGCGAGCGCAGCGGGCTTCGGCGGTAGCGAGCGCGGATCAGCTTCGCCGAGACCCTCTGGCTCCCCCCGGCCCTCCTCCAACGGCGGCCTCACCAAATCTTCGAACGGCTCCTCCAGCAAACCCAAATCTTCTCTCGGTCGTTCCTCGTCCACCGCCAACTCCACCAGCAACGGCAAGGCTTCGGCAGCCAGCTCGGCGAAGGATCGCCTCAAAGCCGGCTTCGACCCCACCAAGTTCATTCGTCTCAACACCGACAAGCGTGACACTCGCACCATTGAGGAGATCGAGGCGGACATGCGTAGGAAGCGTGGAGGAGGGCCTTCGCCGGCGCTGGACAGCAAGCCGTCGATTGGAAAGGGCAAGGGCAAGGCATCCGAGTCGAGTCGTCCGAATGGCAGCGGGTCGAACGGCAAGACCTCGGGATCCACCTCCACCACAACCACTTCCAAACGCAAGCCCGACCAAGACGACTCTCGTTCTCGCGACTCGACAAAACGACCCAAGGTGGATCAGCGACCCTCCTCCTCTTCCAAGTCGAAACATCGTCGTCGCGACTCTACCTCCGCCTCTGACACAGAAGACTACGATTCCGACGAGTCGTCGGACCGTGGTGGACGTAGGGGTGGGCGCGGAGAGCGCGGAGGTTACGGCTTGGACGGCTCGACGAGGGACGAGATTTGGAAGCTGATGGGCAGGGACAGGAGTAGGGATGTGATGAGGGATCAGGATAGTGATGACGACATGGAGGCGTCGGGGGCTGACGTGCTGAGGGAGGAGCAGCGAGCGTAAGTCGTCTTTCGGTCGTCCTTTCCTTTCTCTTTCTTTGACTCCGCCGCTCTCACTCGCCTTGCTGACTCTTCTCTACTCGTACAGTGCTCGACTCGCGGCGAAGGAAGACGTCGAAGAGCAAGCCAGGCTCCAAGCTGCCGCCGAAAAGAAGCGCCTCGCCAAGCTCGCAAAGCAATCTCGCTGAATCTCAATACCAACGCTTTCACCCTCATCCTAGCAACCCCACATCCCTAGCACAACCGTCCAGCATTGTAGAAACCCCCCGACTCTTCTCTCTCTTGCTTTCTGTACTGGACTCTCGTCGTTTTTGTCGCCCAGATCCCGAGCCGAGATGAGGGGGCGAGCCGGGGAATGTGCTGGAGCGTTGGAGAGCTGCCCGAGCGGTTCGACGACATTGACTGAACTGTCGAATCGAGCACTTTATCGTGTACTCTCTCTGGAACAGCAGCTGCAGCAGCTTGGCCCTCGGTCAACCACAGCACCGCCGATCGCCGGGATGCTGCCCTTGGCCGTTCGAGTCTTTACCTTCCTCGCTCCCGATGTACAACCGTAATGAAAGTTCCATCTGAAAGGTTCTTCCCACCACGGGACCCTTCGCCGTGGCAGCGAAACCCTTCGTCCAGTCAGGAAACGCCGCAGAAATCTCTCGGCGTTCCCTTTGATCCTCGTTCGAAGGGGCACCCTGGAGGGAGTCTCTCAGAGATTGTCTCCATTCTCGGTCACCATCTCTCAGCCGAGCTGCAAATGGCGACTGTCGTCGTGAGGAATACTTGGCCATTTTGCAGCTTGGCTCTTCTCGCTGCCGGCGCCGAGTTGCTCGCTGAATCGTCTCGGTGGCAATTTACAACACAGACCAACGCGCCGAATTGTGCCACTCACTCGGATGCACAGTCTTCTATCGAGTCGAGTCAGCAGGTGAGCCATGAACACAAGCCGAAGGGTTGAAACGAAGGCCGAAGGCTCGGAGGGGAGGGAGCAAGGGGGAAGGGTTGGAGGCAGGATGATGAAGTGGGGAGGCGCATCAGCCTTTCTGGTGTCGAAAATGAACGGGAGCTGCGTTACCCTCCCTGTCTCTTCTGCAGGAGAGAGAGAAGGATCGGACGAGCCAGCGTCACCGCGTCAAGCGCCGAAGCTGAAGGTGGCAGGGAGCTTCTTCTTCGCCTTCTTCCGGCTTCTGAGATCTGACGCCCTGACGCACCTCTTGCATCTGATGAGCGCACGCGACTGCCGGTCGGCTGAGCTGGCGCACGTTGCAACAAAGCTACATACAGAAACTGGAGGAGTGCTCGGCTCACGCTCCTCACAAGTCGTGCACTCGTGCTCAACGCTGGAGATGGTGCGAGCTGTACAGGAGGGCAAGGACTGTAACAAGGGCGCCACGAGGAAAGTGAAAGTTCATTTGCGTGCGGTCGATCTTGAGCTCGTGTTCTTGTCTTAAAGAGTCGGCTGTCGCGGGTCGACGGCGCTGACAGGCGCCAGGCCTCGTGGAAGAGGTGACAAGGTCTGCTGGTGTGAGAATAGTACAAACCTACATTCCGGAGCCCAGTGCCTTCCATACAAGGCATAAACTGCTGCAGAAGGCGGACGTCGGCGCTGGAAAGCGAGGAGCCCTAGCTCGGCTTTCGTACACGCTAGGATAGCAGCGCTAGCGAGTTCCGAAGCTTGATCCCTCTTCACCTTTTCCGTTGCTTGCGACATCTCGTTTCCCCCTGTTTTACTACAGAAGAAGATCCTACACCTTTCAGAATTCAGGCGCAGCGCGACCTTCCCTCCTTGGGCGCGCTCTTGAACTCCGCCGCTTCACTTCCTCGCCTCGTACTCCCAGCTCTCGTCACCAGCATGGCTGCTGTACTGCACCAGCAGAGTACAGAGCTACCTCAAGCTCCTCAAGAGCCTCTCGCTGTAGTCAAGAAGTCCAAGCCGTGAGTCCCCCAGTCCCGCTGTTGTTTGCTGTGCGTCAGTCGGCTGAAATTCGCTGCTACCAGGGACTACGAGCTGGACATTCGACAGCAACCACGTCAAGCTAGGATGTGTGGCTCGGGCGAGAAGGCAGACAGGCGCCCCGTCGACCCTCCGCCCATCGTCCGGCTTCGAATCAAGGCGCCGCCGAGCAGCAGCAGCAGCAGCGCTGCGACGACCAGCAAGAAGCGCAACAAGGCGACGGCGACTACCAGCAACAACGACTCGGACTACACTTCACCGACGCTCACCCACACGCTCTTCTGCTTTGCCTCGCTCGTCGGCGAGAAGGACGACAAGGAGCTCTACCTCCTCTCGGGGTCCAGGAGCAAGCATGTGACGGGCAGCGTCGTCTCGAGCCTGTTCCACCTCAAGGATCAGTCCTGCTTCGTCTTTCCCGACCTCAGCGTCCGTACCGAGGGCCGCTGGCGCTTCAAGATGAGCATGTACGAGATCGTCGAGTGCGTTCGCCTCTTCGCTTTCCCAGAGCTTCCGAGGCTAACCTGCTCGCTTGCACAGGGATGGAGTACAATTCTGTACATCTGTATTCACCGAGCCGTTCACCGTGTACTCGAGCAAACGGTTCCCTGGGATGGGTCGTAAGTCAAATGGGTGGAGGTCTGGGTCCGAGGCGGCCGCAACAAGACAGGGTCGCTCACTTTCCGACCTCTCCCGCTACAGAATCTACAGAATTGTCCAAAGCTTTCGCTCAACAAGGCCTTCGACTCCGGATCAGGCGCCCCGGACCTCCGCCAAAGTGAGAAGCAACTCTGCCCCGAACCTTCGCAGTTGCGCAGCCAAACTGACCAATTCGTTGCCTGTACCCGGCTACAGACACGACGAGGACATCGAAGCGATGGACGAGCGGGTTGTACCTCGTCAGCGCAAGCCGTCTCACGGTCAGGTAGCAGCGGGACGCCTCGCCGGACCCCCTCCCTCCTCCCTCTCCTCCTCGGCTTCGCTATCATCGCTCGCCTCTCGCAAGCGCTCTCAGCAAGATCTCGCCGCCATCTCTCATCACGATGAACACTTCTCTCACCCTTCCTACCGACCCTCCTACCCATCATCCCACCAGGCGCCTCCTCAACGCCGAATCGCCAGCCTGCCCCGCCCTTACGCCGATGTACCAGGCTCTCGCGATGGCTCACGGCCGCCTGCACCCTACGGAGGAGCCCAGGCCTACCCTTCCTACGGCTCCTACCCCACTCGCCCTCCTACCGGCTTCCACCCCGATGCTGGACCGCCGCCTCCAGGCTACCGCCAGCAGCCTCCCCCTCCGCCCAACTCCTACTACTACGCTCCCGACTCGTACGGCGCTCCTCATCATTCTCGCCCTCCCCCCATTGAACCTCCCACCGTCCTCGCCCCCATCCGTTCCCACGCCCGAGCTCCCTCGGACACCTCTGCCTCGCAACTCTCCTCTTCGGCGCGCTCAAACGCCTCCACCTCTGCTACGAGCCATCACCCTGATGGATCCTCTCGACCTCCGACGGCAGGAGCACCGGGCCAAGCTCCCTTCCTACCTACTCCTTCGCGCTCGCCCGAGCAGAGCATGAGCGCTTCGTGGGATCGCGAGAGGCAGCGCTATGCTCTACAGCAGCAGCAGCAGTCGGGAGCGACAGGCGCTGATCCGCATTATGCTGGAATGGTGCGACAGGTCGAGAGTTCTGAACGGAGGGGGAGTGGACCGGATGCTGAGGAGAGAGAGGGCGAGGAGGACGAGGCGAGGGAGCCAGATGAGAAGAGGAGGAAGTCGAGTGGAGGGTCTTCGTTGGCGAAACTGTTGGGCGAGGGTGCGAGGGATGCCAAGGATGTGGTGGATCCCCAGGAGCCGTTCTTCTTTGACGAGTCTTGAAGGAGGGAGGTCAGTCTCGGCGATCGCTCTCGGTCGACTTTGAAGCAAGTTGCTGACCCTCGCCTCGTTGCACAGGTCCTTCGTCGTTCATATGTAGTCGCATGTCTTCACTTTTTTCTTGGCTAGTCCTTATCGTTCCATCCCGCACTTTCCTCAGCACCATACCCTTCCCTCTGCAGTCGAATTTGAAAGCTTCTAGTCGCCGTCTCGCCGTAAGTTTGGAGCGACGAAGGCGAGCAGAAGGCGAGCAGAAGCAGAATGGTTGCTACACGGCACCGAGCCGAAGCTTCGTGCACGATGGCCGTGAGAGACGACCCTGCAGCGAAAGCAAGGGGCGAGCTGGAAGCTAAAGCGGAGAAGCCAAGCGCGCAAGCGCTCGCCGGCCTTCGCGAGTCTCCTTCTCTCCTCGTCCTCACCTCGTCTTTGACTTGACGACAGATTCGCGCAAAGCCTACAGAAACAGCTCGGGAGCGAAGCACAGTCTCATCAAGGACATCTCTGGCGCAGCGGAGCCGTCGCTCTGCCCCCCGGGAACCTTGCTCGTTCCAAGGCCAAATTGCTCGCCATTCGACTGGAGACGGTCTCCCGAGCTTCCGAGGGATCCCTTGAGCCGTAAGTGCAGCGCTCAGCCTTATCTACATCCCTTGACGAGTGCTGACGGAGACGACTTGGCTGCTCAGCGCTTCGACAGCAGGTGGAGCCCGACTTGGGATTCTCAGCGACTCGCGCAGGCTTTGAAGGTGAGCAGACGATGCTCTTGAATTGCTGTAGCTCTTCAGTTACCCTGCAGGCAGCTAGCAGCGCGTACATTCGGCTGGGTATTCTGCATTTTTCGAAGGAGGACAACAAGAGCGGTGCCGGCGGGGACAACGAGCTGACAGCTGTGCATTTCTCTTGATCTGTTGCAGCTCTTATCAACCTACGCTCGTAGACGGACGCCAAGCCGTACAACGAGGCGCTGAGGTGAGAGCTCCAGCCAGCGACGACCGTCCACTGAGAAGGCGCGCTAACGACTTCTGCAGCGTTACAGCCCCATGCCGCCTTTCCCTGTTCCTCCCAACTCTACCTGGGCTGCCCCAGAATCGCCTCCTCCTCCTCCAGCGAGCCACGGCAGCAACCCTTTCGCCTCCCTCTTCAAAACCATCGGTCGCAACGTCGCCAAGGCAGCAGCATCAGGCTCTGAAGCCTCGGCAGGCCATGCTACCTCTCGTCGAGACTCGGTCAGCAGCAAGGATACCGCCAGCACTGGCCATTCGGGTTCCGGTCGGCCCCAGCGAGCCAACATGGCCGTCGGCTCGTCCAGCCGAGGGGCGGGAGTTCGACCGAAACGAAGCAAGACGGATCCAATGCAATCGCTCGAGCAGGAGGAAGGACGGGACGTTTTGCTCGCTACCGGCTTAGGAGGATACTCGCTCGCAGGACCCTCGCGAGGGGGCTTCATCACTCAAACCCGAGGCAAGGCAGGCGCGACCGTCGCCGCTTCGTCCATCGAGGACTTTCCTCCTAGCAAAAGTCGAAACCCTTCGCCAGCCGCATCGTCCTCGCGCGGCGCGGGCAATCGTCCCTTCAATCACTCGGCCTCAGCTCCCCCCGCTCCGCCGACTCGAGATCTCGCAGTCGACATCCCTTCGCCCTCTCTACCTGCAACACCATTCGTCGAAGAGGACACGGTTCCTCCACCTTCCAAAATCCTCCCTCGTCTCTACGAGACCGCCCAGTCGTCACCAGACCGCTCTCGACTCGTCCCTCTCATCCGCCTGCTCGCCAAGAGTGTCGCCCTCTATCCCTTCCCGCCGCCCGCCCTCGCCGCCATCTCCCTCTCCGAAGCTCTCGCTTCTCACCCGCAAACCCCTCAGGGAGAGCTACCGGCGCCTACTCAACATCCATCAGCTCGACCAACGCCGAACCCCGTCCAAATCTACCTCTCGCAATCGCGGCATCTCTCGAGAACCTCGCCGCCGGAGCTGAGGGCCGCATCCCTCGAACTCATGAACGCTTGCCTCGAGGCAAGTCAAGGCGCAACAGGAGGAATTCGGGAGGCCGAGAAGGCGGTCTACTGGGACGAGGCAAGGCGGTGGGCCGACGAGGCGAAGCGGGAGATTGATGATGGACAGGGTGGGAAGCGGTGGGTTCTCCCTGATGCGGATCGAGAGGCATTAGTCGCCATCCTCTCGTCGCTCACCAAAGGAGGACGAGACCTTTCGGACGTCCCAGGACTCGTCGCCCTCCTCGCGACCTTCGTCACCGACTCGCTCCCGATCCCTCGTCCAGCGTCTCCTCTCTTCGACCCCGCCGTCTCGACGGCCTTCATTCGCACCTCTCCCGTTCGCCCCTCACGGCACACCAGCTCTCTCACCCTCCTCACCTCCCTCCACAAGTTCTCCGCCCCTCACATCTACACGGCATCGACTCTTCTCGCCCTCCGAGCCGCTCTCGAAGTCGCCAAGCTGCAAGAGGAGCGCGATATCGGAGGTCAGGCCGACGTAGGGGTGCTCGCCTTCCTCGGCGCCGTCGTTCGCTTCGGCGAAGTGACGGGAGGCAAGGCTGCGCGTCAGTTGGCCGCGTCGGGAGGTCTCTCGGCCTCAGGCGCCGTCTGTATGAACCCGAACGAGGGTGACGAGATCCTACGCGAGGTCGTCTCGGTCGTCGCTCGCATCATCGGCTGCGAGGGACTCGTCGGGGTCATCGAGCTCGACGAAGGTCAGAAGAAGCCCGGACCGGACGACTTCCCAACGAAAGCCAGCATCCTCCCTCCCCTCGCCCTCGAGCTCATGCGCGACCTCATCCGCTCGCCCGCCAACCAAGCCCTCAAGTCCCTTCGCAACACCCTCATCGGGCCCCCTTCCCTCGCTCCCAACCCTCGACCACCGACACCTATCCTCCTCCTCGTCGGCACTCTACGCGCTCTCCGGAAAGCCTTCGTCGAGCATGCAGCAGAGGTCGAGGCCGATGCTACGGGCGCCGCTACGGGCGAAGCGCACAAGCCGAGCCTACTGTCGCTCGGTTTGCCCTTCCTGTGGACGGGGATCTGTCGGGTGATGGAATGGGATAGCGGTCGTGTAGACGCCGAGGTCCTGCGGCTGGTGGAGGAGCGATTGGACGCCGCCGAGAGGGCAGGGATTCGAGCGAAGGAGGCGGCAGCAGCGGCGGCGAGCAGTGGAGTGGAGCGAGGTATCGAGGATGTGGAGGGTGGAGTGAGCTACGAGGAGTGGGATATGGCGATTGAGGTGTTGAGCAAGGCCAAGTGGCATATCTCGGCTTGGGAGGGCGCTAAGTTGAGGCCTTGGATCCTGCTCGGCGATGGTGAGCCACGAGGTTTTGTTTCCTCCCTTCAACTAGAAGCTGACTTTTTCTTCTGCATCCAGAATCACTGGATACGGAGCCTGGTAGGAGTTTTGCGACGCGTTCTCGGCGTTGATAAGCTAACCTGTTCACGTTTCGCAGACGAGTCGGACGACGATGAAGATGTCGAGGAGGGTACCGCCTCCTTCGTTCGCCGTCTTGACGTCCTCAGCGCTTTCGGCTCCCTCCTTCGCAAGGTCATCCGAGCATGGCGAGAGCCTGGCTTCACCGGTCCCTCCGAACGCCTCTTCTCCCTCCTCCTTTCCCTCGCTCCCAACCTCCCGGACTCGTACGCCAGCACCGTACTCGACCAGTGCGAGGCCAACGACCTCTGCCTCCCCTCACATCCGGGCTGGCTCGAACGCACTCAAGAGATCGTCAAGTCGTTCTACGTCCTGCCCAGTCGAGGAACTGGCCCTCGAGCAGTGCGGAGAGGAGCGACGCCAGCAACGAGGCGGAGAGCTCTGCAGATGCTCTCATCGCTCCACGGCCACCTTCGTCAACTCGACTCGCATCGGGAAGCGCTCGTCGGCACCATCATCCTCCCGCTGCTCGAGACGACTTTCGAGGCGGAGCCCGACGTCGAGGTCGCCGAGGTCATGCTCAACCTCGCGACCGAGATTGTGAGGGATGCGTTGGGGTTCGAGGTGGAAGGAGAGGCGGCAGCGCAGGAGGAGGAGGGTCCTCTCGGGACATTCGACCGCATGCGCCTGCTCCTCGTCAGGACAGCCAAAGGCTCGGTTCGACCATTCGACCGCTACACTTCTTCGGTACCGACTACTCCCAAGCAGAAGCGGATGCCTCTTGCCTCGCTCTCTCGCTACCACAAGGACAACTCGCCAGCGAGCATGCGCTCCTCTCCCTCCATCTCCGCCCCCGCCTCTCAGCCGACTCAAAGCGCCACCGCCGAACATGTCGACGTCTCGTATGTCGCCGTCCTCGGCCTCATCTCCATCTTCCACCTCTGCCTCGCCCAAGCAAGCGACCCAGCCTCGGAAAAGGCCGTCCTCGTCTTCCGCGATCTCCTCGCGCTCCTTTCACCCTCCGCCTCTCCCAACGCCGACATCCTCACCGACTCGGTCGTCTCTCTTCGCACTCGACTCGTCATTCTTCAATGGCTCGTCCGCCTTCGTGCCGACGCCTCCCATCGCATCCACTGGATCAAGGACGTCGACATCACCAACGCCGCGACGCTTCTGGGCAAAATCGGTGCCCCAGCAGACCAGGCTACCGAGGCGCTCTCGGAAGCGGTTGGTCGGACGTCGGAGGAAGGCCCTCGCCCTGAGGTTCGAGGGCGCTCGGCTCGGCAGGCAGGGTCAGGCGAGCGTTCGTCGAGTGGGAGTCGTCTTCGGATGCAGAGCGCGGAGAGAAGCCCGAGTCGAGGCTTGTCGAGCAGGCGAGGATCCAACCAGACGCCGGCGCCAGCACCGCCGTTGTGGACCGTCCCCGAGGTTTTGCCGTTCGAGTTCGGCGACGCTGTGAGGTCGGTCGGAGGGCGAGGAATCGCTTCGTTCGACCACAATCGCATGCGCTTCTGGACGGAGGAGGAGGATCCCGGAACCGGACAGCTCAAGGTTCGCGAGATTGAGGACACGGCGCCGCCTCTCGACGGCATGGTCGTCCTTCCCGTCTCCGAGTACCTCGCCGTCGTCAACCACATCCTCCAGCATGACCAGGAGTGGGAGCTCCTCTCCTACCTACTCTGCCACCTCCCCGAGCAGCTCTGCAACAAGCACTTCGCCTGCGGACCTCGCGCCTCGCTTCAGATCCACGTCCTTCGCCGACTTCTTTGCAACGGCCTTCGCGCATCGGATCGAGGCGACCGAGTTCCCTTCCCCGCCGTCCTCCCTGCCGGCATCAAGCGCGCCGAGATCCACGCCGTCGCCTACCAATGCCTCACCGACCTCATCCCCTACCGCAGCCTCTTCAACAAGGCTCACCAGGACGAGATGGTCGACACCTTCATGTTCGGCCTCGGCAACCCTCGCGATACGGCCAAGCCCTGCATCCACGCCCTCGGCATGGCCGCCTACGAGATGCGCCCCTCCGTCACCAAGCACCTCGCCGAGATCGTTCGGCATCTGCAGAAGATCATCTCCTCGGCCACGCTCGGCGTCCACATTCTCGAGTTCATCGCCGGAGTCGGTCAAGAGCCTGCCCTCTACGCCAACTTCACCGAGGTCGACTTTCAAACCGTCTTCGGCATCGCCATCAAGTACATTCAAGCCCACAACGAGCGCCTCGCCGACAACCCCGAGGAGGAAGAGGACGGCATCGAGTACGCTTTCTCGCAATACGTCTTCCTACTCGCCTACTACGCCATCGCCGCCTGGTTCCTGGCGCTGAGGCTCACCGAGCGGCCCAAGTACGTTCCCTTCCTCACGAGACGTCTCGTGCAGGCGAACGAGGGCAAGCCCGAGGTAGACGAGGCGACCGAGGTGTGCTTCGACATGATCGCTCGCTACACCTACTCCAACGCCGATCCTCGCCCTCGCCCTTCGCCCTTCGACGAGATCATCACCGTCGGCCGCACTTCAGCCTCCCCCTCGAAGACGTGGATCGTCGGCACCTCGACCGTCACCATCAAGAGCCTCAAGGCGCCGGCATGGGTCGAGGTGACGATTCGTCGCGCCTCGGGCGTCGTTCGCATGCTCTGGGAGCTGCAGAACATCGCAGGAGTCACCTCGGCGTCGGAGAACAACCTCATCGCCATGTACCTTCGTCACCGCGAGACGTTGCAGGTCTCCATTCCCTCTGTCGTCAGCACCGCTCTCGCCACCCTCCCCGACCCTTCGCGCCAACCCCACCTCGGCCACCGCTCTCGCTCCGCCTCCTACTCGGGGAGGTCAACGCCGTCGACTCCGGTTACCACTGGCGCCATCGAAGAGAATACGGTCGCCGACGCCATCAACTCGGCCGCGGCGGTCGCCAACCAGCCCACGCTCGAGTCGGGCCTCCTCTCGGTCGACCCCAGCTTCTTCACACTCCAACTCTCCTCCTTCCCCGAGTTTGGCGCCAACGGTCCTCCTCTTCTCGTCCCCAACGACCCCGCCTACCTGCGCGGCATCACCGCCCTCGACCGCATGCCCGTCGTCGACTTTCACAAGATCGGAGTCCTCTACGCCGGACCAGGTCAGACGACCGAGAAGGAGATCCTCTGCAACACGCACGGCTCAAAAGCGTACATCGACTTCATCTCGAAACTCGGAAAGCTCGTGCGCCTGCAGGGAAGTCGGGAGCAGGACATCTACGTCGGCGGCCTCGACCAGGAGAGCGACCTCGACGGCAAGTGGACCTACATTTGGGACGACGACATCGCCCAACTCGTCTTCCACGTCGCCACCCTCATGCCAACCTCGCCGGAGACGGACCCTCAAGCCACACTCAAAAAGCGGCACATCGGCAACGATTTCGTCAAGGTCATCTTCAACGACTCGGGCGAGGACTTCGCATTCGACACGCTTCCTGGCGACTTCAACTTTGTCAACATCGTCATCCAGCCTCATACGCCAGCAGGCAACGCTTGGATCGCCCCCGGCATGACGAGCAACGCCGAGTTCTTCAAAGTCTCGATGCAGCGTCGACCTGGCATGCCCGAGATCGGCCCCCTCGGCGTCTTCAAGATGGTCACCGGCTCCTCCCTCCCTCATCTCGTCCGCCAACTCGCCCTCCACTCGGACATCTTCGCCCAAGTCTTCCTGGCGTCGGTCGGCTTCGAGACGACTCGCGGAGGCGCGCAGAAGGTCGAATACACTTCCAACTGGCGCCGTCGTTTGCAGCAGGTCAAGATGCTCCGCAAGAAGATCCTCGATGCTCGCGGCGAGTCCAAGGCGACCGAGGAGTCTCAGCGACTCGATCTCGACGAGGCGGAGATGGCGAGGCTGTTCACCAACTGGCTGTAGAGTGAGTGAGTTGCTTCACTCCTCGCCAGAGCTCTCCGGGACTGACCTTGATACCTCTCGCAGGCTCTGACTCACGGCCGAGGTCGCTCGACGACGGAGGTCGCTCAACGCCGGGCCTCCAGCGTACTCGGACGTCGACAGACGCTCTGGGGTGAGCTCTTGTCTCGTCTTTGCTGCTCTTGCCCTTAGCTGACGCCCTTCCTCTTGCCAGGCTCGCCGGGAGCGGTATCGATCTATATCGAGAGGGAGTCGGAGATTGTAGAGTTCAGCTGGGATCGTCTACTTGTCGTAAAAATCTTGTACATACAATCGAGCTCGGTTGACCAGCGCTCGAGAGCTTCGACTGTTTGCAAATGAATCGGCGATCATGCTCGCGCTTTCTCTCGTCTAGCGAAGTCTCTCTCATCCTCGCTTCTGCTTCGAGTCTGCGGAGCTCTCTGTACACTATCTTCGTTCTACAGTCTCTCTACACCAGTCCTCTGTCCATGAGCAAGCGGCTCGCTTTTGACCTCAAGCCTTGCTCCCGCTACTTTCGGCGTCCTGCAAGACGTTTTTGCACTCGCCGAGATTGGGGTTCCATCCCTTGACGCTCTCGTAACCCTGCTTTCCCAGCAGCATACGGGGCTGGGTCGACCACGGTCCGGCGGTGGCTTCGATGAGGAGCGCGAGGAGAGCGACGTCGAGAAGAGTCTGCGAAGGCGACAAAGAGAGCACGTCAGCCGACGTCAGCAGTGGATCAGCACAGGCAGGGAGCATCACTGACGATGCCGCAGCGAGCCCCGGTAAAGGGCTCCCACCCTTCGGGGAAGCGCTCCCACGCCGAGTTGTTTGCGCCGAGCCATTCGGCGACTGTGATGAAGAGGCGGGTCAGGGTCCATCTCGAACTGTAGGTGCACAGAAGACTCACTTTTGGCTGGAAGAGGTCCTACGCTAAGATGGAGCAGGCTGCTCTTGAAGCTCGCGAAGAGAGCCTGCGGAGAGAGAGGTTGGATCAGCGCCGAGCTTTGATCATGCGATAGATAGATACTAACTTGTGTGAAGGAGAGTGTGAAGCCACCGTGGGAGCTTCTCGACGCTTCGCGCGCACTGTAGAGTAGAGGAAGAGTCAGTCGAGCCCTCACTTTGGCGCGGAAGAGGCGACGAGCTCACTGCCCGAGCAGCCTGGCGTGCGTTCTGTAGCTGAGCCTGGAGACAACCGACGGGAAGTAGATGCCAAGCAGCCTTTGGGAGGGCTTGCCTTGAGTGGCGATGACAGTGGCGTAGGCATAGGGGGAGTTGGTGTCCTCGCCTGTAGCGCGATTTCTGAATGAGCTTCTCAACTTGAGGAATCGAGCTCGGAGGACAACGGACGAGTGAGGGATCCGTCGTGCTGTAGAGGATGCGAGCTCAAATCTTCGAGATCGAACCACCCTCTCCCTTGCCATAAAGCTGCGAAGGGGACGAGTAGGGCGTAGGAGAGGGTCGCCGAGAGATCTGCGACCGAAAGGGAGAGGTCAGCTCGAAGGAGGTGCTCAGCCCTTCAGCAGCTTCTAGGAGAGAGAAAAGGAGATACTCACTGTAGGCTCGAGAGCATGCCACGGCGACCTGGTGAGGAGTCAGTCGACGTCCGTCGCGAGGAAGGATTCCGTGGTTTGCCCTTCACCGAAAAAGCGAAGGGTGAGCTCCGACGACTCCAGATAGGCGCACAGAGCTCACATGGCGTTCAAAGCCGGACAGCAGCCTCGGCTGAGCCCTTCGACGACGTGCGGAGGGTCATGCACGCCAAAGCGACCACCCGCGCCGACTCCTCGCCAGCTCGTCCAGCGCAGAAGGACTGTTGAAGAGCGAGAGGTCAGCGGGTGCGGCGCTCGAGCAGAGCGATATACCTGCACTCGGAGTGATAGTAGGGCGGGATAAATGCGAGAGCGCGACAGAGGAGATAGGTCAAGGGAAAGGCGAGGAAGGGAGGAGGACGGCTCGGCGAGAATGCGCGAGGGATGACGGTGCCAGCTCGTTTGTGAGGGGTAAAAATATTGGTGATGAAGATACAGCTGTCGACCGAAACCAGGACGAAGATGACGACGAGGAGCTTGAGCGCCTCGTAGATCGCGCGAAGCTGCGCGAAAGGGGGAATTTCAGCTCAGTGAGCTGCAGAGGAAGCGAGGGACTCACTAAGCGAGCTGTGACGGAGAAGGGAAGTAGGCAAATCGGAACGGTGCGCTGAGTAAGAGCCGGAGCGAACGCTGTAGGAAGCGGCGGCAGGCTAGACGAGGTCAGTTACGATTGAGGTTATCGACCCCTTCTGTACTTACGCCTGTTTGATTGCTCAAGACGGTCGATGAGTCCCGCCATGCCGGTTCGAGGTGATGGTAGACGAAGAGCGAGTTCGAGCGATCTCGCTCAGCGCTTGGCACATCGCCAGAGTCAGCTGCAGGAGGAGCGCACTGCAGCACAGATTAAACACAAACACCGAGGAGTGGAGGTGAGGAGGGAGCGGCGGCGGCGACGGCACCGGGCGCCGCGGC